>JARHVA010000264.1:1612500-1780000 GCA_037957365.1 Torreya grandis | reverse complement strand
TTACAGATCAAAATTTATGGCCTCTATAAATTTAGACTACATCATTTATTATAAAAATATTATGGAGGACATACTTGACCATTTTAGGGTCTTAAAAAGTTTTGAAAACATCCCTAAATGGATAAAGATATTTAGGTCTAAATTTTACTTTCTGATATGGTCATTTTAGTACAAATGAGAGATCAAATGAAGTTACACATCAAAAGTTATGGCCTCTAGATATTTTAACTCTACATAATTTATTTTCAAAACTTTGAGGAGGCCATACATGTCCATATGATTATTTGAAAAGTTTTGAAAACATCCTTAAGCAGATTGAGATATTTATGGCTGAATTGTAATTTTTGAGATAGTCATTTTGGCACAAACAAGAGCTCAAATGGAGCTATGGATCAAAATTTATGTCCTCTAAAAGTTTAGAATCTACATCTATTATTTTCCTAACTTTTCAAAGGCCATAGGTGACCATGTGAGGTCCTAAATTTTATAAAAACATCCATAAATGGATATATATGTGTATGGCTGAATTGTAATTTTTGAGACAGTTGTTTTGGTAAAAGTAAAATCTAAAATGAAGTTATAAATCACAAGTAATGGCCTTCAAAATTTTGGACTCTACATCATTTATTTTTAGAACATTTTGAAGGCCATATGTGACCATATAAGGGTACAAAAAATAATTATATAATCCATTAATGGATAGATATATTTATGGCTAAATTATATTTTTTAAGATGGTCATTTTGGTGTAAATGAGATCTTAAACAAAGTTATAGATCAAAAGTTATGGCCTCTAAATGTTTAAGCTCCACATCATTTATTTTCAAAACCTTAAAAGGCCATACATGAACATCTAAGTTTCCAAAAAGTACTAAAAATATACCTCAATGGATATAGGTATTTAAATATGGTCTTCCTAGAACAAACGAGAGATCAAATGAAGTTATATATCAAAAGTTCTGGCCTCTAGAAGTTTAGACTCTATATCATTTTTTATAAATTTTTAGAGACCATACTTGACCATATATGGGTTTAAAAATATATAATAAAATTTATAAATTTATATATTTATTTATGGTTTAATTATAACATTTTAGGTTGACGTTTTGACATAAATGAGAATTTAAATAGAGTTATAGATCAAATTTTATGGCCTCTAAAAGTTTGGACTTTGTGCCATTTAATTTTAGAAATTTTTGGAGGCCATACATGACCATTTTATGGTATGGAAATTTTAAAGAGAATACCTAAATTGATAAAATTATTTATGGTTGAAGTGTTCTTTCTAAGGTGATCATTTTGGCACAAATGAGAGCTCAAATGAAGTTACAAATCAAAAGTTATGGCCTTCAAAAGTTTGAAATCCACATCATTTATTTCATGAAAATTTTAGAGGCCATAAATGACCATATTAGGGTATTAAAAGTTATAAAAACATATGTAAATGTATATATTTATTTATGTCTAAATTTTAATTTTAAAAATAGTCATTTTAGTGTAAACAAGAGCTCAAATAAAGTTACAAATCAAAACTTATTGCCTTTAAAAGTTTGTACTCTACATCATTTTTTAATAAATTTTTAGAGGATATACATGACCATATGAGTTTCCAATATTTTTGAAAACATTTATGAATGGATAGATCTATCCATGGATAAATTATACTTTTTTAGGTAGTTATTTTGGTATAAACAAGAACTCAAATACAGTTATGGATCAAAAATTATAGACTCCAATTTTTTTGAATCTACATCATTTGTTTTTAGAACATTTTAGAGTCCATACATGAAAATATGAGGGTATGAAAAGTTATAAAACTATACCTATATATATATATATATATATATATATATATATATTTATGGATGAATTATAATTTTTGAGATGGTCATTTTGGCATAAATGGGAGATCAAATTGATTTATAGATAAAACATTATTGCCTCTAAAATATTGGACTCTGAAAGCCATACATGACCATATGAGGGTTTAATATATTCTAAAAACATCTGTAAATTGATATTTATATTTATGTCTGAATTAGATTTTTGAGGTGGTCATTTTCAGCATAAATGAGAACTCAAAAAGAGTTATGAATCAAAATTTATGACCTCCATAAGTTTGGAATTTGCATCATTTTTTTAAAGAACTTTTTAGAGGTTAGACATTACCAGATTAGGCTCTAAAAAGTTGTAAAAACATAATTAAATAGATATATCTATTTATGGATGAATTGTACTTTCTAATAAAGTTACTTTGGCATAAATGATAGCTCAAACAAATTACAAATCAAAAGTTATAGCCTTGGAAAGTTTAGACTCTACATAATTTATTTTATAAAACTTTGTGTAGGCTATGTGTGACCATATTAGGGTCTTAAAATTATGGAAAACATCTCTAAATAGATATATTTATCTATGGATAAATTTTAATATATAATAAAGTTATTTTGGTGTAAACAAGTGCTTAAAAAAAATTATAGATAAAAAGTTATGGCCTCAAGAAGTTTGGACTTTGATTCATTTGTTTTTAGAACTTTTCAAAAGACATGTGTGACAATCTGATTATCTAATTTTTTTGAAAACATCCCTAATTACATATATTTATTGATGGTTTGATTTTACTTTCCATAAATGTTTTTTTTTTATTTTTAAAAATTACAGACAAGAGCTCAGATATAGTTACAAATTGAAACTTATGGCCTCTAGAAGTTTGGTCTCTACATCATTTGTTTTATGAACTTTTTGGAGGCCATACATACCATCTAAAGGTTTGGTTTTTGTTTTTAAAAAAAATAATACCTAAATGGATAGATCTATTTATGTCTAAATTATACTTTTTGAGGATTTTTTTTTGGCATAAAAGAGAGATCAAATAGAGTTACAGATCAAAATTCATGGCCTCCAAATATTTAGACTCTATGTCATCTGTTTTATGAAATTTTCAGAGGCCATACATGACCATATGAGGGTTAAATTTTTTCTTAAAACATACCTAAACGGATAGATTTGTTTATGGATGATTTTTAATTTCTAAGAAGGTTGTTTTTTCACAAATGAAATCTAAAACAAAGTTACAGACTAAAACTTGTGGCCTCTAAAATTTTGGACACTACATCATTTATTTTAAGAAATTTTCAGAAGTCATGCATGACCATTTGATTGTATATTTTTTTTCAAAACATATTTAAATAGACATATTTGTTTATGGTTGCATTTTACCTTCCAAGATGGTATTTTTTATCAAAAATGAGAGCTCAAATGGAGTTATGAATTAAAACTTATGGCCTCTAAAAGTTTAGACTTCACATAATTTATTTTTAGAAATTTTCATAGGCCATACATGATTATATGAGTGTTTAAAAAGTTTTCAAAACATGCCTAAATGGTTATAGAAATTGAGAGATCAAATTGACTCTATATCATTTATTTTTAGAACCTTTCAAAGGCCATACATAATGGATCATTTGAGGGCATGATTTTAAAATAAAAATAAATATAGATGGATAGAGCTACTTATTAATGAACTATAATTGTTTATATGGTCACTTTGGTGCAACTGAGAGCTCAAATAAAGTTATGGATCAAAAGTTAAGACCTCCAAAAGTTTTAAACTTTTTGAATCCACATCATTTGTTTTCAAAACTTTTTGGAGGCCATACATGACCATATAAGGGTGTGAAAAGTTTTGAAAACATTCCTAAATAGATAAATATATATATGGATGAATTGTACTTTTTTATAGGATCATTTTGGTGTAAATGAGAGCTCAAAAAGAGTTACAAATCAAAAATTATGGCCTCTATAAGTTTGGACTTCACATTATTTATTTTCAAAACTTTTTGGGGTTAATATTAAAGGAATATATCTATTTATGGTTGATTTTTACTTTTTGAGATGATTTTTTTGGCATAAATAAGAGCTAAAACAAAGTTATGGATTAAAATTTATGGCCCCAAAAAGTATGTACTCTACATAATTTATTTTTAAAACTTTTTGAGGGCCATACATGACAATGTAAGAGTAAAAAAAATTTATGAAAATATCCATAAAGGAATAGAGATATTTATGGATGAATTTTAATTTTGAAGATGGTCATTTTGGTGCAAACGAGAGATCAAATATAATTATCAATCAAAATTTATGGACTCTAAAAATTTAGGCTTCACATAATTTGTTTTGAAAAAAATTTGGAGACCATACATGACCATATAAGGGTACAAAAGGTTATAAAAACTTCCCTAAATGGATATAGTTGTTTATGGGTAAATTTTACTTTCCAAGACCTTTGTTTTGGTGTAAACAATAACTCAAATAGAGTTACGAATAAGAATTTATGACCTCTAAAAGTTTAGACTCCACATCATTTATTTTCAATACTTTTTTGAGGCCATACGTGACAATTTGAGGTTCCAAAAATTTCTAAAAACATACTTAAATGGGTATATTTATTTAATAATAAATTATTCTTTCTAATATGATCATTTTAAACAAATGAGAGCTCAAAAAGAGTTACAAATCAAAAAATATTATCTCCAATAATTTGGAATCCACATCATTTATTTTCAAAAAAAATTATAGGATATACAAGACCATGTTAGGGTCTAAAAGGTTATAAAAATATACTATAAAAATATACCTTTATATATATATATATATATATATATATATATATATATATATATATATATATATATATATATATATATATATATATATATATAGTTACAGTTATAATTGAATTGTACCTTTTGAGATGGTTATTTTGGTGTAAATGAGAGCTTAAATGGAGTTACACTTTAGAAGTTTTGGCCTCTTGAAATTTGGACTCCACATCATTTATTTTTAGAACTTTTTGGAGGCCATATATGACCATATAATTGTTTTAAAAGTTATAAAAACATCATTAAATGTATATATCTATTTATTACTAAATTTAACTTTTTGAGACAATTATTTTCATGTAAAAAAGAGCTCAAATGGAGTTACATATCAAAAGTTATGGAATCCAAAGATTTGGACTCCGTATCATTTATTTTCAAATGTTTTTGAGGCCATATGTGACCATATAAGGGTGTAATTTTTTTTGAAAATATCCCTAAAAGGATATAACTAGTTATGATTGAATTTTAATATATGAGCAAATAATTTTAGCACAAACAAGAGCTCATATGAGGTTACAAATCAAAATTTATGGACTCCAAAAAATTAGACTCCACATCATTTATTTTCAAAACTTTTTGGTGGATATACATGACCATGTTAGGGTATAATAAAGTTATGAAAACATAACTAAAATTATAGAGTTTTTTATTAATAAATTCACTTCTTGAGATGATCATTTTAGTGCAAATAAAAACTCAAATAGAATAATGGATAAAAATATATGGCCTTCCAAATTTTGGACTCCACATCATTTATTTTCAAAACATTTTAGAGGCCATATGTGACCATTTAAGGGTCCAAAAAGTTTTTAAAATGTCAATAAATGGATAGAGGTATTTATGGCTGAATTTAAATTTTCGAGATGGTCATTTTGGTACAAGCTAGATCATAAATAGAGTTATGTATCAAAAGTTATAGCCTCTAAAAGTTTGGATTACACATCATTTATTTTTGAAACTTTTCATGGGCCATACATGACCATGTGAGGTTCTAATTTTTTTTAAACATATTTAAATGGATATATCTATTTGTGGATAGATTTTAATTTCTAATACATTTTTTTGGTGAAAATGAGAGATCAAATAGAGTTATGGATCTAGATTTATGGCCTCTATAAGTTTGGACTCCACATCATTTATTTTTAGAACTTTTTAGAGGCCATACATGACAATTTGATGGTCTAAAAAGTTCTAAAAATCAATAAATAGATAGATCTATTTATGGTTGTATTTTAATTTATGATATAGATGTTTTGGTTTAAATTAAATTTCAAATGGAGTTATGGATCAAAATTTATGGCCTTTGGAAGTTTGGATTGCACATCATTTATTTTTAAAACTTTTTAGAAGACATGCATGACCATCTGAGATTCTAATTTTTTTTAAAACATCCCTAAATGGATAGAGATTTTTATAGCTGAATTGTACTTTTTGAGACATTTGTTTTGGTATTAAAAAAACTCAAATCTAATTATATATTAAAAGATAGGGTTTATAGAAGTTTTGAATCCACATAATTTGTTTTTGTAACTTTTTGGAGGCCATTCATAACCATATTAGGGTCCTAAAAGTTTTGAAAACATCCTTAAATATATAACTATTTATGGATGAATTAAACTTGTTGAGAAACCTATTTTAATACCAATTAGATCTTGAATAGAGTTACAAATCAAACATTATGTCCTCTAAATTTTTGGACCCTACATCATTTTTTTATAGAGATTTTTATAGGCCACATGTAACCATTTGAGGGTCTGATTTTTTTTAAAAAAAACCCTAAATAGATATAGTATTTAAATTTATGAATTATACTTTTTGAGATAGTTATTTTGGTGAAAATGTTAATTCAAATAGAGTTATATAATAAAAGTTATGTATGGCCTCTAGAATTTTAGGACTCTACATAATTTGTTTTCAAAACTTTTTAAAGGCCATATGTGACCATCTAAGGATCTGAAAAATAAAAATAAAACTTAAATGGATATATCTATTTATGGTTTAAATATAGTCTGTAATAAAGTATTTTTGGTGTAAATGATAGCTCAAACAAAGTTACAAATCAAAATTTATGGCCTAAAAAAGTTTAGACATTGCATCATTGATTTTTCATAACTTTTTTGAGACCATCTGACCATATAAGGGTCCTAAAAGTTTGGAAAACATTCCTAAAATAATATATATAATTATTTATAAAATTTAATTTATAATATGGTCATTTTAGCACAAATTAGATCTCAAATAGAATTACGAATCAAAATTTATGACCTTTATAAATTTAGACACTGAATCATTTATTTTAAGAAATTTTTAGAGGTTATGCATCGGTAATTAATTATATAAAACTTTATAAAAATATATTTCAAAAGATATAGTTGTTTATGGATAAGTTTTACTTTCCAAAATGGTCATTTTGGTGTAAGAGAGATAAAATGAAGTTACGGATCAAATCTTGTGGCCTTAACTAGTTTAGACTTTGCATCATTTATTATTAAAAAATTTTAGAGGCTCTATGTGATAATACAAGGGTCTAAAAAGTTATGAAAACATACATAAATGGATATATCTATTTATTATTAAAATATAATTTCTATGACAATTATTTTGACACAAATGAGAGCTCAAACATAGTTACAAATCAAAATTTATGGCCTTCAAAAGTTTGGACTACCTATCATTTATTTTCAAAACTTTTTGGAGGCCATACATGATGATATGAGAATTTTAAAAGTTTGGAAAAAATATGTAAAAGTATATCACTATTTGTGTCTAAATTTTACTTTGTGAGATGGTCATTTTTCAAAAACAAAAGCTAAAATAGAGGTACATATCAAAAGTTATGGCTTCTAAAATTTTAGACTCTACAATATTTGTTTTCAATACTCTTCAGAGGTTATATGTGACCATATAAATGTCGAAAAAGTTATGATATCATCATTTAAATGATATAGTTATTTATGGATGAATTTTACTTTCTAAGATGGTCATTTTAATGCAAATGAGATCTCAAATTCAATTAAAGATCAAAAGTTATATCCTTCAAAATTATAGACTCTATATCATTTATTTTCAAAACATTTTAGAGGCTATATGTGAAAATCTAAGAGTCTAAAAAGTTTTAAAAACATCCCTAAAAATATAAATATATCTATATCTAAATTTTAATTTTTGAGATGATCATTTTGGTGTAAACCAAAGCTTGAATAGAGTTACAGAACAAAAGTTATAGAATTCAAAAGTTCTAAACATTTTGACTCCACATCACTTGTTTTCAAAACTTTTCATGGGCCATACATGACCATGTGAGGGTATAAAAAATTTATGAAAAAATACCTAAAAGGATAGAGTTATTATGGATGAATTATATTTTTTAAGGCAGTCATTTTGATGCAAACAAGAGCTCAAATAGAGTTATGGATCAAAATTTATGTCATGTAGAATTTTAGACTCTGCATCATTTATTTTTAGAACTTTTCAAGGGCAATAGGTGTGTAATATCTCCATTGGGATCTACCTAGAATAACATGATTTTTTAAAAATTTATCAAAATATTATTTCATTGGATTCACCATGAGAATCTAATTAGTGGTCCAAATAAAACCCTCTAAGTATATTAACCATAAAATAAGCATATGACATTATCCATCACTAATCACTATCATCAAATGAAACACAACATAATTGAATATAAAATGTAATTAAAAATTTCTAACCATGGCTGGTAAAAACATGTAACCACTACTATCATGGGACAATAAGTAAATAATTACATCTCAACAAAATAATGTTTTAATAATAATAAATACAATATAATGTACAAGATACAAGGCTCCATAGATTAATTCCTAGTATAAGTCATAAGAATAATTAAAATTCATACATTTAATCTATTCAATGTATGAATAAATATCTACAATATTATTTATCACATAAATAATAAACAAACAAGTATAGTTTATACCAACTAGGTATAATCTATGTTTAGGCTACATAATCTAATTTTTGTAAGTAGATTCAAATGTATATTACAAAAAATAATATCATAGCCCACCATTTTTATGTAGACAATAATCACTTTTAAATAGTCAATCATAATATTTTCATAGAATCAGATAACTCATAAACCAAGTTATACCTTATACGAACACAATCTTTCATTTAAATAATCTACTTTCTTTCTAGGGGACTGTATTCATATGGATATAGTTTTTTTGTCCCTCAGAATCCTTATGACTTATTTTAATAATACATTGAGCTATAGGTATAGGCATATGACCTAACACACCTATATATGTTATATTTTTCATATGAATACTTAAGCCCATATATTTATATATTTCTTATATATGAGTACTTGTACATCATATCCTATACCATATATAAGTAATACTATATCAATGGTCATTTATATTTTTTAATCAAGAATACCATATGATTTCAAAAATCATTATAACTTTCTTGTTCACAAAATACATTGATGATATTTTATAAGATAAGGGATTTAATAATATAATACTACTTCATAGTTTTTATCCCTAAATAGATTTTCATCGTAGTATATTCAATGCATATATAACTCTATATTCCTTAACTATCTTAATACACATATAATAGATAGATTGTATGAAGTTATAACATCATATCAATAGTTTACTTTAATACCAGATCATGAAGATCATATTAATACACTAATCTAATATTATATTGAAAAATGATATTATAATATGTTATAATTTATGTATACACAATATTTTCAAACTTTATCAATTACTAATATTTTCTATCTTGTAAAAACCTATCAAGTCTCAATCTCTCTGAGTGGATGCCCTAAGGAGTACAATGAGAAAGGGGTGGGCAGACCATTGGTGCTTCATAGGATTATTGCCCATGTTTTCCACTTGTTATCTACATACTATCTCCTTAAAACATTCTCCTAAGATTTCCTCCTATTTTTAACCTTCCTTTAGCCTTTTACCACCTTCATTAGCCCTTTTCCTAACCTAAACCCCTTTTTGATTTTTTATATTACATAGTTAGCCCCATAGACCTTATATCCTTATTGATAAAACTCATTAGGGTTTAATCATCCCCTAGTTGACTTAGTCTATGACCTAGTTTATTTTTGTCAATTACAATACTAAGTTGACCGAATTGACCTTGTCGACTTAAACATTTGAAAGGGTTTAGGGTTAGATATTCCTATATAAACACATCAATTTTTCCATTTTTAGAGAGACAATAAGAGTTAATTATTCATTTGTACTTCTTTACAATCTGGTCTTCTACCATTCTACTTGAAGAGTCTTAGCTTAGGCTTTCTACTTGGAGAAGAATTTTGACTTGTGGAGAAGTCTTAGATTTTTTTGGCCTTTATTAGTGATCCTTAAAACCCATAAAAACCATTTGTGAAGTACCCTTGGCCAAGAGAGAGATTTATTCTTGATGATTTCATCTTCAATGTAAGTATCTCTAACTTTACTCCTCTCTTTAGTAGATAGAAGTAGCACAAATAATGGATTTTGATTATATTTCTATCTCCAAGCATTAGGGTTTTACTTTTATATAGATTAAATATGATTATCTTATGTATGATTATTTTTATGTTTAATAACCCCACTCTATGTCACAAGCTCTAGTGAGCACTAGAATAGATTTTACTTTACTTGTTATTAGTTTAGTGAATATCAAAACATACGACCTAGTTAGGGTTATTACATAGTTTTGCTTGATTGAAGGCTTTGGAACCCTCCCTAGTGATATTATTTATGGTAAGATATCCCTTGGATAGATATAGTGGATCCATATTGATCATTACCCTAATTTTCTATTATATCCCTAAATAGAAGTGTAATTAGGATTTATCTTTTTTTAAGTTGGGATTAATTTATGGATCTACTACATTTTTCATTATGTACGTTATAGTGAACTCAAAGTGAATCTAACCCTTGTAAGTTTTGTTTCATGCTTTCATTTCTATCATATTATTACTTTTATATATTTGTAATATTATATCAAACCAATAAATATAGTTCTAACTTAGTCTTTCAGTTAACATCCATATTGACGAACTTGGTTGAACAGGTTGACCTAGTCATTTTATACTTCTTCATCACATAGAGTTTTTTAGAACTAGGTTGAACCATTAAACTTAGTCTACATAATTTAAAAGTATCATTCAAGGCACTTCAACATAAAATTTGTAATCTTAATTTTCTTCTAACCCATCAAGGTCCCTCTCTTTCTCTCAGTCATTTCAATACTTCATTTTAGTTCTATTTTGTACAAGTTAACAGTCTTTAAAAATGTAACCCTATAATAAACTAAGTTGACTTGGTTGACTTAGTTATATAGACTATATTTTATCTAGTAGATCAAGTCAACCTATTCAATTCTATGCTTAAATACTCTTGATTCCATATAATATTAACAACCCAATTGACTCTATTCTATACTATTTCCACATAGTGTCATCTAAATTGACTTTTTACTATTCTAAAATTGGGAATTAATAACTATTTGCTAGTAATTAATTCACACTTTTATTTTCAACTTTTTTCATGTTTAAAGTAGCTCACATAATCTAAATAGGTGTTTTTTTTTCAAATTTCCATTTAGTTACACTATTTTTTATTTTTTCACACACTACCAAATAACACAATATTCAAAATAAATTTAGCATTTGTCTTCCTAAGGCCTACCTACATGGATTTCATCACCAAGGGAGAAGCTAACTTGGTTTTTTAGTCAAGTATAAACATGTGGTTAATGTTATATATTGATAAAGTAACCAACACCCTTATGATTATAGGATTATGAAGTGAAGGGGTAGGCCCTAATAACAATATAGTAATATTGATAACATAAATCCCTTTAAGCCTACACATCTTGAAACCATCCATATATTACTTTCTTATTCCCTATTATTATCCAACTTCCCTATCAAACTTAAAACAACACTTTCTAAATAATCTAATAACACTAAGGATGACCACTTAGTTAGCATTTAATTTTTAGTTAACTTCCTACTCTCTAATCATTATGTGTTGTATTGTAAAAAATTACATTGGCCAATATTAGTGTAAGGTTTTGTGTTGTGTGCCCCAATTAGATCATTCATGTTGATCTAATTGTTTGTGTGTTTGATTCCATTTATTTCTTAAATTATTATAAAATTTTTCCCTATTTTAGCAAACTGTCATTCTATCTAGTACAATCTCTTAAAGACTATGTTTCTCCTTATATGTAGTATAGAGTTAACATGTATGACCCTGTACCCTTATTTTCCTCTTAGATTGTAGTACTAAGTTGTCTTGGTCAACCCTATATCCTTATCAACTCAATTTCATACCCTATTTTTAGTATAGAGTTGACTTTTACTACTCTATACCCTTATCTACCTCTTATCCATCTCTTCTACCTTCTATCTAATAGAGTACAGTCCACCCAATTGAATATGTACTCTTCTCATCCATTTTTTAGCAATACACACTCAACCCAGTTGACCTTGTATCTAATTACTGCCCTTGCTTTTCTATCTCTCTAATCTAGTTCTTTATCTAGCTAACATTGTTTTCTATCTAGCTAATTATAGTCATATAAAATGTGAAATTTGGTTATTTGAGTATGGCTAAAGACACCTAATACATAGGTCCTCCTAATTGCTTACATAACCCTTTTAGGCTTTTCTTTCACTGATTCCTAGTCATCCAACCTTTTAGACTTAACCCTTATAGACCCAAGCATCTCTTTCAAGCCTAAATTTATCCCCCTAGGATTCATTCCCTCTAGACAATAGTTCTCAACATAGACATGAGCACTGAAACCTAAGGTGTCATGTTTATATTGTTATTGTCTAAGTGAAAAGTTGGCTCAAATGGTCATATTATCATTTATCCTTATCCCAATTCATGTCAGCCTAATGTGAATTCATTTAAAATACAATCATTAATTTCCCTATTAAAATCCATTTAAATTCCTTTTAGAAGGGTTGGCACTCATTTACAAGAGAGAATCAAGAATACAAGAAAGTACATTCAAACACTTTTCCCTATTCTCTGCATACATACTTCTAATATTATTCCAAGCTTATTCAAACCCTTACACCAATCTTTAGCCATTCCAAGTACACCTAGTTTCACATCTAGTAGCATTTTTATACACAATTACACCAAGCACTTCAATGGGAGAACTACATTAGCTTGATCTCTCCTTGGAGTATTGGTATGTAGGTAGCATGCCCACACATAGGGTGTGAAGTATATCCAATGTATCCTTTACACACTAACCCCTTCACTCTCTTTTTCAAGTTATCATTCAAGTTCAAGCATAAAGAGCTCTTAGGGATTGGAAGATTAAAATAGAAGCAAAGTAAGTTTCACAGACTTCTAGGCTTTGATATTTTATTGGTAGGGTAACACATACCTACCAAGTAAAACCAAAAAAACTTAGATCGCCTAGATAATAGCACCCAAAAAAGACTATAGCACCAAATAGTAGGGTGTCCCACTTTCAGTTCTCCTATCCAATATAGAAATGAACTTTAGGATCTTGTTTGCAATAGTATCCCAAGCTTTCATAGAAATTTTTAGACCTTGCAACATCTATCTCAATTAGTTTATATCTAAGTTTGATTTTCTCTCTATTATTACTTTTTTTCAAAAAGGTAAGAATACAATCTATTCACATAAATTAGTGGCTTAATTATTGCACATTATTTATTGATTTACCCTACTCAGACATATTTATTTAATTAGGAATAAAACTCCATCATTCTAAAAAATAGGAAAATATTTGGTGAACATGACTTACTTTGAATTTTCACATAAAAACCCTAGAAACCCTAGGGTAAATTATTTTTGATTTTTTGACATAATTTTCTAATTTTTCCTATATTTAAAAATTATAAATCTACAAATTAATTTAAAAATAATCATATATTTTTTAAAAACCCTAGTTTGCATATACTAGGTCTTTTTTTCATACAAACACATTCTAAACACTAGGAAAACTATATTGCTAATTTTAGAAATATTTTATAATTTTTTCCTAAAATTTTTAAGAAAAATTCTATAAATTTTCTATAAATTCATATAATTTTTTTAAAATTATCATACTCATTTAAAAAAATCATTCAAACATCCTTGGTTGCATATACTAGCACATATTTGCTTATTGAGATATCACCTTACATCCATAATTAAATTTAAAAAATGTTGTTCACTTATTTACAAACTTTTCTTACATTTTTTGTAAATAATAAGGAAACCATAATGGGACCTATCATGTACATGAATGATTAATTCTATCATATGTTAGTAAAAATTTTCATTCTTTGCATTTCATGCCTATTTTTCATTATATGGGATGATATTAACCAATTTATTCTTAAGCATGTTAATATATCTCTTACATCACCTCCATTGGAGCCCCTACCCCATATTGAGTCATGTTGCATGGTCCATTTCACTCTTCCCTAGGTCACTAACCATCACTAGAGAGCCAAATTAACACCTTTTTCCCTCTACCTCTTCGACCATTGATTATCTTTGATCTCCTCCTGTATCTATTACTCTTCCTATATGGATAGTAGATAATGTGGTTAGAGCTATTACTCAATGTACCATTATGCCTCCTCCACCTATCTAGGAGCCTTGTCACCCTATTATTCCTACCCATCCTAAGCCTAACCCCCCCCCCCACATAGGCATATTTTCATAAACCATATGACAATGTTGATCAGTTGAGAAACACTTCAACTAAGATTTCCATGTTAGAACTGCTTCAAAAAGATAATGTATTCAAGGACATTGTTTATCAGGCACTCACTTAGACTTTTATGCCTATTTATTTGGAACCTTATTATTTTGCATCAGTGGTTAAAACTTTAAAAACTATAAATATATAATTTCTTTTGATATTGAAGACATTCCTTCTTAGATAGTTATTGATCAAAATTTACCACTATTCATACAAGTTCAAGTTAAAACTAGCATAGTCAAGAAAGTTTTTGTTGATAGTGGTTTCAAACTGAATATATGTAATATCATAGTCTTATAGGCCATGGGCATATATTTATCATCCATAAAAAAATAATATAAGAAAATTAATGGGTTTGATGATATACTATGACAAACATTGGGTACTATTACTTTAAATATCATGGTGGGACCAAAAACCCTCTCTACATAGTTCTAGGTCATGTCATATCCTCTCCACTATAATCTTTTTCTCAGATGACCCTAGATAAATAATATGGGGGACAATACTTCGAATCTCCATTGATGTATTAAATTTATCCATGAGGGATATACACACACACACACACACACATGTCTAATAGATAACCAACCATCTAGATATTGTTAGACTATAGAGTCATCTTTGACTATTTCACTAGATGGGACACCATATCTCATAGTATATTCACCACTTCATAGCATTTTTATTGATGAAATATATACAAATGATGTCAGAGAGACTAACACTTTTTTCACTCTTCCACTTATAATCACACCTTTAGCTCTAGATATTTCACTAGATATAGCAAATTCAACCATTCTAGCTACTCAATCAGTCATACTTATGACACCTATTACACATCCACCATCACTGATAGTAGTACCATTAGTTCTAGTCAATTCCATAGTTACTCCACCAATTATAGATACCTTTGTAGTAGTACCATCTTATACTACTATATATGATGAGACTCTTCTATCATAATTACATGTTGTGTTAAATTCCAAGTTACCATGTCTACATGATGTTGATATAAATTCATAAGCTTCTTCAGATGATGATACAACACCCACACTCATAGATGACTATTTATGTGGATTGAGATTTACATCAATTGGCTAGGAGATTATTGATATGAATATAGATATATCATAAAACATCTTACAACACTTTTATCATCTTGAACTACACTCTCAAGATACACTCCACACTCACGGCCATAGTTAGATCACTTAGCACATACAATTCACATGATTACCTCAATGGATATAGAGCTTGTTATTCAAATTAAATTAGGTAGCACATATCATCAACCAAAATTTATGTTACAAATATTACTTGATCATGGATTGATTACATTACCTATATTATGACATAGATCTATCAACAGATTATCACATCAAGATGGTCACCCATTTTGTACCTTTCATAGGATTATAGGCCATGATACAAACTCATGTATAAATTTATAATATGGATTGAATAAACTATAATATCAAGGAATTATTCAAGTTATAGCACCACCAACTCCACCACTTCCACTGAATCTAGCTATTAGTAGGGATAAACATCCCAAAATAGAGCCAACATCTCCACCACTAGAGTAACCTTCAATTCACCTTTGACCCAATGACACCATGAACATATCATCTATAACATATGATGATACTTATGATTATGATGTTGAGGAATTTGATGATGTCCATGACACTTTCCACCATTTCCATCCCCAACAAGATCCATCTTTGGATACTTTCCCCCCTCTAGCTTAGTCTTTTATATTATCATGTACATATTGCTTTATTTACATGATTTTACATAGTCTATTTTTAGCAATTAATTTACATAATATCTTCTACTTGATTGTACATAGTTAAAAATTTTAAAAATAACAAAATAGTATAACATTTAAAAATTCCAAAAACATTCAAATATACTAAAAACAAAAAAAATTGATTGTATGCATCATCCATGATTTACACTATTCTACTATGATATACTTATATTTTTTATTTCATGTTATTTTTTGTCAATTTATCTACATTACCATGCTTCACTTGATCTTCTTTGAGTGTGTGCAATGACATCTAGATCCTTGACTACTTCACTCTACTCATTGAGGGGGGCATCCTAGTTCTATATTTGAGACACACATCAATATACATACCCATAAGGGGAATCTTCTACATGACTACACCATAAAACTTATGTCATTCCTACACTACACACTCCAAGTTATCATGTTGATGTACATACTTACTAGATTACATAGATTACCACATTGAAACTCACTAGTATCTTGCACTTATGTACTTCTTATCATATACCTAGTCTTCTGATAAACGTGTCTTGCATACTTTCACTCTTGATTTAATTAGCTAGATGTGATTGTACCTCTCTAGTTTTTACATGCTTTCCTTTCTTGCTTTGTGTAGCTAGATGTGATTGTATTTCTAGTTCCAGTTTTGTTTCTTATGTGTGCCTTAGGACATTTGTCAATGTCATTTAATTCTATTCATGTGTGTGTACCTTTAGACATTTGAAAATATCCCTTATACTCTTATATGTGTTTGTGTCCCTCATGCCAATATTTATTATTTCTATTGTATATGTATGTGGCATTTGAACATGGCTTATATGTTTGCTTCCTAGTTTGAGTGACATGTGCCCATGTTCCTTATTTTCATGGCCCCTTGGCTAACCTTTTATGCTTCTTTCTTCTTACTCCATGTGTTTTTTTGCTTGATTGATTTTTTGATTATTATAATGTTATGATCCATATCATACATTTTCCTTACTTTCTTGGATGCCATGATGTGCATCATGCTCCATACCTCTAATTAATAACTAGCATCTAACATTTCCAATTTTATTTTAATATATTACACATGATTTTACATTATTATATCTATCTAGGAATACTTTGATTGATATAATAGTCTCTCAATACAAACATTCTTATATCTAAAGATATCTTGTCAAATATCATTACTATATCATGTATCTATGTAGCATAACACACTTTTAGGACTCTTTTCTTCTAAGGGAAGTCATTTAAGGTTCAATCATTCCTACCCTTAGAAGAGGGGGAAATAAATAAGAGTTTATCACAAATATTAAATCTCCTAATAGTCAGAATAACAACATTTAAATCACTCAATTTAGAATCTAGAGGTTAAACTAGTCAAAATAGAACAAAAAATAGAGATAATTCTAGAACAATAACTAGTTTTAGCATATGACAACAATGTCAAAAATAGATAGTAGTGCCAAACACAAGGGTGTTATTATTTTGGAACTCTTATCTAAGTATAAAAACATCCAAGTTTTCTAATAACATGCATAATTATTAACTCAACTACAATGTTTGGACATCTAGATTAGTTAGAATTAATAGTTTCATTATAGTTTTCTTAAGGAATCTAGATATAGGGGGTATCATGCATGACATGATGGATCTAAATTCTTGTTTCAAATTAGGTGGTTATTGGGACCAACATACCCCCCACTCATTTCAAAAGTTGAGGACCCTTAAGAGACCTGTGTATCCAAGTTTGAGATATCTAAACATTGAGGTCCCTTTTTAAAATAATTTGAAGATCATACACTCATGTATGAAACACATTTGTGTATTTTTCAAACCTCTTATTTTGAGATAACATAGATAATAGAGTTACTTAAGTTGTTAGAAGTTCCTTAGAAGGTCTAAGGTTTGGTGTTCACAAACCCTAGGTAGCCTTCAATTTAATTCAAATATTGGTGGGAGCCAAGTTAGCGAGAATGATTGAATAAATTGGTTAACAAAAGAGTTTATCATGTTTTCAAACATGACCTAAGCCTTTATCCATTCCTTTCCCCTTTATTTTACCTTGGGTCTAAATTAAAGTGCTTTATGTAGCCCTCTAAAAAAAAGTCACCTAACATAGATTAGGCTATTAATATTAAGGCTTTGATATTTAATATCGACCTTAGTCTTAATAATATATCCTAAGTATTTATGTCCTCATGCCTAATGGTTATTCCTCATGTCCTTTATTAGATCAAATGGTGATTACTCACTCACTAAATCTAATTAGATGGAGTGTATTAACCAAAAATCTCTTGCTTAAGTAATGTGCATCATAAAAATATCAATGATAATCACTCACTCATTAGATATGATCCAATAACATGAGGCATAGGGAGAAAATTCAAAAGGTAAACAAAGCCCCAAGGGATAGACATGTGGTGAATTGATCAATAACTAAGAACTTGAAAGAAGAAAAGGAGAATTTGCAGACTCAATTTGTTCTCTAAGTCTTAGACTCCATGATCAATATGCTACATGGGTCATTTTATGACATGTTCAGGGCATTAAAGTTCATGAAGTTAAGGTAGAAGGCCCTTCAATATAAATCTAACTTAGATATGGAACTAGATATGCAATGGCAAGCCTCTGAAGATAAAATTGCTCAACTCCTTGATATCCAGATTAAGAAGCAAATCCAAAACTTCAAGGCTAATAGTATGGGGAATTTAAGTGCCATATTAGGGATTGTTGGAGACAAAAATTTTGGATTTGAATTATTGTCATTTCAAAGTTAAGGAGATCATATAATAATAAAATGAACTCATTGGTAGAATTGGAAAACTCCTAAGCACCATGCTTGAGGATCTTACATAGATTACTACCTTAGGGATTATAATTGATGAAAAATTCCATCACAAATCCACCTTGGTGACTTAGAAAACCAAATCCAAGGTTGAAAGACAATCAGGAAGGGATAATAATAGAGTTTTAAACATGATCTTCGATGTAGGGAAGATAATCAAAAAATCTAGGAGTATTAAAGAAGCCTTGGCTAGGAATGATAAAGATTTCCATGAGCTGGAAAACCAAGAAGTGGAGTGCATCACTAGGCCAACTGTAGATTTAGGCCTAGTGGATGAATAAAATATAAAGGCCATGAACATCCTACATCATCAAAGGGATCCACCTCTAGCATCTTAATTATGGTTTTCCAGTAAAGAAATCCATTCATTTTAGGGACATGATAGCTTTTTAGTGTGATTGCCTCTATGTCAGTAAGATTGTAAAAGATACTTGTATTATAGTTATAATAAAGACAACTATATTTTGTACACATGTAGTTGCAAAACTAATTGGTATACTACCTAGCTTCTTATAAAAGGGCATGTATTACCATTTTTAAATGGAGAGACTTCAAGATATTTGTATAATGTTAAGTAATTAATACAAGAGATCAAATAATTTTGTAAGAATTATCTAGTTTTGGAGTGTTTATATTTCTAAGTCTCTCAATTTTTTTTCTATTTTGAATATGAATGATATCAAGAAATATTAATCAAGATTATTAATTACAAGGTTTCTAACTTGTGTATGTTAGGTTAGTTGAAAGAATTGAATTTACTTCATTTCATTTACTTTGAAAAAGAGATGTGCTTTAGTTATCTAAGTGTAGTGTAAAACCTTAAAGCAAATTCAATTTTACTTGTATTATCATTCATCCTTTTGAATCAAGCCTAGTTTGTGGTGAAACATGAGCTTAGACTATATTACACTACATTACATTACATTCTATTTAATATCATGCTCAAAAAATATTGAAGTCTTGTCAATATGTTCGTAATACAGATTGGAAATCACTGTTTCTTTCTTACCCTACCTTCCCTTTTGCTTCTTTAAAAAAAAATCATATTAGCTTAAATAAACTATTCACAACCATTATAGTCTAGTCAGTAGTCTAGATTTGGGTTAGTTTATCCAAACTTTTCAAGAAAGGTACTAAGATGGCCCCCTACCATCAAAATTTATAAATATTATGGAATAGTCCATGTTGCTTTGACACTATTTCCACTACATGCATCTCAATTTCCAAATACCTACAACTCATGCTTTGAATCTTTAGATTCTAAAATGAGAAGTGTTCTTTAAACACTAGAAAGTACTTTTAGTTCATTTAGAAGCATCAATAGAATTTGATATAACTTTTAGATTAGAATCCATGTTCTAGACACCAATGATTGGGGGAAATGTGTATGGCACATTGGTCTTATTTTGTTTTTGATTTTAGTTTATTACCTAGGCATTCTCAGTAGTTGCATAGCTTACTCCATCTGAAGGTGGCTGACATCTTTTTCAAGTTTAAATTTCATACAAGTTTAACATCTTGAGTACTTAAGTTCTTGAGTTGGCTTTCACATAAGCCTAGTGCATCAATTTTGGAGTGGCTTTCATACAAGCTTAATCTCCATCTTTCAAAATGGCCAAAAGTGGCCTAGTTTCTAGCATACATTCAACTATCCATGCCACATTGTAAGATTTTTAGAACATCTATGGGATCTATGATCTATCTCATATGATATCTATTATATATCGGTATCACTTCATAGCTTCACTTAATATGGAAATGATGAAACCAAAGGGACAACCTTTTTATTCTTGAGCCACCTATTCAGAGGGATTGGATAGATAGTGTAGACATTAATTATCACACACATGATTAGTTAGCTTCACTTAGTAGGCAATGATGGAGCTAAAGGGCTGGCCTTTGTATTCTTGAACTACCTATTCACAAGTATTTGATACATAGTCCAGACATCAATTATCACACACATGATTCATTAGCTTCACTTAGTAGGTGATAATGGAGCCAAAGGGCCATCTTTTATATTCTTGAGACACTTTTTGAGGAATTAACCACTCAACTCCATTTGTGATATAAATTTTTGTATAGAATCATCCAACAAAATATATCATTACTCATCCTTACTCTAGATCACAATAGGTTTTTTATTAGTTGTCATACTCAATGAGGTGTATTCATTACTTTCTCTTCCCTTTTATTTTACTCAACTTTTGTATGTTCTTATTTTACTCAACTTTTGTATGTTCTTATTTTATATCACATATAATAAGAATTGATCTATTATTTGTTTCATTTCATAGATTCACACTTACACAATGTGCTCTCTAAGTACTATCCAACATTGTTCAACATCACACAAGCTTCATGGGCTTCACCTTTATAGATAAGTTTAGGTACACTTTTGATTTTTTTCCTTTATCCTAGTATTTTGCTTTAATAAATCACTAAAATAAAGAGGGGGAAAATGTAGTCATATAAAATGGGAAATTTGGTTATTTGAGTATGGCTAAAGATACCTAATCCATAGGTCCTCCTACTTGCTTACATAACCCTTTTAGGTTTTTATTTCATTGATTCCCAGTCATCCACAGTGTTATGGTTTTAACCCTTATAGACCTAGGTAACTCTTTTAGGCCTAGATCCATCCCCTTAGGTCTCATTCCCTTTAGACAATATCACCCAAATTGGATAGGAGTGATAAAACCCAAGGTGTCCTATTTTTGGTGTTATTGTCAAACTGTAAAGTTGGCTCAAATGATCATATTCTTATAGATCCTTATCCCAATTCATATCATCATAATGCAAATTTTATTTAACCCATAATCAATAATTTATCTATAAAAGGCTATTCAAAGTCTATTTAAAAGGGTTGACACTCATTTACAAGAGAGAATCAAGAATACAAGAAAGTACATTTAAGTAATTTTCCCTAATCTCTACATATAGCCTTCTAATATTATTCCAAGCTTATTCAAACCCTTACACCAATCCCTAGCCATTCCAAGTACACCCAATTTTTCATCTAATTACATTTTCATACATAATTGCACTAAGCACTTTAATGGCATAACTAAATTAGCTTGATCCCTCCTTAGAGTATTGGTATGTAGGCAACATGCCCACACATTAGGTGTGAAGTGCATCTAGTGTATCCTTTAAACACTAACCCCTTCACTCTCTTTCCCAAGTTGTCATTCAATTAAATCACAAAGAGATCCTAGGGATTTAAATATTAAAATAAATGCATAGTGAGCTTCATAGACTTTTGGGCTTTGATATTTTACTGATAAGGTAACATAGACCTGCTGAGAAAAACCTAGAAAACTCAAATCACCTAGACAACAGTGTCAAAAAGGGACTATAGCACTAAAAAATAGGGTGTTCCACTTTTGATTCTATTATCCAATCTAGAAATAAACTTTAGGATACTATTTGTGACATTCTCCCAAGATTTCATAGAAAGTTACAGACCTTGCAACATCCATCTCAGTCAGTTTCCATCTAAGTTTGATTTTCTCTCTATTATTACTATTTTTTCAAAAGGTAAGAATACAATCTATTCACACAAATAAATGGCTTAATTATTTCACATTATTTATTTATTTACTCTACTCAAACCTATTTATTTAATTAGTAATATAACTCCATTACTCTAAAAAATAATAAAACACTAACTTAGTTCTTTGTCCTTGAATTATTTCTCTTCTTGACTAAAATTCTATTCATTTCTTCAAAACATCATGAAATCCCATATTAGAATCTTCTTTGACAACTTAAATCCATTTAGACACTATATTCAAATATTATTTTCTCCCTTTATTTACCTCCCAAGAGAACCCTCACTCATGGAGCACCTCTTCCCCTCCTTCATCTATGGATTGTAACATGGTTTATAAATCACACCCCAAGATAAAGTAGGTGGATCTAGTTCTTTTTATCAATAAAATTCTCATCTTCAAGATTTTAAACATAATGTGGGAGTGATTGACATAAGTCTATCCAATAATCCCATTAGTAATCCACCTCTCAATAACCCTTCCCTAATACCAATTCAGGGAATCCTCCTACAAATGACAACACACCAATTGATATGACTGAAATTATTGTACAATTCATCCAAAAAATGAACATAATGCAAACTTCTAAAACCTCTCAAATGATGCAATTTCAATGTCATTTAAACAATATGTCTAATTAACATCTAATTTTAAATCCCTGAACTAATCCAAAATTCATTCCTCAACCTCTTAGATATGCCTCAAGAAATGTTATTCATCAAACTAACATGAATAATTAAATTATTCAAAACATCCAAAATGATCTTTTAGCTCTTTTCATCATTTCCATAGATATTGGTAATATCTCTCCAAATATCAAGTATGATGGGACTAAAGACCCTACATCCTTTCTTAAAGCATTTGACAATCTCTATAAAGAGTGGATCCAAATTAATACTTTTTCCACAACTAAAAATTCTAGTTAAGACCTTCACTAGAGACATTTTATAATGATACAACCAAATTACCCAACATTTCATTTGGAAACTTTAGGATTTAGTCAATCCTTTAGTTAATACTTTCAACACAATAAACTTCCCAAAAATTATCTTAGTCATTTAATCAATGCTAAGCAATCTCCTATTGAATCTATTGTACCCAACACCCCCATTTTTTTGGAAGGAAATGGGGACCCACCTTTTTCAAATATGATCCTAGTGAGGAATCCTTTTCATATGTTTTATGTAAAGTTTTGGAAATCAAGGACTTTAAATATTTTATACAAAATTTTATTGGCATTATGTTTATTGTGCTTAGGAGAATAACTTATATACTACAAATGAACTCTTTAGGATATTTATTTTGGACCAATTATTTTGGGTGTTGTGCAAAAGTATCTTTTGGATGTATTATTTTAGGAAATTTTTTGGTCCTACTTCCTTTAGGCTTAATATTTTATAAGATTCATTTATCAAAGAAATTATTGTGGGCTTCTTGTCTAAGATAATTCCCCTGATAATATTTAGCCTATGGACCTTTGGCCTTAAGGTATTTTGGACCAAATACATTTTCCTTAAAAAAATTCTTGATGGATTTACCCTTAGACCCTCTCTAGATTATCCTCTAGAACTTTTTAAATGACCCTCAAGTGTACAAAAGTACCATTCAAGAATTTTGAAAGTGCCCTCTAGCCTAGTAGACCCTTTTGACTATTACCAATCTACCCTTCGGCCCTTGTGAAGTAGATCCTTTGGGAAAATTTTGTGCTTAAGTATACCATTCATCTTCCTTCCACCTACCCTTCAAAACCCCTTCCAAATAGTCCTTCGACATTTTTTTAATTGACCATTTTCCCCCTCTTAACCACTTTATTTAGGGCACATACCTTCTTAGGTTTTATGTGGGTAGACCCTTCAAAACTATTGGTTTAGCCCTTTTATCCTTTAGGAAAAACCCTTTAGATGGTTTTACCTATGTAGCCCTTGTACCTCAAACCCAACCTACCCTTTAGTCTTTGTGTTTTGGACTAGCTACCATGGACATACCCTTTGGATTTAGTTGAACCTACCCTACTAGATAATTATCCTAAGTTGTGTGCCATTTTCCAAATGGCCACCTAACCTTTGGATATTTTGAAAAGGACCTTTTAACCTTTATGGAATATCCAAGTTACCTTTTTGACATACCTTTTTAGACTTTTTTCTTGGGATATTTCATTATATATCAATTTCCTTTAAACTTCTATTTCAGGCATTTCATTTGATCTAAAATCCCCAAAATAATTCCTTTGAAGGGCACATGCCTTTTGGACTTCATGAACCTAACCTTTGAGTTGAAGTTACATACCCTTCAAGTTTTGATAAAATTACCCTTTGGGACCTTTGAAATGACCCTTAGTCATATCAAAGTGCCCTTCAAAAATCAAAGGTGCACTTCAGCCCTCTAAACTACCCTTTAGAAATTTTAGAAGTGCCATTCAAAATTTGTGAAGTAGACCCTTTAGGACTTTTATCATGTACAAAATGCCCTATGAAGTTGAACCTTCAGATCGGAAGTACCCTTTAGGAATTTTGAAAATTCCCTTTAGCCATGAATTAGCCCTTTGGGATAATTATTTTATGGTTTTTACTCAATGAAAAGTTTCATTCAAAATAATTATAGTAGACACTTCACTTAAAATAATTCCGCTGAAGGAATTACCTATAGACATTGACCTGAAAGCACCCTTTTTGACACTATGATCCCAAGTGCTTTATTATGAAAAATACTATTAAATTTTTTCCATACTTGGCAAAATAAAGATAAAATATTTATTATTTGATAAATTCTAAAAGACCCTACCAACCCAAGCTAACAAATTTGAAAATTAAACATTTCATATTTAATATCACATGAACTGATATTCAATGCAAGATATTATATAGACAATATGTAGCCATTAAAGACATCATTTGCAATCAAGATATCTTGTGATCAAATAATTCTCATTTTTAAAAAATGATTGAGAGCCCTATTTTCTACTTCAAAGAGAATACAGTGAACAATAATCAAGCTAGAGCTAAGTTGATTACATTAATATACAAGTATATATAACACACAACACATTAAGCAAGGTATGAGCATGAACATTCAGTTATGGCTTCCTCATCTAGGTCATCCTGAGGAACTAATCCCCCATCTACTTTCTCAATCAAGGACATTATATAATTCAAATATATAGTATTTGATGTAGGGGTATTCAAAGATAAGTATCATAATTATTCATAGCTCTGAGATGTAATTGAATTAGTTGATATGTTTTTACTAGATGACAAGAGAGTAATAGTAGAAAGGCTATTTGTTCAAGAACTCTTAGCCTACAAGTACCAAAGATTTCACTTTGATGTAGAAAAACTAGAGGTCATTCCATGTATTGATTTGTTTAGGGATTTAATCTTTACTGGTAATATATAATAGGATGCATACTTGTTACATCATCATGTGGATATAATGGTCATATGCATCTCTATAAGTGACTTTCAATGGTATCTCTCCCTCAACATACCAAACACCTATTAAAACAAGCACACTTGGATACAATTCAAATTTGAAACTTTGATCCCAAGGTGCTCTCCTCATGGTTGTTCCCAGACCAACCATTAACTAGTAGGGAATGAAGCCAAAGGGAGACATTATCATAGATACATTTATAATGTGAATTTAAATAGGTATGGCCTTACATAATAGATTATATAAGATGCCCAAAATCCATTTTGTAAATATGAATTAGGTGCCACTACTACATATGATGCTATCACATGATGTTGCTTATGCCTTGGGGGAGGTAATTAGTTTGAGACTGAGAGATCAGATTCTACATAAAGATAAATGTCCCACCCCTACTGGAGACTTTTTGATGATGTCATATTTAGTCAATGTAGTTATAGGGACATATTACAAAGACTTGGGAAATCTATGGGCTCTGGCCATAAATTGTATAAAGAATATAATCTATAACCATTTTAAATTCATGCATATGTATACTTATCAAAATCACATGGTCAAAATATGTGAGGATGTTTATCCATAGGTATGGCAAGCCATTCATGGCTCACCTATGCCTCAACTAGGAGATATCATTCTAAAACTTTTGAGTAGAAAGGGGGACTACTTATTGTACCTAGATTGTTGACCAATTTGTGACCCTATAGGTCAAAATTGGGCACCCTTATATGGAAATATGGCCTTTATTTATTTCAGGGGTAAATATCATGTCGTATAGTGATCTCAAGTTTATTCAATGTAATATGAATGCTATTAGATTTGATTAGTTTCTTGTCTAGGTCCTTTTACTTTACTGTGAGTCATTATAATAGGTCTGAGCAAAGTTTTAAAGAACATTTTTAAAGTGATAGATCTTTCACACATTGTAGTTATAGAGGAAGATAATCATGTGGGTTTGTTCATCCTAGTTCAAATTTTATATGTACTAAGTTTGAGGCCCATCACTGAAGCATAAACAAAGTTGTTCATGTTTAAAAACTCACTTTAAAAAATATTTATGGACTTAGTCATTCAAGTTCAACCATCCACTTTGGGTTTTCCTATTAGGTAAAATTCCTTTGAAGGAGGTGTTCCACATAAAACCCATAACAAAAGTGCAAGTTTTCTTTCTTTTGTTGGTTTTGTTTTTAGGATTTTTGTTCAAGTGTTGGAATTGTCTTAGAAATTTTGTTCGAAATATATATTTTCAAGACAAAGGGGTCATTTGTAACTTTTCTAAAGGGGACTTCAACTTTTCTAAAGGGTGCTTCCATCTTTTTGAAAATATCATTTTCAATTTTTTCGAAGGGGTCACTTCAAATTTTCTAAAGGGATGTATTCATAAATCCAAAATGTACTTTACAAAGAATATAAAGGGTATTTTCATAAGAAGGTAGACCAAATAGAAGTTCTAAAAGGTGCATCCCATTATTTCCAAAGGTTATTTTTCAAGCAAGGTACCCCATTCAAAATTTTGAAGGATTTAATGTGAAAAAGGGGCCAAAGGATTTGTTTTGAGAAAAATCCCAAAGGATAAGAATTGATGCAAAGAGATGAATGAATTATCTTGAGATATAATGCCCAAAAAAATTCCTAAAGGATTTTATTCAGGAAAAAATCCTGAAGGAATTTGTTTGAGAAAATTGTCTGTAGAAATTTTCAAAAGCAAAAAACTTGAAGGAATTATTTCAGGAAAAGTGGTCGAGACAAATCTACCTGAAGGACACCTTTGAAGCCAAGTTCCCCAAATAATTATCTAAAGGATATCTTGAAATAAAGAGTGTCCCATGCATGGATTTAGAGGGCACTTTCCATAATTAAAGAACACTTGGAAAAAGTCTAAAAGAAACTTAAGTCTAAGGGAATGCTTTGAATGAATAAGGAAGGTGATGGCCATACAAACATTAATTTCAAACTATGGAAAATAGTCATTGGAGTCACAAATACTTGGTGAGAACATAAGAACAAATGTAGATGTAATAAATGGAAAGATCCTAAACCTCTATCTTAGACAAAACAAGTTAAAAATAGATAGGTTAATGGTTTTAGTTGTTACGAGAAGCTGACCCAAATCGAGGATCTTCCATAAAATTGACAAACACAAGTGTCCAAAGGATAGCTAGTAATTAGAAAGAGAATTTTCTAACTATCTCCATGAGTTTCATTTCCTTCAAATAGTGTTATGTGTTGACTCCCCTATTTTAGTTTCAAATTTTCATGGATGGTCTTTGATGGAGGTAGTTTCCTATGCCAATTCTGAAGGTTTTATGCAACTTTTCACCATTTTTATGACTTGTTTTGGACAAGTAGACCTTCAAAAATGTCATGAATTGCATCACCCCTCTTTCACATGTATTGTAACTAATTTTCACTTGGTGACACATGTCTAAGTGACTCTTGGATTTCCATTCTCTCTATCTTCCCATTTGTTCTATAGATTTTGGCCTTTTGGCCATTGTATACATCTCTCCACTTGGGTATGGTGAAGCCCTACCAAAATTTTGTCTTGAATCAATAAAGATAGATGTTTTGTTTAACTCATTCAAGAATTATCTAAGTGTATGTGATGATTATTGTCTTGTGCAAGTGGATCTTAACTTACCTTCACATGTCAATTTGCCTATTACCTCATGAGTTCAAAGACTTATCTTTGTAGTTCAGTAAGATGTGTTAAATGGAGTTATAGGTGTAGTGAATAGATAATTGAATAGTGTGTCTTAGAACTCCTATTGTCTAAGTATTCCTATCCTAAGTCAATTCCAAGACCCCATGTTGAAACATTGATGCAAAAAGCAGGTTGTTATTAGATGTAGTGTATGTTAGGCTTCTCTTGGTTCAATGTACATGTCAAGAGTGTGAGTAGAGCAAACATTTGGTACATCACCTCTAATAGAATAGTTTTAATTTTCATGTTATTATTAACCCTTTTCATTCCCCAGGTTGTTAGTAGTATGAATATGAGCCTAAATGATTCATCAAGGGGAACTATCCCCTAATCTATAGATCTACCCACCAATAGGGATACCCACAGCCTTGGGGTGGTTCCATTATTTCATTTGAATGAGGAGAATCTTATCCCATCTCCTCATTATGTGAAATTTCAAGTGAAAATAGTTTTTAGCATGCTTGATGGGACTATTTAGTCCATTCCTTGAGGAGTTTTAATGTTCTCCTCAAGACATCTGCCCTTAGAGGCAATTCTAATAAACATTAATGGTGACTCTGCATACATTTCTATTGGTTTAGTAGCCTAGGTATACCAATTGAAGTTTGTTTCTTGTTCCATACTCTTTTGTGAAGTGATTCATGGAGATTTGTGAGTTTGAGCTTATTTTAACACAAGTTGAGGAGTTATGTCCAACTTTGCCTCTTCCTTTTGATTATGAGCAAGTTCTTGTCCAACCTTATCATGATACTCATCAAGAATATGCTTCCAATGACCAAATATATCAAGTTTGTGCTACATCTAGCCCACCTATCTCTCCTTCAAGCCATTCCATTGTTAGTTTAAAAATAACTCTCCTTGGTTACCAAGAATATATGTTAGACCTTAACATTAGGTGTGGTTATGGTCAAATTATCCCTATTGTTTATGTCAAGAGTGTGAGGGAAGCTTTGGAGAAAGTTAAAAAGGAATGGATCCCTATAGAGAAATATATTTGGTTGTGTCTGTCTAATGATATGGTTGATATTTTTGGTTTGATCTTCCACCTGGAAGAAAGGTTGAGAACTTATGAACAACCTCTATCTTGGTAGCCTCAAGGTGTCCCAAATTATTTGTCCTTTCCCCAAAACCTTTCATCTTGGAAACCCATTCAATAAAGTGGCCAAGAGAAGGAATATATCATGATGGAGTAGTCCAACACACTTGGGGAATATTTTGAAGAAGAAAATTTGATTTTTGAAGCTCACCTTGAAAAATAAATTGAGTTGGAAAATCAAATGTGGATGAAACGTATCATGGAAGTTGAAGGTAAACTATCTAAACCCACTTCTCCAAATTGAATTCAAAGTGTTAATCCTAAGGAAACTATAAGTTTCTTAGACATATCTTTCACTCCTTCATCAACCTCTCAATCCCATGAAGCTATCCTTGAACCCACCTTCCCTAGATGGAAATATGTGATGGTAGCCCATGTAGAAAAGAACATGTCATATACAAATGGATAAGTTATTAGGGAAGAGACTTTTAAAACCATTCAAATCCCTCCCACATACCTCAAGAATATATTGAAACCATCCTTCCACCCCTTCCAACTGATCAAGTTTCCCTTCTTAATGTTTTAAATTGTCTTGCTATTTGGGAATCCCTTTGGCCAAGATCCCTATTTTTGAAGTGCCCAAGGTTGATGTCACTAAGAGGGAGGCTGAGATTGAAATATCATATTGGATTGAGGATGAATAAGGGTTGAGTGATGGTGAGGAGAAGTCAAGTTATGAGGATATGAAAGAAGATTCACCTTGTGTTGGGAAAGATTCCTTGGAACAAATTCTCTTGGACTCTAAAGAAGAAAAAGAAATGGCCTTTTTGGTCTCTCCTTTTCATGATCCAAGACATCCAAAGGATGATGACCTATGGAAAATATTTGAGATCATATTTAATTAATTTGAAGCTCTCAAATAGCCTACAAACCCCTTAGAGATGACTAGTCATGACAAGCAAGAAGATGTTGCTCAAAAGGAGGACATGTGACAGATTTACATGCAAATGTTCCAAGAGTATGAGGAGGAGGAAAAGACCAAGATCCTAGAAAAGAAAGATCAAGATGAGAGAGAAAAAAAAAATGTTGAAAATTAGCATCATGAAGAGAACTTATATCATATTAGAGTAATCTATGATGATTTTAGGCCTTTCGAGGTTAACATGGAGCTTGTCTCTACATCCACCCATGTAGCCACCTCCAACAATATTCATAAAGAATTAAATATAGAAAAACCTTCAAATTGGTTATAATATAATGCTCCTTAAATAATTTTAAGAGATAATGAGAATGGAAAAGGATGATGAGATCCTTCAAGGAGAGATGAACTTGTAACAAGCTACTCGATACATGGATTTTTAGATTTATCATGTTAAGATGAAGGGGTAATAGTTTAAAGCATGCTTTGAGGTTTAAAAGGACCTTGTATAATTTGAAAATATATGGGAGATGGATCCATTAAATGGTGTACAAAATCAAAGAGTAAAGAGGAAGCAAGAGTCATCTAGTATCCCATCCAAAAAGAAACATGCCTACCATCCTCACTCATCTAGTGAGGAAAGAGACCTAAGCTACTTCCTTTTTGATCCAAGAATGGACATATAATCAAAAGAAATGTACATATTTATTTCATTTATACTATGTTTTGTTTCTCCTAAGTGATAAGTAACACATGTGTATTTGCTTTAGTCTTTTTTGTGTGTCTCTTTCCTTTATGTGTTTGAGGTAGTCAATGGTTGTCTTATTGATCAAGATTTGAGTCAATGGTCAAGGTCTCTTATTTACCTTTGTCCTTATATGAATCCATGCCCAATGGAATATTTAGGATATAATTTTGGTTAGTATAGCAAGCATACTACCCCTATGAGTCACCATTTTGTTGACCAATTTTTTACCCTACAGGTCAAAATTGGGATCCCTTATATGAAAATTTTGCCTTTAGATATTTTAGCGGTAAATATCATATCATAGAGTGATCTCAAGTTTATTTAACATAATATGAATGCTAATAGCTTTGATCATTATGTTTTCTAGATCCTTTTACTTTACTTTAAGTCATTCTAACAGGTCTAAGTAGAGTTTTAAAGAACATTTTCAAAGTGATAGATCTTACATGTACAATAATTTTAGAGGAAGATAATCATGTGGGTTTATTCATCTTGGTTCAAAGTTCCCGTGTACTAAGTCTAAGGCCCTTCATTGAAGCACAAAAAAATTTGTTCATTTTTAAAAACTTGTTTCAAAAAACATTTTTGAACTTAGTCATTCAAGCTTGATCATCCACATAAAACCCATAGTAAAATTGCAAGTGTTTTATCTTTTAGAGGTTTTGTTTTTAGAATTTTTGTTCAAGTGTTGGGAATTATCTCAGACATTTTGTCTAAAAAAATTTCCTTCAAAGATATCTTTTCAAGCTGAAGGGGTCATTTGCAACTTTTTTGAAGGGAACTTCAACTTTTTTGAACGGCACCTCCATCTTTCCAAAAAGGTCATTTTCAAATTTTGTAAAGGGGTCACTTCAACTTTTCTGAAGGGACATTTTTAAAATGCTAAAAGGTAATTTACATAAAATTTGAATGGTATTTTCACAGGAAGGTGGACCAAATAGAAGTTTTGAAAGGTGCATCCCAATCTTTTTGAAGGGTATTTTTCAAACAAGGTACCCTATTCAGAAGTTTGAAGGAATTAATATAAAAAAGGGGCTAAAGGATTTATTTTAGGAAAAGTAATAAAGGATAAGACCTGATCCAAAGAGCCAAATTAATTATCTTAGGAGAAAATTCTGAAACAAATGCTTGAAGGATTTTATTTAGGAAAAAAATCCAAAGGAATTTGTTCGAGAAAATTGTCAAAAGCAAGAAGCCTGAAGGAATTCTTTTGGGAAAAGTGACTGAGACAAATCTTCTTGAAGGACACCTCTAAATCCAAGTGCCCAAAATAGTTCTCTGATGGATATCTTGCAATAAAAAGTGTCCCATGCATTGATTTAGAAGGCACTTTCCATAGTTAGAGAACACTTGGCAAAATTCCAAAAGAAACTTAAGTCTAAAGGAATGTTCAGAATGAATAAGGATGGTCATGGTCCTGTAAACATCAATTTAAAATTGTGTAAAATATCCATTAGAGTCAAAAAGACTTTGTGGGAACCTGAGAGAAAATATAGAGGTAATAAGTGGCAAGATCCTAAGCATCTGGCATATACAAAACAAGTGAAAAATAGACAATTTGATGGTTCGATTTGTTGCTGGTAACTGACCCAAATCAAGGAGATTCCATGAAATTGATAAACATAGGTGTCCAAAGGATAGCTAGTAGTTAGAAGGAGAATTTTATAACTATTTTCATGAGTTTAATTTTCTTTTAAAAATGCTATATGTCAACTCCCCTATTTTTAGTTTCAAATGTTCATGGATGGTCTTTGATGGAGGCAGTTTCCTATGTTAATTCTAAAGGTTTTATGCCACTTTTCACCATTCTTATGACTTGTTTCAAACAATTAGACCTATTGACATGGAAAGACTCACCTCACCCTTATTTTTAATGCAATTTTAAATATTTTTCACTTTATGACACATTTCAAAGTGACTCTTGGACTTCCCTTCTCTCTATCTTCCCATTTATTCTATAAATTCTAGCCTTTTAGCCATTGTATACATCTTTCTACTTGGGTATGGTGAAGCCCTACCAAAATTTTGTCTTGAATAAATAAAGATAGATGTTTTTATAACCTCATTCAATAATTCTCTAAGTGTATGTGATAATTATTATCTTGTGCAACTGTACCTTAGCTTACCTTCACATGCGAATTTTCCTAGTACCTCATGAGTTCAAAGACTTCTCTTTGTAGGCCAAGAAAAAGTGTCAAATGGATTTTTAGGTGTAGTGAATAGCTAATTCAATAGTGTGTCCTAAAATTCATGTTGTCTAATTCTTCTTATCTTAAGTCAATTCCAAGACCCCATGTTGAAACATTGATGTAAAAAGGAGGTTGTTATTGGATGTAGTGTATGTTAGGCTTCTCTTGGTTCAAAGTACATGTCAAGAGTGTGAGTAGAACAAACATTTGGTGCATCACCTCTAGTATAATATGTTTAATTTTCATGCTATTATTATCCCTTTTCATTCCCCAAGTTTTTAGTAGTAAGAATATGAGCCTAAATGATGCATCAAGGGGATTTAACCCCTTATCTAGAGATCCACCCCCTAATAGGGATACCCACAACCTTAGGGTGGTTCCATTATTTCACATGAATGAGGAAAAGCTCATCTTATTTCCTCATTAGGTTTAGGTTAAAGTGACAATATAGACACTAATATTATCATGATCTAGGGGAATAAGGTGGAACCTCTATGACTCCCCATTTATGTGCCAGCTAAGTTGGTGGAATAGGAGATTGCTTTTTAGTTATGTAATAGCATTGAGGAAGATTTAATAATGTAAAAGAAAGGATTACTCTTTGGAATCCTAATCTCAATTAGAAGGATGTTCTACAAGATAAGGAAACATCTTGGGGATTTTTGAAGTAAGAGGTATCATTATGGATTCCCTATAATGGCATGTAAAGACTGGGATCCCCATGGGTAGATCCAATAACACATATGTGGCTTCAACATTCCTTACTATCATCAACCCTATTACTATGCATTTCTATTTATAAATGATAAGATGGATGAACAGGTGATGGAGTGAGCCCAAATTGATAGATTATAAGAGGGTCACTTGAGAATGATCCAAACTGATCCTAATATTTCAAATAAGGAACTATATAGTAGAAGAGCTATCTTCAAAGGATGGTAGCATTCAATTTTTTTGATAGGGCAATCCAGAGAGCAATAAACTTCCTCATCCTATGGACTTATATTCAAATTAAAATTGACATCAGTCAAGAAATAGCTTTGGCTCCCTGAGTTAATTACACAAAGAGGAGGTTAAGTTAGAAGAGGCCAAGGCTTTAAGCCTTTAAAGGGACCCCATTGAATTACAACTTCAAGGTACTCATGCTTTATCCACTTTTCCTTTAGCTTCAATTTTCATTATTGATTTAGCACCTATCCTTTCTATATAAGTTACCTCCACCTCATCCACCCCTTCCATTTCCATAACCACCATTGATATATATAATACCACTACCACAACATTTTTCATAGCCATTCCCTCTATACCCATTGGTACTTTTACTATGAGACTTCACAAAAAGAAGAAGGCAACTAGGAAGGTGTATATACTTTTAACCATTCCCCAACATCATGTCCAATCCACACAACTCTCTCTTCTACTCCCCAATTCTAATTCTAAAAAAAAACCATGGTAGTGAGTACAAGTAGGGAAAGGAAGGTAAAACCTCACATTTTTATAGTCTACCCACTTCTTCAAGTTGGAGGAGTGGACTAGTTAAAAATAATATGGCCTTCCTTGCCTGATGTATTAACCAAGGCTAGTAAGAACCAAAAGAGGGAAGAAGAGACAACTAAATAAGAAATTTTTATTAAAACTACTAAGGCACCCCTCAACATTCTACCTTGGGATATTGATTTTAGGGCACAAATGTTAGCTTATAAGATCACTAATCTCCCATCTATACCCACTTTGTTCAAACCCTCAATTAGTTTAATCTAGAGAGTTAAAAAGATAAAATTTGTGGATGACTAGGGAGCAAGTATCATCCTTGAAGAGTGACATTTAGTGTTCTCCCTTACAAAGAGGTAAAAAATCAACTAAAGGAGTTTGTATATGAAAAAAATCTCTCAAACCTAGGTCAAGTACATAAGGATGTGATAGTGGTCATCCATAAAGCTATAGAGTTAGATCGATAAGATCTAAAGGAGGAAGTGTAGGAACTATGGGCACAAATTAAATAATTAAAAGAAAAATCTAATACAATACATGTTCTTACAAGTATCAAAGTTGAGGTGAAAGAAGCTGATTCAAAATGCTACAATTCTCTAGATTCCATGGAATTCATGAAGGCTAAGATGGCACCTCATATGAGCTAAGTAAATCAACTTATCACTCTTTGGCTTAAGACAATAATAGGCTTAAAATGCTAGTTACCTACATAGGCAACTCATTATATAACCACCTTGATCTAATGACTACATTTGAGTCATCTAATGTCCTAAACCTTGTTTTTATTATAAATTAAGAGGTCAAGGAGTGGTTGAAGGTAGTTACATCCTTAATACTAGACTACCAAGCACATGAGGCCCAAATCCAAATTTTGAGCAAGTTGAAATTATCTAAAGCAAGGGATTCTATAGGTAAATTGATTAGTAAAATCAATTTTGTCAAAATTTTATAGGAGACCATTGATAACTTTAAAAAAAACATATAAGCCTTTGTGTTGGAAATCATATAAGTAGATTTAAGCAAAGTGAGAAAGAAAGTGACCGAAGTGAATATTTTTATAAGTCCTAACTTACTAAGGATGAACATGCATGAATCTTTAGGCTAACTAAGAGACTCCACCAACCTTGACTACTTAAATTGGATATCATTCATTAGCAGCATGAGGTGGCACATAAAGTATATAAGGATAATGAGGTCAAGAATAAGTAAGCTTCTGGTAGTGGAGCTACGTCTTTAGTTCCTACTCTAACTTCTACTCTTCCAAAAGCCCATGCAATACTCCACATGACATAGCCTTATATGTATGCATATATAAATCATGGTGGAACTTATATTCAAATTACTTATAAAATACACAAATAATTATATGATTTATTTTTTATTTTCTCATGCACATTTTGATTTCTTTTGTAAATACAATTTGTCTATTTATAGCTTTTTAGCTTAAATGGTTTTGACTGTAGTTAGAACTACATGTTCTAACTGCCACATATAACAATCATGCATATACTTAGAAGATGACGTGACCCTTTCCCTAAGATCTACAAATATAATTATACCACCTAACTTTATTTTAGGGGTTAGATAATTTTGAAATACAAGTAGTGAGCCATTTTTAGTCATCAAGCAAAGTGTTTAAGTATTTTATTTCCACTATTGTGTTCTTAGTTGCTATTATAATTTTACAACACAACTTTATTTTAAGTGTTAGAAAATTTTGAAATAGAAGTAGTGATCAATTTTTGGTATCAATTAAAGTGTTTAAGTATTTTCTTTCCACTATTGTGTTATTAGATGTTATTTTTATGGTTACTTACTTTAATAAATATCTAATCCTATGAATAGATTATTAAATACTTTGATTGATATGATAATATTATATGTGTAATAGCTATTAAAGATTGGTAAATGTGTTGATTGAAATAGTCAAGTTACATTAAAACATATTTTTGGATGTGCACTTATGTTTTTTTGGTTTACTTTCTTGAGTGTGTGCAACTATTGCCTTAGATAATCCATTAGCTCAAGCCATAATCTCATGATTGAAGGGTGTGTAAAATTATCACTAATAGGATCAACCTTTGTTTGAGGCTAACTTCCTACACTTCTATTCCTTTAGACTTTTGAGCCATGCCTATTTTCATGTGTGCAATTACTACTAACAACTAGTGTTGGTTTTAAGGGAACATAGGTCTATCCAGAAACCAATAAAGGAATTAATTCCTAGGACCCATCGAGATTTATTTTCTACCCTAATTTACCCTCTTTTTGTGTTTTGTTATTGAGATCTACCAACTCTAGATTAGAAATCAACCACCCATCTAACTCACATAGGATTTCACTCTATTGGGAAGCCATGCCTCCATCCAAAAATCCTTGTTAACAACCTACATACCTTACCATATATTCCATCAATAGGTTGCCAAAGACCACATACCTATAACTCATGCCCTAGAGTGGAGTTTATCTCTATTGAGATCCTAAAATTTTAGAGGCTACCTCATTATGGATGTGGTGTGTATTAAAATCACATCAACTATTTCCCTAGTGATAAAAGGAGGGCCAAGTTTCCTCTTAATAATAAATGTTAGTCCTTAAGTAGAGCTACACTAGATTCACCTAGGAGAGTGACCAGATCCAATTCTTAGGTTGGTTTATTAGTATCACACTTAATAAGCCATAGAAGACCTAGAGTTGTGCCAATAGCTCTAGTTCAGATCAATCCACCTCTACAAGGGTACCCTTCACTTATGAGGAACCCATTGCTTGTTAATCAACCAATGGCTCAGTAACAACCCTAGTTAGCTAGATATACCATTATCATCTATGGGGATGTGCATGATTTACCCTAGAAATTTTTAAAAATATTTACCATCTTTTTCTCCTTCAAGTCTAAGGACCACAAAAGAGCATATTAAATCTATTAAAGTTTAATTAAGATTGATTAATGTAGTTGATGAGGATGTTACATGTTAGTTATTCCCTTTTACTTTAATGGATGCTTCTTATGATTGGTATTTGAATCTAATAGAAAACTCCATCACCAATTAGAAGGATTGTCAAATGACTTTTCTTACATAGTTCAAATAGGTCACCAATCCCAGATTGATATATCAAAACCTCACCAACATCAAGAGAGAACCCAATGAGCCCATTCATGATTTCAATGTAATATGGTAGAAGATGTACATTTATTTGACCCTTGGGTACAAACCATAACTATAATTAGCACTAGAGATGTATAAAAATACCTTAGATCCCATTAATATCATGTTCTTGAGAAGAACATTTGCTACCAATAATTTTTCACTAGCATTTGAAGAATCCATTAATATTGATAGATAGCTCAATATATAGACACCTAGGATACCTAACCTTAGCAATGGAATTCCAAAATTCAACCTAATACTATATGTGAAGTAGAATGTTCTAACATATAACTAGAATCAACTATACACACTACCTCTATTGATGCAAACAACATAGCCAAACCTCAGCTATCTAAATAATCATATGACAAATAATAGTTACCAAAAAAACTAGCTTGTGACTATGCTTATTATAACTCTTATAGAAGGTGTGGATTCCATAAAAGATAAATTGGATTCTATCCAGAAGATGGTTTAGAAGTTGAGTAATGAGTTTTTGAACATGCAACAAAAACTAAGCAATATTAATACTTAGGTGGGAAACCAAAAAACTAGGTTTAAAAGATATAATATGCCATTTAATAAGCCCATGAATAATATAGAGAAATCTGGTAGACTTTAAAACATCAACATTATTGAAACAACTCTCCCCAATTGGTGCAAGATACACAATACACCTTAACATGGCAAGCTTGACTACATTGAGTTTTGTACAATGTTCAAAATCTTTTAGAGGGAAGTAACTTGGTAAGATCAAATGAATAATCTTATAGAATGTCATCAAAACCTTGAATCGACTATCACAACCATGTTCTTTCAAACTCTTGAATTTCCCTTCCTAGGGGAGGATGATAATGAACCAAAAGATAATTTAGAAGAAGTTCATGCCTTTTAATAGTTTTAGAGAGATGTGTACAACTTGAGGAACAAGAATCCTTTAACTACATTGAGTCTTTTGAACACTATAACAATTCTATCTAATCGAAAAGCAAACAATAATCCACCACCTTCAAATGGAAATGATCCACTACTAAGAAAGGAAGAGTTAAACAAATATAGAGGATACAACATCATGTAAGATATGAATAATATCAAATCAAATATCAAATTGCACAAGTTATCCCAAATCACTGAACAAAAGGAGCTACTATGGAAGTCTATCATTGGAAGGGCCCCTATGGAGAAAACTAGGAAAACTTCATATAGAGCAAAAAAGTGAAAGTGGCTGATATCAATGTCATCTATAAGAGTAAGCCTAAGATACCACCATTCCTACTAACCATCAAAGATTTTAGTAAGAATATTCATAATTTTTTGGTTGATTCTAGAGAATCTACAACCATTATGCCTAATTCTATATGTAATAAGCTTGGTCTTACTCCCAACCCTTCAAAAAGATCAATCTCTCAGCTAGATAAGATGGTAGTGTCAATAGTGGGAAAACTAAATTATGTACACATTCAAGTAGCATCAGAGCCAAGAGTCTAGATGACCATACACATCCTGGTAGTGGACATACCAGAAGGCTATAGATTATTGCTAAGCAGAGACTTGTCCAAAATTCTTAATGGATATCTTTCCACAAACTTCTCACACATTTGGCTACCTTGAAGAAGATTTGTAAATCAGATTAAAATTAATAGAGAGCCCAGAATGAATTATCACATCACTAAATATAATGTCAAGAATGAAGAGGTAAAGTATGATTCTCTTTCATTGGGAATTTATACTTTTACCACTTACAATTTAGTGTAAAACATAGAACTTGAAGGTTCAAATCAGTTATGGACAATGTATTTTTATGGAACCAAGTCAAAAAAAGGATTAGGTGTGAGAATTGAGTTAATCAATCCCCAAGGTAAAAGGTTCTTAGCTTCCTATAGAGTATAGTTTCCTTATACAAATAACAAAACTGAGTATGAGGCTCTAATCTTAGGACTACAGTTTATACTAAAGAATGATGTAAAATAGATAAAAGTGTTTAGGGACTTAGAGCTGGTAATCCACCATATAAGAAACAAATACCAGTACAAATTATCTTATTTAAAAATTATAAGTATAGAGTGTGGGATTTGATTGAAATCTTTGAAGCTTTCAACATAGTAGCTCTTCTAAGGGAACAAAATCAAGTCATTGATTGATTGGTTCTTAATGTTACTACCAATATAAAACCATTACTTAGGAATCTAAGGCAAAAATATTTTCTATTGAATTGGTTCATTATCCTTCTATTCTAGATAATGTGGAATTTTTTTATTTTTTTAATGATGACCAACAAATCATCAAGTTTTTAACTAACTTAGGGGATTTTAACTCCTAAATCATTGATGATAAAGATATTAATCACCTATATGAAGAAGAAATAGATAAAGAAGGAATTATCAAGCTTAAGGAGAATCAAATACCAGTCAGCTTGGTCTCCCTAAAAAGGTTATTTGACTTAGATTCCTAAGCACAAAAACTTTGATAGCCTAAGGTCAATGAATAAGACTTTAAGAAAGAAAATCTAGGAGATGAGCATAATCTGTGTTATGTCAATATTGGTCTTAGTTGCACTCTTGAGGAAAGGTAGTGAATGAGAGTTTTAATCTCTTAGTACAAGGATGTTATTTCCTAGACATATGAGGATTTAAGAGTGTATGAACCCTAGGTCATCACTCACACCATTCCCCTCAAACAAGATCATAAGCTCTTAAGATAAAGGTAAAGGCATGTGAATCATATCCTAGAGCCTCTTATTTAGAGAGAAGTGGAGAAGTTATTAGGTGCTAAAATTATTTTCCCCATATGGCACTCCACCTAGGTGGCCAATCTAGTTCTAGTAAGGAAGAAGAGCAGCACAATTAGACTATGCATGGATTTTAGAAATATGAACAAAGCTTTTGAAAAGGACAATTACCCTCTACCATCATTAGATGAGGTAATATAGATTTTAATTGGTTATAAAATGATGTCATTTTTAGATGTATTTTCAAGTTAAAATCAAGTATTAGTGTAAGCTAAAGATCAGATGAAGGCTACATTAACCATGAAATGGGAACTTATGCATACAAAAGGATGTCATTCAACCTAATCAATGTAGGAGATACCTTTTAATGTGACATGGATCATGCCTTCAAGGATTTTTTGGGAAATGTATAATCATGTATATGGATGATCTCATAGTATTTTCAAAGAATAGAATAGACCATATAGCTCACCTACAATCTATATTTGAGTGGTGCAGAAGATTTAGTGTTTCATTAAATATAAATAAAAACATATTTAGGGTAAATGAAGGTAAAATTTTGGGACACATCATCACTAAGGATGGGATCACCATTTATTTTTTATAGAATCTAGGCAATTTCAAAGACAAACAGTAAAAAGGAGCTAAAATTGTTCTTTGAAAAGATCAACTTCATTAGGAAATTTATTTTTGGGTTTGCCAAGATTGTCAAAACCCTAAATACCATGATTTATCATGATTCCAAGATAAAATGGATAGCTGAAGCCAAAAAGTCTTTTCAAGACATCAAGGATGTAATATTACAATCTCTAGTATTGATCAGTCTAGATTTTACCAAGGATTTCTATAAATACTCCTTTGCTTCCAAACACACAATTGTCAATATAATCACATAGAATAAGGATGAGATAGAACATATAATTACCTTCATGAGTAAAAATCTAAAGAATGTATATATTAAATACTCCATGAGTGATAAACATTTTTTTTCCCTTATTAAAGCAATAAATAAATTCAAACATTACATTTTGAGGAATAAAACCATTGATATTGTCCCAGACACTACTATTAAGCTTATCTTATCATATAATGAGCCAGGGGAACATTGAGGGAAGTGGATGGATAAACTTCAAGAGTTTGACATAGAAATTAGGCCTACAAAGATCATAAAAAATAAGGCATTATTTAGCTCATGACTGATTTGGATCCTTGAATCACTATTGAAGAGGTATGTGAAGCACAAGTTTCTAAATGTTAAGTGGTATACAAATATAGTTCAATACTTATAAGAACTTGTCCCCCAAAATATAATAGATAAAATACAAGATCTTTGAGGCTTAGGGTTTCTCATTTCATGATAAAAAATGGAATTCTCTAGAGGAGGAACTATGAAGGTATATATCTTAGATGGGTATCTATAGAAGAGGCCAAGGAGATCCTAGAAAATTTGCATCAAAAGATAGGTAGTGGTCACCCTACTAGGAATACCACAACACATAAAATTATAAGGTTGGATTACTATTGGCTAGCCATTTTCAAGGATGCTCACATGCATGTCATAGCTTGCCATGAATGTCAAACATTAGCTAAAAGAGAGGTTCATGTAACCATGCCTCTACAGTCAGTTGTTTAAGGAAAATATTTTGCATAGTGGGGCTTAGATTTCATTGGTGTAGTCAACCCAAATTCTTCATCCATACATAAATTTGTGCTTACATATATAAATTATTACACCAAATGGATGGGAAAGTTTCCATAAAGAATAGTCGAGTATAAGATCTAATTTTTTTTGGAGGAACATATTACTACTAGATTTGGCATGCCCATTTCTTTGGTATGTGACAATGGACTAGAATTTATATCAATAGAGTTCACTAAGTGGGCACATGACAATCAAATTATAATCAGATCAACTTATAAACACTACCCTTAGGGGAATGGATTAGTTGAGTCAACAAATAAAAATCCGATTGAGGCAATCAAAAAGTTAGTAGGAGACAAGACTAGAGACTAGCATAATCAACTAAAGTATTCTCTTTGGGTAGACTAAACAATATACAAGCAACCCTTAAAATATTTTCCTTACCTATTGGTGTATGGATGCAGATTATTTTTTCTTTTCACATTGAAGATGCCTACTTATCAATTTATACAAGACTACATGGAGCCCAATGACAAAGTAGAGTCAAGTCTCCTTGATATAATAGAGATGGAGGATTAAAGAATAAAATCTCTATATATATTTAGCAAGCATGAGGATGTCATCAAAAGGTGGTTCGATAAATAAGCAAAAGTTAAAGCATTTAGGATTTAGATATGGTATTATTATGGGATAAATCCCAGTAAAAAAGGATAGCATGAAAAATTAACCCCATTATGTATTAGACCATATAATATTTCAAATATCATGGGAAATAATTTGATTCATTTGAAAGACCTTCAAGGTAATGAGCTTACGTGTCTAGTTAATGGATCATTGCTAAAGTATTACTTTAGAGCTATTCCATCTATGGATATTACTAATTAAGAGGATTTAGATAAGCTTAGACATAATATTATAATATATTTCATGCTTTCTAGATTAAATTTCCATGTTTTCTATAATAGATTTTAATAAATTTTTTTATTATATTAGTCTTTCCTACTTTCAGTATTTTATTTTCTAGAGTAGTTCCCTACTTTATAGATTAATTGTTTTTGGTTTTATTTGATGACCAAAATTGTGTTTACCCTAGTTATTACCAAAATTAATATAAAAAAATTGAATGTGGGACTTGTGAAAAGGGGGAAAATTAAAATATTGACACATTTGGAGATTAGTATACAGTCTAGGTATATTTTTGTGTTTTGAGTCCTTTAGAATGAAAGTAGGCAATCAAAGATTATCTTGGGTGGTGTAACAATTAAATACTTTTATTAGGAATATGGAATATACTCTCACAGTATTCATATAAATTTAGAAAGTGTTCTTGTTTTATTAGATTAAAGGTACTTATCAAGATAATACTTGGAAGTGATAATTATATGTATATATTTCACTAGTAGGGATGTCCTAGTAATGGTTTGTTTCCTAATTATACCAATTCATTGGGGTTATTTATCTCTCTTTTCACTTATCCAAACTATATAAAAAAAGAAAAGAATCAATGAGTTCAAAAGAGAAAAACAATATCTAAACAAAATTAAAATAAAAAAGGCTCACATGATGAAATAAGGTCAATTTACCATAAATCATGGTTAAAATAAAGAAATGGAAAAGAAGATAAGGATCCCAATATATATCTATTGGGGCTATAGATGCCTGGATGGTATCCTAGAAATGCTTGAGCTCCCTTTGTTCTAGTACCTTTATGGATACTGAAGTGAAACCTATAGCCTCATTAAAACCTTAGAAATATCATCATAGTAAGGCATAAATGAAATATAAATTCAACACACACTGATCCAATAAATTTAAAGTCAAGTGTGTTATATGAATTAACTTAGGAGTCTCTTTCATGTTTTTGATATAAGTATTTTTATGTGGCACCTTTCATGAATGATTTCAGATTGCAAACTAGAGTTCTAGGTTGTTGAATACTCGGGATTATTCCCTTTGTAAGTTACCATTTATTGTACCCAACACCCCCCCTTTTTTTGAAAGGAAATGGAGACCCACCTTTATGAAATATGATCCTAGTGAGGAATCCTTTTCATATATTTTATTCAAAGTTTTGTAAATTTAGGACTTTTTATCTTTTCTAGTAAATGATATTGGCATTATGTTTACTATGCTTAGGAGACTAACTTATGTACTATAGATGAATTCTTTGGGATCTCTATTTTGGACCAATCATTTTGGGTGTTGTAAAAAAGTATATTTCAAATGTATTATTTTGAGAATTTTTTTGTTCTTACTTCCTTTGATCTTATTCTATTAGAATCTTCATTTTATAAGAGAAATTATTGTGGTCTTCTTGTTCAAAATAATTCTACTGATAAGATTTGGCCTATGGACCTTTAGCCTTAAGGTATTTTAGACCACATACATTTTCATTAAAATAAATTATTTATGGATTTACCCTTTAAACCTCTCCAACTTATCCTTCAAAACTCTTAGAATGACCCTCATGTGTATAGAAGTACACTTCAGTAATTTTTAAAGTGCCCTTTGATTTACTAGACCCTTCTGATTATTGCCAACCTACCATTTGTCTCTTACAAAGTATATCCTTTCAGAAAATATTTCCTCTAAGTAGACCATTTGTATTCATTCCACCTAACCTTTATGACCCTTCCAACTAGCTCTTTGACCTTTTTTAAATTGACCATTTGCCTACACTTAACCACTTTTTCAGGTCACATACCCTTCAGGTTTTATGCAGGAAAACCCTTTGGAACTATTTTTTCAACCCATTCATCCTTTGGAAAATACCCATTATATGGATTTACCTACCCCTTGTACATTAAACCCAACCTACCCTTTGACCTTTATGTTTTGGACTAGTTGTCACGGACCTACCCTTTGGATTTGGTTGAAACTGCCCTATTGGATCTTTATCCTAAGTTGTGTGCCCTTTTTTAAATGGCCACCTACACTTTGGATCTTTCAAAAAGGAACTTTTGGCCTTTATGGAATATTCAAGTTCCCTTTTTGACATACCCTTTAAGACTTCTATCTCAAGACCTTTTACTATATATCCATTTCCTTTAGACTTCTATTTTGGGCATTTCATTCAATGCAAAATCATCAAAATAATTCCTCTAAAGGGCACATGCATTTTGGACTTCCTGAACCTACCCTTTAAGTTGAAGGCACATACCCTTCAAGTTTTTCTAAACTTACCCTTCGAGACCTTTGAAATGACTCATAGCCATATGAAAGTGACCTTCAAAAATAAAAGGTTCCCTTTATTCCTCCAAAATACCCTTTAGGAATCTTAAAATTACCCTTCGACATTTGTGAAGTTGACCCTTCAATACATTTTTCATGGAAAAAATGCCCTATGAAGTGGACCCTTTAGACTAAATGTACCCTTTAGGAAGTTTGAAAATGCACTTTAGCCATGAATTAGCCCTTTAAGATAATTATTTTTGGGTTTTTACTCAATTAAAAGTTTCCTTTGGAATAATTGTAGTGCAAAATTTGCCTAAAATAATTCCTTTGAAGGAATTACCCACAAACATTGACCCACAGGCCCCCTTTTTGACACTATGCTCCCAAGTGATTTATTACAAAAAATAGTACTAAAACTATGTTATACTTAGCCAAATAAAGATAAAATATTTATTATTTGATAAATTCTAAAAGCCCCCACCAACCCAAGCTAACAAATTTGAAAAGTGAACATCACATATTTAATAAAGCACGAAGTGGTATTCAATGTAAGATCTTATATAGACAATACACATCTATTGAAGACATTATTTATTTTTAAGATATCTTGTGATCAAAGCATTCTTATTTTTATAGAAATTGAGAGCCCTAGTTTTTACTTCAAAGAGAATATAATGAATAATAATCAAGATAAATCTAAGTTAATTGCATCAATATATAGGCATACATAGCATGTAGCATGTTAAGAAAGGTATGAGCATGAACACATAGCTATGGATTCCTCATCTAGGTCATCTTGAGGAACTAATTCCCCATCTACTTTCTTAGTCAAAGACTCTACAAAAAAGATAAGTATATAAATTTTCACATCTCTGAGATGTAATTGACTCAGTTGATATGTTTTCACTAAATATTGAGATATTATTGGTAGAAAGGCTATTTGTTCAAGAAAAATTAGCCTAAAAGTGCCAAAGATTGTACTTCACCATAGCAAAAATAGAGGTCATGATATGTATGACTTGATTATGTATTTATTCTTTGTTGGTAAGATATCATAGGACATGTACTTATTACATCATCATGGGGATATAGTGGTCTCTTGCATCTCTAGAAGCAACTTTCAAAGGTATCTCTCTCTCAACATATCAGACACCTATTACAAAAAACACACATGGGTACAATCCAAATATGAAACTTCAATCCCAAATGTATTTTCCTCATGGTTGATCTTAGGCCAATCAATTACCTAGTAAGTAACAAAGCCGAAGGAAGCCATTCCCATAGACAAATTTAGAATGGGAATTTAGATAGGTATGGCCTTACATAAAGGATTATATTGGATGCCCAACATCCAATTTGTAAATTTGGATTGGGTACCACTACTGCATATGATGCTACTTATGCCTTGGGAGAGGTATTTAGTTTGAGACTAAGATATCAGATTCTACACAAAGATAAACATCCCATTCCTATGAGAGACCTTTTTATGATGTCATATTTAGTTTATGTAGTTATGGGGACATGTTACAAATACTTAGGCAATATATGGGCTCTAGCCACCAATTGTATAAATAATAGAATATGTAATCATTTTTAATTCATGCATATATATGATTATTAGTATCACATGGTCTAATTATGTGAGGATATTTATCCATAGGTATAGTAAGCCATTCACGGCTCACCTATGCCCTAACTAGGAGAAAACATTCTTAAAAACTTGAGAAAAAAGGGGAACTACTTCTTATACCTAGACATTACTATTATCATGATATAAGGAAATAAATTAGAACCTATATGTCTCCCTAGGTATATACCTGATAAGCTAGTGGAGTAGGAGATTACTTTCTAGTTGTGGAACATCATTAAAGAAGATTTAGCTAGGTAGAAGAAAGGCTTGTTTTTAAAAAGTCTAGTTTCAATTGGTAAGATGGTCTACCAGATAAGGAAACATCTTGGGAATTTTGGAAGTAAGAGGGGTCATTATGGCTTCCCTAAAATGGCATGTAAATATTGAGATGCCCATGGGTAGATCCAACAACACATCCATGGCTTCAACATTCCACACTACCATCAACACTATTGATATGTCTTTCTCTTTATGAATGTTAATATGGATGAAGAGGTGTTGGAGTGTGCCCAAATTAATGGATTACAAGAGGATCACTTGAGAATGATATACACTGAGCATAATATTTCAAATAAGGAACTAAATATTATAATATCTCTATTTAAAGCATATCAACATTTAGATTTTTAGATAGGGAAATCTAGATAGCAAGAAGCTTCCTCATCCCAAGGACTTCTATTGAAATTAAAATTGAAATAAATCAAGAAATAGCTTAGGATACCATAATGTGATTACACAAAGAGGAGGAAAGAGAGGATATCCAATCAACTTTGACTCTATTGAGGAATTAGATAGGATGCAAGAGATTCCTACTGCTACTAACACCATTCAAGTCCTTATGGCCACCCCCTATGTGTCTATTATTTCATCTATTAGGGTGGCTAATTAAAAAACAAAAGTATTTACCTCCTAGGACTCTCATGTTAAAGAGAGTCCCCCCTTGGTTTACACCAAGAAATAAAAGACTCCTATAGGTAGCCCCATAATGTATGCATCTCAAGGCTTGCCTTCTCCACCTTTAAATTCTCAACCATGTATAGGGGATAAAGTTATCATCAAGGACCTAGCAGATGATTCATATGAGGAGGCTAAGCTAGAATAGGTAAAGTCTCTAAGCCTTCCAATGGACCTCATTTAACTATAACTTCAAGGTACTCAAGATTTCTCTACTTTTCCTTTAGCTTTGATTTCCATTATTGATTTAGTACCTATCCCTTATGTAGAAGTTCCCTCCACCTCATCCACCCCTTCCATCTACATAACCACCACTAATTATTTTACTACCACTACCACACCATTTCCCATATCCATTTACTCTATGATCATTGGTACTTCTTCTATAAGACTTCACAAAAAGAAGAAAGCAAACAAGAAGGTGCAGACTAGTCTGGTCACTTTCCCTTCCACTCCCCACTTCCACTTTTTCAAAAGAAACCATGGTAGTGAGTAAAAGTAGGGTAAGGAAGGAAAAACCTCACATTTTTTTATTCCACACACTTCCTCAAGTTGGAGGAGTGTACTGGTCAAAAATAATATGGCCCTCCTTTCTCAATGTATTGTCCAAGGCCAGTAAGAAATAAAAGAGGGAAGAAGAGAAAGTTGAACAAGAAATTATTGTTACAACTATTGAGGTACCCCTCAAAATTCTACCTTGGGATATTTATTAGATGACACAAATTCTATCTTATAAGGTCATTGATCTCCCATTTGTGTCCACTTTTTTTTACCCCTCAACTGGTTCAATTGAGATATTTATGAAGAGAAAATTCAAGGATGATGAGAGAGTGAGTATCATCATTAAAGAGTGACAACTAGTGTTCCCCATCACAAAGAGGAAAAATAGGTAGCTAAGTGAGTTTTTATATGAATAAAATCTCTCATACCTATCTCAATCACATAAAGATGTAGTGGTAGCCATCTATGAAGGTATAAAGTTTGCTCGATGGAAGCTAAAGGAAGACGTGTAGTAACTATGGGCACAAATTGAATAACTAAAAGAACAATCCAATATAGTATAATTTATTTCAATTATTAAAGCTAAGTTAAAAGAGGATGCCTTGAAATGCTATAATTTTCTAAAGGTCATGAAATTCATGAAGGATAAGATGGTACCTCATACAAGCCAAGAAAATTAGCTTTGTGGCTCCTTAGCTCAGGACAATACCAAGCTTAAAATGCTAGTTGCCTATATAAGCAACTCAATGTACATCCATTTTGATCTAATAACTACATTTTAGGCATGTAATACCCTAAACCTAGTTTTTGTTATACTTGAAGAGGTCAAGGAGTGGTTGGAGGTAGTTTCAACATTAATACTAGATTTGCAAGCACATGAGGCCTAACTCCTCCAAATTTTGATCAAGTTAAAATTATCTAAAGTAAGGGATTCTAAAGGTAAATTAATTAGTAAAATAAAATTTGACAAAATTTTCTAAGAGACCACTGATAATTTCAAGAAAATTATGCAAGGATTTGTGGTGGAAATCATAGAAATAGAGTTAAAGAAAGTGAGAAGGAAGGTGATCGAAGTGGATATTTTTAGACGTAATTTCCAAATTACTAAGGATGAACATGCATAACTCCTCAGGCTAATTAAGAGACTCTACCAACCTTCATTTATTAACTTGGACATCATTTGTTAATAGCATGAGGTGGCACATAAAGTATATAAGGAGAATGAGGTGAAAAAAAAGCAAGCTTCTAGTAGTAGAGCTACATCTTCAATTCCTACTCTAAATTCTACTCCTACAAAATCCCATACAATAATCTGAATGACATATCCTTAGATATATCCATATATAAATCCTAGTGGTATTTATATTTAAATCCCTTGTAAAATAGATGAATCATTGTATGACTATTTTTGTATTTTCTCATGCACACATTACATGATTTTGAAAAGGCAATTTGTCTATTTATAGTTTTTAAGCTTAAATAATTTTGACCGTAGTTAGAACTACATGTTATAAATACCACATGTAAATATTATGCATAGACTTGAAGGATGAGGTGACCCCTTCCCCAAGAAATACAAATACAATTATACCACCCACATTTATTTTAGGGGTCAAATAATTTTGAAATACAAGTAACGAGCCATTTTGATCATCAAGCAAAGTGTTTAAGTATTTTATTTCCATTATTGTGATATTAGTTGTTATTTCTATGGTTACTTGCTTTAATAAATCTCTAGTGCACTAACTCTATGAATATATTCTTGACTAATTTGATTGATATGATAATCCTAGATGTGTAATAGTTATTTAAGATTGGTAAATGTGTTGATTGAAATAGTCAACCTTCATTGAAACATATTTTTGGGCGTGTATTTATGTTTTCTTGGTGTAGTTTTCTAAGTGTGTGTTAATACTACCTTAGGTAATACATTATCCCAATCCATAATCTCCTAATTAAAGGTTGTGTAAAAACGTCCTTGATAGGAGTAACCTTTGTCTAATGCTAGTGGAATTCATACATCTCTATTCCCTTAGACTTATAAGTCATGCATTTTTTTATATGTGTAATTACTGCTAACAACTACCATTAGTTTTAAATAAACATAGGTCTATCTAGAAACCAACCAAGGAAGTAATTCCTAAGACCCATGAAGATTTATTTTCTACCCTACCTTACCCTCTTTTTTGTGTTTTGTTATTGAGATCTACCCACCCTATAATATAAGCCAATCACCCATCCAAATCACATAGGATTTCACTCTATTGGGAAGCCACCCCTCCATCCAAAAAACCTTGTTAACAACTTGCATACCTTACCATCTATTCGATCAATAAGTTGTTAAAGACTGCATACCTAAAACTCATGCCTTGGAGTTGAGTTTATCTTCATTGAGACCCTAAAACATTAGAGGCTACCTTGTTATGGTTGTGTGTATTAAAATTTCATCAACATAGTCAACTCATGATTTCATCAAATAATGGAAATATCTGGCCCATAAAATCAAACATAACATGATTGATGATAATTTGTTCAAACTATTTATAACTACTTTAACTCCTTCACTTCAATATAAGGTTTTAAATTTTGCCCCTCAAATACTTAATGAAGCTCTTGACCAAGCCAAATGTCAAGAATTCCTCATGAAGCAATTCAAACCTAATACCAAATTTTATAAGGGATATTTTATAAATTTTACTAATTCCATCACTGGCAATACTCATCAAACCAAACTAAGAGTTTCCAAAGCTGACACTCCCCCATCTTCTCACATACCACTAACTGTGTAGCAAATGAAAAAATTATTAGCACTGTCAAAACCCTTTACTTATCCTAATAATCCTCCTAAATGGTATGACCCTAATAAATTTTATTGGTTCCATGATGTCAATTCTCATTACCATGACACTTGTAGAGGTATTACCAAGTATTTTGTCTCCTATATGCTTGGTGATTTCTTCAATCACAAAGCCATGATATAACTCTATTGTTAAGAGTACAACAATGCTTCTCAAAAATTACAAGATCCTAAAGTTTATTCTTCTAATAACCAAAAATATTTCCCCATATCTACTAATCAATAAAATACCAAGGATGTTTTTACTATTGATGTTGACTATGACCAATATTACAATAATTCTCAATATGTTAACGTGTCTAAAGTCAACTATCATCACAAACCAACTCATAAAGTTCCTATCACTAAACTTAGGAAACCATATTTGGAAGAACAACTTCATAAAGATACTATAACTAGTCATTTAGCTTTAAAAGTTAATGATGAACCCTCTCCTTATTTTGAACCCCTAACCAATTCCATTCCTTCAAAACTTACCTTCTAAACTTGGCACTAGTTCTTATTCTAAATCTCATTGGAAATTTCTAGAAGAACAAAACTCCATGCCTTGAAATATTACCCTTATGGATTTATTTCATACCTTCCATTATCATTGTAATTTCCCCATACAACAATAAAATAATTTGAAGATCCATCTTCTATAAAAGAGAAACCACCCTCTATTGAGCTTCAACCTACCAACATGCATACCATTGAATCCATTTATCTTTCTTCTAAGATTTTTATTGATTTTATCAAATAATATATGATTAATGATGATATTATTTTCCACATTGATGATCCACCACTATTCAATAAAATAGCCATTAATACTACCTTTATTTGTAATGTTTTTAGTTGATAAAGGGTTTGGTATTAATGTGACATATTTATGGCTCATCCAACAACTTGGATATAATAAGGATCATCTTAAGAAAACCCACCTAACCTATCATAACTTTGATAAAACTAATCAAAATCCACTCAATTATATTTGGCTTCCCCTTAAAATCAAACCTAATACCATTCAATCTAAACTTATGGTTCTTGATTTACCCCTTTATTACAACATAGTCTTAGGCATCCCTTAGACTCATAGAAGGAGTACCATTGCCTCTTTTAGTATCCAATGCATAAAATTCCAACATAATGGAAAATCATATAAATATGAAGTCAATCCAAACCCTTGTCGTATTCAACTTCCCAAACCTAAATCTCAATATCACATTCTTATCATTTCCATAATTAATGATGCTTACTTACCTAAATTCATCAACATTAATCTAGACTTACAAGTCACTCTTATTGATTTAGATGATGATGAACCTAATGAATTGAAACATACTTACAATATTAATAAGCTACCTCCTTATATCTCATAGTGCCTTCCTCCTTATTTATTACGTCATGATCACACTATTCTTCTCATTTATGTTATCATTAATTTTCCCCCTCTATGCAATGTTTACGACTCTTATTACCTAGAAGACACCTTGAAATGAAATGACTATGGAGTGGCCAAATTATTCTAAGATCATTTAATCATGTATCCACACAAATTCAATGATCTCAAAATTTCCCCCTCTAAAAATCTTCCTAAATCTCAAGCATGCACCAATTCTCAAACCTATGATGATAACTATATCATGACCCAAGCTCAATTATGAGAATTGGATGTTTATCATTATAAAAAAAATTAGCCCAAATACATGCTTTAAACCATGATGTTCACACCATTTCCATGGACTTTTAATTATCTCCCAAAGGTCATGTACTTCCTAATAATTTTTTTCTTATACATATTCCTTAGGTGGTAGAACAAATCCTACCTTCCAAACATCCATAAATTCTTGCATATTATCTACCACCTACAAACCCCATCATTGTATCCAATTCTTACTCTATCAAAAAAAACTAAAGATACATCAACATAATCTAATCAACCTATTCCTACTCTTGAGATTACATTAGATGCCAAGGCCACATATGTCTATCAAATATATTTTGAATATGATTTTCATGGTAATCAAATTTATTATCTCTAAGTAGATGTAAAGTATTATGGTCCTCTTCCCACTTTGCCTAGTGATGAATCCATTCTTTAATTTCTTCACATTCAATAACCTCAACTTCCTTGGTAACATCACAAACTCAAGAACTTCAAAAATAAAGCCCCCTATTTCAACAACTTCATTTCTAGCATAGACCACAAATCAAATCCAATTTTCTCTTTACCTAATGCACCATATCATTTGAAATACAAAATTTTTATGTTTATTGAAGAAATGACTCACATATAATATGGTACTCTATCATGCCCTCAACCAATTTGAATTACCTGTAAACTCCCACCTGTGGAACATGATAACTTTATCTTGTTTTTAGATAAATATCATGAGATGTTTGCTTGGTCCTATAAGGACATGCTTGTTATTTAACCTAGCATTATGGTTCACAATATCACCACTTATCTTGATGCCAAACTTATACACCAAAAGTAATGTAAATTTCCACCTTATGCTATAAAGAAATTATCAAGCTTATTGATGCTAAGTTTATCAAACTATTGGACTATTCTAAATGGTTTTCTAACATAGTCCCTATTCGAAATAAGGTCACCATGTTTATTTTCATTTGTATCAATTTCTATAATCTTAATATTGATTATCCCAAGGATAATTTCCCTCTACCTTCAGTAGATGCCATTTTTGATTCCATAATTGGCTATGAAATGTTGTCTCTTTTGGATGGTTTCTAAGGTTATAACCAAATTAAAATTACCCTAAAAGACTAACATAAGAAAACTTTCACCATTCAATGGGGCACTTATTACTACATTAAAATGCCCTTTAGTCTCAAAAATGTTGGAGCTACCTATCAAAGGGAAATGACTCATGTCTTTCATGACATTATTCCAAAAATTATTTAAACCTATGAAGATGACCTAATTTCTAAATATAAATGTCACCAAACTCATATTTTTGATCTTCCCATCATCTTTGACTAATTTCTTAAATAAAAAGTTAGACTAAATCCTTACAAATATGTTTTTGGTGTCACATCTGGCAAACTATTAGGATTCATAGTCTCCCTTTGTGGCATTTATGTTGACCCTACCAATATTAATTCTACTTCCAACATTCTCATCCCTCAATCCATTCTATACATTTTCACTTACCTTGATAAACTTGGGGTGATTAGATGCTTCATTCTTGAAATGACTTATCATATCTATAACATCAATTATCTTCTTAATAAAGTGTTATATCCAAAATTTTCATCTAAAATAAGTCAATGAGACCTAAAATTTAAGATAACATGGAATCATCTCTAAATATAGGTAGATTTCTATAAGACATAGATCTCAAGATTGTGACTTAGCTCCCTTGATCTAATTATTTATACTCTCAACTACACTAGTATAATCACTTATTAGGGGTGAAAATGGAAGAAAAAAATTGAAAGTAAACTACACTAATGGAGGTTATATACTAAGCATATCTCCAAAAAACACACTTGAAACTTGTACTATGAAGGTATATTACTAAATCTAATCTCAACTCAAGGTTATTCTAGCATAAGTGTTTCTACATGGAGGTAGATTTCTATGCATTTATAAAGGGTGTATGCATAAGAGGTATAATCTCAAACACTACTAATCTTATTCAAACTTAAAATTCACCTTAAAACACTTACACTTCATGAGACCTATAATAAGAAATATTACTTACACAATGCATACAAGAGCAGAATAGAAGTAAGGAGAAACAATCATCCCTTTTCACCCAAATAGACTACTTGACATACATAGGCAAGAATTTTAGAGACTAAGCTAGCTTGAGAAAATTTTGGTCAAAGGTAAAACAATAATTGAAACTATTAAGGCTTCACATTACCAATTGTGGATCCTCTACAATGCCAAAATGACTTCAATATATAAAACAATAGGAGAAGAAAGAGAAAGAGTGACATTGAAGAGTCAAAATGCCAAGCGTTAAGTATTTAAAACTAATTAAAATGAAATAGAAAGAGTTAGGAAATAGATCATGAGTTTATCTTGGATAAGTGTCTATCTGAAATACAACATTCTCTTAAAGTTGGCATAGGGATACTTCATTGTTTTTCTTGAAACTGCTCTCTTGATGAAGAGTCCACTAACCATTTATAACTACCTTGGAAGTGATTGACACGTGTTTAATGACTTGAGAAGGTGGAAAAATTATTGGTGTAGGTCATTATTCACCCTTCTATCTGATGATCTTCTCTTTTCCACTTGTTATTCACTTCCTTGTAGCTACTTATTAGCCCTCTAGGCCTAAACTCTCACATTTATCACTAAGGTAACCTACATATACTCAAGAGAGTTTATTAAAAATGTATGAGGCACCTCATCATAACCATTTTGTCTTCTATTCTATCATATACAACTACCCTCTTCTTACTGTTCTATCCAAACCACACTTCTCATCTTCAACTTGGTAACTACCCTCCTTCTTACTATTCTATCTAAGACTTACTATAATAATCAGGTTAGAAGATGAGTCACATACATGAATAAGGTGAGAATGGTGTCTGAGAAGTTAGAATACATATATAAACACCTTCCACCATGACCTTTACTCATCTCTTCCTTTTTCACCTTCAAATCACCTCAAAACTTACAGAAAACCTAAAATTTAACTTATCTATACAAGTGTTGTTACATAATAATTGAGTGGTATGAATATTTAAAGAGTGAAAAGTAGATAAAAATTAATCTCTAAGCTAATCGGCTCCTAAATGAATTTCTATTCATATTATTTTCATCAGGATCTTATGAGGGTTTTAGGTAGTTTAGGTCCTTATAAATGATTCACAAAGGTTAGGCCCCTAAACTTTAAACTATTTCCACTAGTTTTACTGATATTACCTCCATCAAATCTCCTTAGGTTATCAATACCCCATACATCTCTTCCATATGTATGTGAGTGAAATAAGATGCTTCTCAAGTAGTTGTTATGCATTAAAGACACCACTGAGACAAATTGAGGCCAAAAATAGCCAATCTAATTTTTTATTTGAAAACCACTAATTCTCATCAACCCTTCACTCTCTCATGAGGTTCTCAAATTGCTTGGTAATATCACATGACCATAGGAGTGTCATTAGAAGACATGAGGTTCATGTCTAGTTTTAAGTCTCAAAGGTGTAGATAGGGTTTTCTGAGTATGTGACCACCTATGAGTGATCTAAATGACTCTAATAACTATTAAATAACTTTTTAATCTCTAATTAAATACCAAAAATCATCCCATAGTTCTTTAAAACTCTACCAGCCATCCTTTTGTCATCAATGCACTATGTTTACTTATTGTATTGTTTATGGAGTGTCTCAAGTTAGAGACACAATATTTATCACTTTCACTATTAATTTAAACTAAAGGATACTATGTGAGTATTTTTAAACCCATGATGATCCCTTGTATCATGTTTCAAATCCTAACCATGCTTTTATATCCCTCAACACTTCAAATTCTCAAAACTAGTTATCGGCCTATGATTGTGTGCAAGGTTTTGATTGATTAAGTTTGAGGTTTTGAAACCTAGATTCAGTAAATATTTATTATGTTTTTATTTGTATATGAGATTAAAATTTAAGTGTGATATTTTAATTATGAGAGTTATTTATACATGTTCATCTCCATCCTACACCTCTGCCTAACAACCAAATTGTATCTTTCATTAGCTTAGACTAGTTTATCTCCTAAGTCAAATGGTAGGTGTTCATTAGAGAAGTCAAAATATTCTTTTAGGTGATGATACATGTTTGAGAATTTTGTTTCATGATTTTGGTTTCTCTTCAGGTCACTAGGACCATCTTACACCTAAATGGGATCATTTATGCCTTGAGACTATGTTCTTATCCCTTTACTATCAATGCAATATAAGTGTGCAAGTTCCATTTATCTAGTTCATTTTACCTTAATTAAACTATAGTTATATGGGTACTTATATTATAATATTTACTAATTTTAAACATCACTTATCATCATTCTATATTTACATAATAACCTCCTCTTGTGTCAAGATGGGACCTCTCCGTCTAGGCTATAAGAATGAAACTATTAGGCTTGCCTAGACCTCATATACCTTCACCATAGGATGGAAATATGTGGATCAAAAATCCTTTTTTATAGAAACTAATTTAAACTTTCCCATTTTTAACTTTCTTTAACTCTATACCTTGTACCTTTCTTCCAATCTATGAATCATTAAACTTAGGTTTTTGATCTTGGGTTGAGGTCTGAAGATGTCTCACCATCTCAAAAATTAGATATGACATCCATATTATGTTAGGCATAAAAATATAATTTCTTTAATCTCTTTCCACTTTCTAAATGTCTCAGACCTCTATGGTATTCTCATTCTTGTACCTCTCCATCTAGGTTTGATTATAGGTAATGGTCTCATAGTTTTGAATGTTTATCCCTCTTCTTGAATTGGCATAATATGTTTTGGGATTTTAAAATAATGGAGACATATTACAAATCTCAAAACATACAACTTGGTTCTCTCAAAAATCATTGACACCTCCAACTTCTAAGACATACATATTCAATGTACATTATGCCTATAGATGATAGTGATGATATAGGTCCATTATGACCTCAAGCTAGGTTTTCTAAGTGATCAATTGATATTTATAAAATTAATTTCACTATGAGGGTATTCATTTCAATTTGTTTTTCAAACTTCCACTTCACACCTTCACCTGTAACTAACAAAACATTATTCTCAGCTTTCATTGGTGTTCACTCCTAGCAAAAGACAATTATTATTCCTATATTTCATGATCACACATAATAAATCAAGTTTAATACAACATTAAATGGTTTTATATCATCTAAACATATACATGCATCACTTGGTTCACATAGATCAATTTAAAAAATGCAACCAAGTGAGAAATATTTAGCCATTAAGATTGTATAGGTAGTTTGAAGGCAATAACAATATTAATGATGGTTCATATAAAAAATTCCACCAATATTGAAACCATGAAATTGAATATTATAAGGACCCCTAACATCCACCAAGTGCACTCACTCTAACTCCTCTCGATTCCATACCAAATGAAAATCGTTAACCCTTTCTAAACTATCTAAAGGAGAAATAAGAGAGAGAAGATGGTTTTTGTCAATTTTTTATCATTTGAAGCCACCTAAGATTTAAAATGACTTATGGGGATGCCATGACACCTTCCTAAAGAATTTCAACTTGCAAATTAGTAACCTCAATCTATACAATCACCTATCATTTACTTTTTTGTAGGTGATCTTTTTTTATGTTGAAATTACAACATTTCAATATAAAAGCATTCTCTAACCCTTATATGAAATGTGTTACATTATCTTACTTCTTGAAACATTTGTATTTTCATCAAAACCTATAAAATTCCTCAAAATTACCAAAAAGGTGGCATAAAAGGACATTAAGACAAATGGACAAGTATGATAAAGACTAAACACATTGTATGACACTCAAGGTATGACTTGACTTCATTTAGGACCATGGTAACCATTTTAAAACCTAGAGGACCTTATGGAAAGTTTGAACATGTAGAGGGTTAACCTAATTTAACCTAAGATAAAATTGTGGTCAACATTTTGGTAATTTCTAGGGGTAGCATGATTTCTATGTTAAGGTCCTATTGCCTTCTCCTACCATTGGGAAATAGAGTCACTCATATGCTGAAATTGACACTTATATTAATTTCAAAAGATTAAAAAATCACACTAAACACAAAAAAAAAACACACACACACACACACACAAAACAAGACATCATAACTCACACATGTGCTCTCTAAGCACTTAGGGAAAACACATAAAAAAACTCATACCAAACAATGTGACCAACAATTATGGAAAATACACACCTATCCTAATATATACAAGACCTCAAATCAATTGAAGTGAAGGAAAACTTCTTCATTGCCTCAACTAGGGTAAAAGACAATTCTTCTAGAATCATTGTTGCTCCATGAAAACAAACCATCATTGAGTGAATGTTTGTTAATGAAAATTTACTTATGGAGGTAATAAAATGACTTATCATTTTTGGAGCTTCTAATAACTATAAGTGTATCACTTAGTAACCTCATGAACATTTCATATACATTTATAGTAGGCTTGTTTAACTTTTCAAATTTCTTGGCCTTTATCATGTTCACTTGGAAATCCTCAATCTAATCATTAGAAATCATGAAATCCTTCCCAACTTTAAATGTGTTTGAATTATGATATGATTTCTATTCAGAATCACCAAGGCTATCTTATTTTTCACCAAACACTTCATGGTATACCATAATTATTACCTACTTGATAGATACCCTAGCCTCATCATTAGGTCTATAGTCTTTTTGAATATTTTCATACCTACTTACCTCTTTAAACTTTTCCACTATGCCATTTAATTGTTTCTACTTATCAACTACCTTTTCTTGAGGTTCATTCTCATGAACATTCTCTTATTTGAAAATAATAACTTAATTCTCAATAGGATTGTCATGATTTGTTATAGTTTGGATATGAACATCACCATTCATGTGTAAAATTTAGTTTCCCCATGTAGCTTTAGTCATATAAAATATGAAAATTGGTATCTTGAGTGTGGCTTGTGATACCCAACCCATAGGTCCCTCTTTTATGCTCTCATGACCCTTGTAAACACATTTTTGCTTATTCTCAATCATCCATAAATTTTTGGCACTAAATTTTAGTTCAACCAAGATGCATTTCCTATGATAATTCCATCCCTTAGGTCATATACCTTTAATAAAATAACACCTAACTTCGACTACAATTCTGGATCCTAGGGTGTCCATTTCTAGTGCTCTTGTCCAATTGCATTTTTAGCTCCAATGGTAACTTTCTTCTGGTTCCTATCCTTCTTCTTGGCATCCTAATGTGAATACATTCAACCCATGACCAACTTATCTCTATAAAATCCCATTCAAAGTTCATTTAGAAGGGGTTGGTAAATATCATAAAGCAAGCAAGAATACAAGCAAGACTACTTAAGCATATTTACCTATTCTTTGCATACAACCATCTAATATAACCACAAGCTTATTCAAACCCTCAAACTAGTCCATATCAACCTAAATCACACCTATTTTAGCATTGTTCATCTTCATATACACTATTGTACAAATCACATCAAGTGGGAGAACCACATATGCCTTGATCCCTCTTCAGAGTATTGGTATGTAGGTAGTGTGCCCATACAAGGGGTGTGGATACATGTTCAATGTATCTTACACACACTAACCCCCCTCTTCCTCAAAGTTGTCAAATCATAATGAAATCTAGGGTTTGAAGACTAAATCAACTTCAAAAGGAGTTCTGTAGACATCTAACATCCAAAATTTCATATGTAGGCTCACATAAAGACAAAAATAATACTCAAAAAGCTCAGACCTCTAAGATAATAGTGGAAAAAGAGAACTATAGTTCCAGAACCCAATTTGTCTTATTTCAATTCTCTTGTCTTTTGACAAAATGAAGGTTAGATCTTGATTCATGACACTACCATAGTCCTACACAATAGATTCCAGACCTTGTCTCAGTTGTCTTAGTCTATTTCAAGCTAAGTTACATTCTCCTCACTTATTACTATTTTTAGAAAGGTTTAAATTATACAAATTAGTATCTTAATTATTCCAATATTAACTAAAATAAGAATAATGCTCTAATATTCCCAAAATAGTTAAATCATTTAGTGAACCTGACTTACTTTTTTACTACATTAAAACCCTATAAACCCTAGGGTAAATTCCTTGTTGATTTTTATAATATTTTTCTAATTTTTTACTATCATATTTAAATCAAAAATTCACATCAAATTTTAAAATTTCATAGTAATTTTAAAAAATATATTTTTTGCAAAACCCTAGTTAAATATACTAAGTCCCTTTAAATCAATAATTTTTCCAATATTTTTCTATATTTTTTACTTGCATATTTAAATTATAAATTCAATTTAATTTTTTAAAATTCCATAGTAATTTAAAAAAAAAAATAAAAAAAAAATCTTCCAGACCTTAATTGCATATACTAGGTCTCATTGCTTTTAAGGTATCACCATACATGTTTTTGAGCTTCGTATCATTTTCATGCATATTATAGTTCATTAATTAGATTACATTTGTTTAATCTTTTCTTCCATTATTCAAGTTGTATTCCTTATGCCACCTAATCTCCTTACATCTCTTCCTTTGAGATGAAGTACAAAACTTAGTGGCAACCCTCCTAAACTCACCTAGATTTCATCTCAACCATATACCATGGATAAACAACCAGCTCAAGTTCCTATTATAGATCCTACACATCTAGATTACACCAATTTCCATGAGGATAATTTTGATAATGAGCAGTATGAGAATAAAAATGACAATACAAACACCGATGTTCATGACCCACCACATCAGACTCTTGATCTACTTCCACTTATTACTAATAATGAATTTATCCTCAACAAATATTTGATCCTACAAAGTTTTCTAGAAAGACATAGGGAATAGCCTCAAGATCATACTCTTATCTTACAATCTGTCATGGAAATAAAAAATCCTAAACAAGTTGAGTTTTCTATTCCTTTAGAGCATCTAGTTGTAAATGACACTACAAGGGAAAATATGTCTCAATAACCCCCTATATTATCTCAACCTTCTTATGAGGCACCACCATCTACATCTAGTACATCTTTGTCTCTCGATGCGGTATCCCTTGTGCAAGAGATAAAACCTCTTAAATCCAAGGTGCTACATCTTGAGCAAGGTGATTTTAGACCTAAATAGGCCATGGATTATTTTTCTCTACTACATACACCATTGGCACATCATATTACTTCCACACCCTTGCTACTAAGTTTTGTTCAACCTAAGCTCACTCTATATGATGGCAAGGGTGATCTAGAGACACATTTGAGATATTTTCATGCAACATGCTTGGACTATGTGCCAAATGACTAGATATTAAACAAGATATTTCAATAGAGTCTAAAGGATTATAATTTACAATATCTCTATAGTCTACCAAATTAGTCGGTCAATGCATCCAATCATTTAGTTGACATGTTCCTAGCTTATTTCAGCATTAACATTGGTGATAAGGTTTCATATGCCCAAGTTGTATAATAGAAACAAAGGTCACATCTCACATATTATTTTCTTTGATATAAGACTATCTTGGATAAGATGACTATCCCAATGGCTGATCAAGAGTTACAAGATCTCTTCAAATAGATTCTTCTACCACCCTTACATGAATCAATAATGTTTGAAAGATTCTCCTCCTTCACTGAGTTATGTCATACATTAAAGGAAAGAGAAGTCAAACTAATTTCAACAAGCAAACTCAAGTACACAAGAATATAAAAAACAATAAATAAGAGTAACAACAAATTCCCATACAAAGTAAAGGTCAATGATAAAAAGGAGTCAAAATTAACCTATAGTTAATGCAGTTTTAGAGCCCCCTCAGTGAGTGATTTTATTTATGCTTCCTCAGTAAACATTTTCCAATTTACTAATATCTCTAGCTAGATATTTACAATAGATTATAGAATGTAATATCATATCTCTCCCTCTTATCTGGGAGTTAATCCAAAAAATCCTCTTCTATAGGGATATGATCAGAATGCATTTTGTAATTTTCATAGGGCACTAGGCCACACAACAAATAGATGCATCAGTTTAAAACACAAGATATAGGACTTGATAGATGGAAAAATTATTGATCTTGGCACTTCAGTTGAGCCTCCTTAAGTAAATAAAACACATGATAAAGCTTTTAAAATATTCTTAGATCCTTTCCCACAACATTCTAAATAATAGTTAGGGGATACATTGAATTTTCATCATGCATATCATGCACATCCTCCACTAGCTACATAATAAGCACCTTTAGTTGAGTTACACCATTTGAGCAAGATGATTGGTGTATACAATTCTATAGTTCTAGCTAGACCTTCCATCTCCTTCAAAGAGTAGGAGATAGTTGAGGATGATTTGGATTACCATCCACTCTTTATGAGAGCTTACATTAATCATCATCCCTTTCATATTATTCTCATATGCAATGGATGTAGTGTGAACATGCTCATTATGGCATTACTATAGTATTTAGGATATTTAGAGTAGGATATTACCCCAATGGACATAGTTATCAGTGGATTCAATGGGCACATATAAAGTTAATTAGGTGAGATTGTAATTCATTTACAAGTTGGTCCAACACATATGAAAACACCATTTACTAGTATTCCTAGTGCAATAGTTTTTGATATGTTACATGGTTGACCATTGATTCAAAAAAATTGAGCATTACCTTCTACTATTCATAGATGCATGAAATTCATTCATGATAATCAGGTTGTTATAGTTAGTGGAGTTCCATATGAGTTACCACACCTCACTTCAGAACTATCTACTACTTTGTATTCACTATTTTTAGTTCCATCACTAGTTTCAATTTCTCCACCAATTTTAGTTCTTCCTCTAGTTCAGATTTAAACATAGTCAAGGCCTCCATCACCCACATAGAGAGTTCATACATTTCCATAGAGGTTTCTTTTAGTGTAACCATAATTTTAAGATTTTAGATAGCTTCCATCTATAGTGTTCACACCTAGAGTAGTATCATTGAGATCTCATGCCTCTACACATAGAGCACATGTTTAGAGAGCTTCTCCTACCATCAGATGTGTCCTTAAGAACCCCATAGTTTCATCCACTTCTCATATTTATAGTGGAACCCCATAGTCAGTTTCCACTATAGATATTTTAGAGAATTTACAATATACACAACTTTAGAGCCATAGTCTTATACCTTCTATTGTGCTTCATGATCACAAACAATCCTTCTCTTTAGTATAGGACACCATGATAGGGAGTCTCCCATGAGACTCATTGATTAGTATCATTCCTTCCTAGCTTACTTGTACATAGCTTATTTTAAAAATACAAAAAAAACCAAATATGTCAAAATATCAAAAAAATACAAAATATCAAAATTCAAAAACATTCCAATAATTCAAAAACATAAAAACATTTCAATCATATGTATTATCCATGCTTTACATTTCTACTACCATGCTAGATGTACATTTTTAATTTTATGCTATTGTTTGCTGATCTATCTACATTACCATACTTCACTTGAACTTATTTGAGTGTGTACACTGACATCCATATCCTTGATTACTTCACTCTACCCATTAAAGAGGCATCCTACATCTACAATCCAAACATACATCAACATATCTACCCACCATGGGAATCTTATACATGACTACACCATCTAAGTTATGTCATTCCTACACCACACACTCTAGTTATCATGTTGATGTACATTACTTACTAGCTTACATAGATTAATCTATCAACACTCACTAGTATATATCACTTATGTATTTCTTGGCATATACCTAGTCTTGTACTACATGTCTTGCATAATTTGAATTCTTTCTTTGATTATTTAGATGTGATTTTATTTATATAATTTACATGCTTTCCTCTCTTTCTTTACATAGCTAAATGTGATTACATTTCTCAAATATTATTTTGTCTCCTATATATGCTTTAGGATATTTGTCAATGTCATTTGCTTCTATTCTTGTGTGTGCTTTTGGACATTTGCAAACGTCCTTTACCTATACTCTTCTCTATTATTATGTCCCTCATGCCAACCTTTCTTGTTTTCAATTTCATGTGTATGTGGCATTTGATCATGCCTTGTATGTTTTTTTTCTAGATTGAGTGACATGTGACCATGTTCCTTGCTTTCTTAGACACTTGGCCACTTTTGTATGCTTCTTTCTTCTTGCCTTGTGTTCTTTTTGCTTATTTTATTTTCAATTGTTTTTAATTCCATGATCCACATCATGCATTATCTTTTTTTCTTAGATGTCATGATGTAAATCATGCTCCTTCCCTCCTTGACAACTAAAAATTAATAACTAAAATTTATAGTTCCAATTTATTATATTTCACATGTTATTACATTGTTATATCTATCTATGCATACCCTTATTGATCTAATAATCTCCATTACAAACCATGTTATTTCTTTAGATATCTTGTTGATTATCATTTATATATCATGTTTTTTTGTAGCATAACACACTTTAATGGATCTTTCCTTTGAGGGTAGTCATTATAATGTCTTTATTACTACCCTCAAAATAAGGGGCAATAAACAAGGCTTTTATCATAGAAATCAAAGCTCCTACTAGTAAAAAAATAGATTTTAGAACACTTAGAATAGTATCTAGACTTCAAACTAGGTAGAACAAACCAAAAAAAATAGTGATAATCATAAAATAGTCATAAAAACTAGCTCAAGGAAATATCACCAAGATTAGACTACAATGATAGATAATAGGCGTATGATTTTGACACTCCTATATAAATAGTAAAAAATCATTTTTTCTAGAAATAGGTAGAAAATTAAGATTAAATACAGGTTTGTTAGACATATTTTAGTTCAAAATCAGTAGTTTTAGTATAGTTTTTCTTTGAGAATATAGATATAAGGGGAATCATGCACAATATGATGGCTCTCACTTATAGTTTTAAATTAGGTAGTTGATATAACTTCTAGATTAAATTCCATGTTTTTAGACACTAGTGATTGGGTCAATGTGCATAACACATTTGACTTTTTTCCTTTTCAAGTTTAGTAAATTACATAGGTATTCTCAATAGTTATGTGACTTATTCTATATGTAGATTGTTATTATAATTTTTGAGTGGCTTACACATAAACATATTGCATAGTTTTAGAGTGGCTTTCATATAAACCTAATCTCCACCTTTTTTTGAATGACTAAGAGTGGCCTAGTTTCTAGCACACATTCGGCTATCCACACCACATTATAAAATTATAGAACATTCATGGACTTCATAAGCCATCTCATATGAGACACATTTCATATTGATATCATTTCATATCTTCACTTCATGAGGCAATGATGGATCTAAAGGACTTGTTATCCTTTGTATTCTTGAGCCACCTACTTAGAGGGATGAGACACATGGTCCAAACATCAATTATCACATGCATGATCACATAGATTCACTTAGTGGATAATGATGGAACCAAAGGGATATCCTTTGCATTCTTGAGCCACTCTTAGGGAATTGAGCACTTAGCTCCATTTTCAATATTACTCTTGGTTCAACACATATCTAGTATTACTCAAGATCACAATATGTTTTGTATTGGTTTGCATACCTGGTGAGGTGTATTCATTCCTTTCTCTTCCTCTCTTTGTCTTACCTAGATTTATACATTCTTATTTTAGATATAAATTATATATTAATAAATAATCTACTCTTTGATTTCTCTTGTATATTTACACTTCATAATATTATCTCTCTATGCACACCTACCATCACATAGCTTCATGAACATCAATCTTATAGCTAAGTTTAGGTATGATTTATATTTCTCCTTTATCCTAGTATTTCTTTTCTACATAACTAGAATAAATGGGGGGGGGGGAAATGTAGTCATATAAAATGTGAAAATTGGTACCTTGAGTGTGGCTTGAGACACAACCCATAGGTCCCTCTTCTATGCTCTCATAACCCTTATAGACACCTTTTTTTATTATTCTTAATCATCTGTAGACTTTTGAGATCTGATTCTAACTCATCCAAGTTGCATTTTCTATGATAATTCTATCCCCCTAGGTCTTGTACCTTCAAGACAATAACACCCAACTTAGGTTATAACACTAGACCCTAAGGTGTCCATTTTTGGCACTCATGTCTAATTGCATTTTTAGCTCCAATGATCACTTTATTTTGATTCATATCCTTATTTTGGTCAGCCTAACATTAATACATTTGACTCATGACCAATAGATATCTATAAAATCCCATTCAAATTTCATTTATAAGGGGTTGGTAAATATCACAAAGAAAGTAGGAATACAAGCAAGACTACTCAAGAATATTTTTCTATTCTCTACATACAACCATCTAATATAGCCACAAGCTTATTCAAACACTCACACCAGTCCCTAGTCACCTCAAGCACAACTAGTTTATTATTTTTATCTTCATGTACATTACTTTACAAAGAACATCAATTAGGAAAACTACATATGACTTGATCCCTCTTCAAAGTATTGGTATGTAGGTAGTGTGCCCACACAAGGGGTGTGGATACATGTTTAGTGCATATCACACACACTAACCCCCCCTCTTCCTTAAATTTTGTCAAATCATAATGAAGTCTAGGTTTTGAAGACTAAATCATCTCTATAGGGATTTCCATAGACATCTAGCATCTAAAATTTCATAGGTAGGCTCACATAAATATAGTGTAAAAAAGCTAGAAATATCAAGCCTCAAGGAAAATAGTGGCAAAAAAGGACTATAGCACCAAACCCTAGGGTGTCCTACTTTAGTGATACTATCCTTTCATGAAATGAAGGCTAGATCCCGATTCATGACAATATCAAAGTCCTGCATAGTAGATTCCAGACCCTATCTCAGTCATCTCAGTCTAGTTTAAGATAAGTTACATTTATCCTCACTTATTACTATTTTTTAGAAAGTTTTAAATTAAAATTAAATTATAAAAACTAGTAGATTAATTATTCAAATATTATTTACTAATTTAATTAACTTAGACCCTTAACTAAATTAGGAATAATGCGCCAATATTCTCAAAATAGTTAAATTACTAGCCTATCTTATGGTGTCATAAGAATTTTCCTTAAGAGACCCATCACATTCTTCATGGAGGATGTATGTACCAAGACTAGTTTCTTCAATATTCTCATATGGATTAAATCCATACTACTCAACTCCCCATTCATCAAGGTACAAGTTAGTGATGTCGTCAATAAGTGTTATAGGTTATTGATCTCTAGGATGATCATCTTCATCACTAATATTGAAATTTATGTTTGATGTATAAGGAACATATATATCTACATGAAATTTATATAGAGTTTCAGATGTAATTGATACCTTAGCACCATAAGTATCCCTAAATACCATATAATACCAATCTAAAGTTAAGTATCCTCCAATATTAGAAGTAAAATATCTTGAAAAGTAAAGGACAAAGTAAGGTGGCACATCCACAACCACAACATATTGAGGAATAATTAAAGTATTAAAATCACGAAGAGAAATTTTTAAACCTTTTAATATTCCAATTATCTTGGTATCTAACCCATTTATTTGTAACACTCCCTTGGAATGAGGCTCATACTTCAAATTCAACTTATCAACCACTTGCTTGTGCATGACTAAAGTACTTACTCCACTATCAATCAAGAAATTATGAACCAAATCATACACAATGATGATACAAAGATATAATGGAAGGGGTTTGTCTAATTTATCATTTTTGTTTGGTTGTACCTCACTATGCTTACATGTGCTTATCAAGGCTACCTCTTTCCCACTAGGTTGCCTAGCTAGCATGCTAAGTTTGGACATCTCTTCTTGGAGTAGTTATAATTATCAAGGTATTTATAGTGTATCCCACATTGATACATTCACATGATCCTTATTCATTTTCTCTACAATGTTAGTAAAAGAGCCACTAACCTTAGCTTGTCTGCTAATAGTAATAGTGTTACCTTTACCTTGAGAATTTTGAGGTGTGAAAGAAACCTTAACATTCTAAATTATTTGATCTACTTATTCATTTTGGATTATATTATACATACCTACCCTTTGGGATGTTTTAAAACTCATTGATGGAAAATTAACATCCCCTTGAAATTCTTCAATTACCTTTCTCTTTAACCTCATGTTTGTAGCTATAGGACTTGAATATTTTCTTGATTACCCTTATTCCTCATAAGCACATCTAGGGTTTCAAAGTGAATGAGATTGATTTATGTATTTTTAGACATACTTAGGATTTTTCATCACACATATGAATATTTTAGAGTTAGGTAAAGGTGATGCCAAGTTTGGACATCTCTTCTTGGAGTAGTTAAACTTATCAAGGTATTTATAGTGTATCCCACATTGATACATTCACATGATCCTTATTCATTTTATCTCTACAACGTTAGTAAAAGAGCCACTAACCTTAGCTTGTATGATAATAGTAATAGTGCTTATTCCTTTCTACCTTGAGAATTTTGAGGTGGTGATGTTAAGTTTGAACTGTTATACTTATCAAGGTAAACCTTAACATTCTAAATTATTTGATAACCTTAGCTTGTCTGCTAATAGTAATAGTGCTACCTTTACCCTGAGAATTTTGAGGTGTGAAAGAAACCTTAACATTCTAAATTATTTGATCTACTTATTCATTTGGGATTATATTATACATACCTACCTTTGGGATGTTTTAAAACTCATTGATGGAAAATTAACATCCCCTTGAAATTCTTCAATTACCTTTCTCTTTAACCTCATGTTTGTAGCTATAGGACTTGAATATTTTCTTGATTACCCTTATTCCTCATAAGCACATCTAGGGTTTCAAAGTGAATGAGATTGATTTATGTATTTTTGGACATACTTAGGATTTTTCATCACACATATGAAGATTTTAGAGTTAGGTAAAGGTGATGCTAAGTTTTGACATCTCTTCTTGGAGTAGTTATACTTATCAAGGTATTTATAGTGTATCCCACATTGATACATTCACATGATCCTTATTCATTTTCTATACAATGTTAGTAAAAGAGCCACTAACCTTAGCTTGTCTGCTAATAGTAATAGTGCTACCTTTACCTTGAGAATTTTGAGGTGTGAAATCAACCTTAACATTCTAAATTATTTGATCTACTTATACATTTGGGATTATATTATACATACCTACCCTCTGGGATGTTTTAAAACTCATTGATGTAAAATTAACATCCCCTTGAAATTCTTCAATTACCTTTCTCTTTAACCTCATGTTTGTAGCTATAGGACTTGAATATTTTCTTGATTACCCTTATTCCTCATAAGCACATCTAGGGTTTCAAAGTGAATGAGATTGAAGATTTAAATATTAATGAGAACCTTAGTTTTTGAGGAGAGATTAGTAAGGTTTATATATAATATCTCTAGTCACTATTTTTGGGAATGAGGGGCAATCATTTTGAATAATCATTAATAATAGAAAGTGTTTACCCTCTCTAAAACCCCTAACAATACCTTGATGTTAAAGAAGTTATTATAAAGTGATAATAATGGATTGGTATTGATATTAAAGTTATTATAGGCTGTATTCAACACTATAAGTCACATTTAAGTGTGATTCATTTCTCAGGTGAGTTAATGGACCCTATAGTGGGTACATTTATTGCACATATGTATAGTTCTTACAAATGAGGAAAAAATTAATTTTGGTTATGTTGAATTTACACAACTAGGGGAGTTTTTTGGTTGCATTCTTTCCACAATGTTAGATAATTAATTAGAAATTTACATAATTCAAGCTATATAACATTATGAAAATTTTAGTACAAAGGTAATTGAAACATCTATTGTTAGATGTCCTTCCACTGTGTTATTTTTTCAAAGCACCATCTTGTGTTGAAACTATGTCACATGTGATGAGCTTTGAGTGGGACATATGTACACATGAAATATTTTAAAAATTGATCAAATATTAATATTTTATCTCTTACAAGAACCTATCAAGTCTTAATCTCTCTGAGTGGACACCTTAAAGGGTGTAATGGGAAAGGGGTGGATAGACCATTAGTACTTTACAAGATTTTTGTTTCCTATACCACCATTTAAACCTAATGTAAACTCAAATGACTGAGTGGGGACAATTTCTTTAGCAGATAATTAAAATTAACTAAATTATACCCTAATTTATCACTCTTTCCATTATTCTCTCCTTCATTAGATACCTTAGCTTGAGTCATGATTGGTATTATTCCCAAATTTGTCATGAAATCTTGATTAAAGGACTCATTAGCATAGGTAGATAGATCAAGAGATTTATCCCATATAGGTTAACCCTAATTCTCTTGAGCAATTTTGTTTTGATTAGGAACTAATTATCTTGAGGTAGAGGCATCATTGGGATTATAACCATTATATGCCTTTGCTTGAACTAGATGCCCTTAACCTTGAAGATGACCTTGAAAGGGTGGTTTATTACTTTGATAGTTTGGATAGAAATGATTATGTTATTATTAGATTTAGAAAGGTAAACCTTATTTATATTATATGATACTATTGATCCATAAAATATCTTTCTCAAGATCCTTCATTTTTTTCCTCATTAGATTTACTTGATTGACTAAGAGCAGTTGGCTTATGTTTTTGTGTAGGGATATGAGCAAAAAAAGGTGCAGGGGTTTGTAGATTAGGGTATAGAGGCATATATGGTCTTGGAGAAACATTCCCATATTTAATCAAAAATTTCTCAGCCATAATGGCCACTTCATATGCATTAGGCAATGTTTTCCCTCCCGTAGATTGTATCATCAATGAAATATCACTATCAAAAGCCTTAAGATAATAATAAAGGAAATCATGATGTGTAGTAGGTCTTACCAATAATGGCTCCTATCCCATGTCATCTAAAAACTTATTTTGAATTCTTTAAAATATTATTGAGGTGATATCCTTATCTTGGTTGCCTACTTAGTCAATAATAAGTTATCATTCTTATCCACAAACCTTATCCTGAAATCATCACCCAACTCATCTCATTTGGTGATAGATTCAGGAGCCAAAGTACCATATCAATCAAGATCCTTCCACCTAAAATAAATATCCAACAACCTAATTTCTATATTTTCCTTAATTATATGATGTATATTTCATAAGCTGGAAATGTTTATAATATGCTCAATAGGAGTAATGGCAATCTCACATATATATGAAGGGACAATTTTGAGGGATAATATGGGAATGTCTTAGATAACTATATCCATTGAAAGTAACAAAAGGTAAGTTCTTTTCCATGATAGCTTTAGGATTTTTCAAGATTGGTCTAATCAAAAAATTTCTTATAGGTCAATGAGAAAGGTATGATCTCTTTGGGCATGAATGGGTGTTAATAAATTTTTATTATTTGACTAAATAATAAGGAATCTATTTTAAAACAAAATTAATTCCTTTATTATGATATCTTGTTCTTACCTTAGGCATGAAACAATGCACTAGTCTACCACCAAGAGTCAATTGTTAGAGTCACCAGATACTATAGGAAGTAGACTATTATATCATCTTTGTTTTCAATACCACCATCCATATTGAAAAACATTATTGGAACAAATATTCCACTAGGTGTTCAAATAATATTATATCCCAAATTTTCACCCTACATAAATCAATGAGACATTCTAAAATTTGGGATAACATGGAACCATCTCTGAGTATAGGTAGATTACTGAAAGAGATAGATCTCTAGATTATGGGCTAGCTCCCTTGATCTAATTATTTAGGCTCTAAAATACACTTGGATAATCAATTATTTGTGGTGAAAATTGAATAAGGAAAATAAAATTAACCTACACTAATTGAGTTGATTTATGAATGATATCTCCATAAACATACTTGACACTTGCGCTATGAAGGTAGATTACTAAAATTGATCTCAACTCAAGGTTATTCTAGCATAAGTGTTTCTATATGGAAGTATAAAAACTATTAATCTTAGTCACACTTATAATAAACCTAAAAAATCATTTACAATTCATGACACCTATTAGAATAAATATTACTTACATAATGCATATAAGAGCAGAATGGAAGTAAGGAGAAATAATCATCACTTGTCATCCAAATAGGCTAATTGACATACTTAGGAAATAATTTTGAAGACTAAAATAGATTGATAAAACTTTATTCAAATGAAAAATAATATGTAAAATTATCAGGTCTTTTCCATACCAATTGAGGATCCTCTACAATGCCAAAATGGCTTCAATATATAGACCAATAAGAGAAGGGAGAGAAAGAGTGACATTGGAGAGTTACAAGGCCAAGTGTCAAGTATTGAAAAATATTTATAATTAAATAGGAGTTGTAAAATAGATCATAATTTTCTCTTAGATAAGTGTCTATCTAAAATACAACATTATCCTAAAGTTTGTGTAGGAATACTTCATTATTATTATTGAAACTATTCTCTTGATGAAGAGTCTAGTAACCACCTAGAACTAACTTGGAAGTTATTAAAACATGTGTAATGACTTGATAAGGTGGAAACATGATTGGTGCAGGTCATTATGTAACCCTTCAACTGAAGATCTTATCTTTTCCACTTGTTGTTCACATCTTTACAACTACTCACTAGCCCTCTAGGCCTAAACTCTCATACTTGTCACTAGGTTGACCTATGTATGCTCAAGAGAGTTTTTTTTAGAGACGTGAAACATATAATTATAACCTCTCTATCTTTTATTACATCATATAGGCTTCAAAATAACTCAAAATGCTACTTTGAATCTTTAACTTGGTAGTTACCCTCCTTCTTCCCATTTTATTCAAGACTCTCTACAATAATCATCTTAATAAATTATTTTACATACATGAATAAGGTGATAATTGGGTCTAATTAGTTATAATACATCTATACACACATTCCACCATGACTTTCACTCATATATTCCTTTTTACACCTTCAAAGCACCTTAAAACTTATAGAAAACCTAGAATTTGACCTATGGTACTAAAAAATTAAGTGGTATGGATATTGAGATAGTTAAAATTAGATCCAAATCACTTTATAGACTAATTTACTCTTTATGGATTTATTTATATTCATCTTTTTCTCATTGATCTCTTATGAGTGTTTAAGGAGGGATTTAGGTAGTTTAGGTTCTTAGCAATGATTCATAAAGGTTAGGCCCCTAACTTTCAAACCAATTCTAGTGATTTAAAGTACATGGAATATTTAAACTCTCCCTAAGTTATAAATACCCCATGAATCTTATATGTATATATGTGAGTGAAAGAGGTTGCTTTTCGGGTAGTTGTTATGCATTATAAACACCCCTGAGATAAATTAAGGCCAAAAATGGCCAATATTAGTTGTTATCTATAAACCACTAAGTCTCATTAACCGTTCACTATTTTATTAATTATCTCAAATTTATTGGGAAGATCACATGAACAAAGGAGTGTCATTAGAAGCCATGAGGTTCATGTCTAGTTCTAGTTCTCAAAGGTGTAAATAGGGTTTTCTGAGTATGTGACCACTTATGAGTGATATAAGTAACTTTATGACCTCTTCAATAAATTTTTCATATCTAATTAAATCCTACACATCATCCCATAGTGACTCAATACTCTACCATTCATCCTTTTCTAATCAGTGCACTAGGTCTTCTTGTTGTATTGCTTATGGAGTGTCTCAAGTCTAAGACAAAATTGTGAGAACTTACACTATTAATTTTACCTAAAGGAGACCATGGAAGTATTTTTAAACCAATGAATACCCCATGTATCAAGTTTAAAATCTTGACCATACTTTTAGGTCCCTAAATACTTCATATTATCAAAACTAGTTATAGTCCTATGATTGTGTGTAGGGTTTTGATTGACTAAATTTGAGGTTTTAAAACGTAGCTTGGATCAATATTTAATCTATTTTTATTTTTCTCTAATAATCACATGTAAGTTTTATATTTTAATTTTGGGATTGGTTTATAAATGGTCATCTCAATCTTACACCTCTACCTACTAAACAAACTGTATCTTTCGTTATCTTAGGCTAGTCTATCTCCTAAGTAAAACTATAAGTGTTCATTAGAGAATTCAAAATATTCTTGTAGGTGATAATACATGTTTTAGAATTTTATTTCATTATTTTGGTTTCTCCTTAGGTAACTAGGACTATCTCACACTTAAATGGGCTCATTTATATCTTGAGACCATGCTCTTATCCCTTTACTATCAATACACTATAGGTGTGCAATTTGCATTGCTCCAAGTTCATTTTGGCTTAAAGGCACTATATTTATTTGTGTATTTCCATTATAAAATTGAATGAGTTTAAACCTCACTCAACATCATTATATCTTGACCTAACAACTTCCTCTTATGTCATGATGTGACCTCTACATCTAGGCCACAAGAATAAAACTATTAGGCTTGCTTATTCTTCATATACCTTCACCATGGGATGACACTATGTGGAAAAAATCCTTTTTTGGAGAAACTAAGGTAGACTTTCCCATTTTTAACTTTATTCAACTCTGTACCTTTCACCTTTTTTCCAATCTATGAATCATTGAACTTAGGTGTTTGATCCTAGGTTGAGGTCTGAAGATGACTCACCATCTCAATAAGTAGATATAAGATCCATCTTGTGGTTAGGCACATAAATATCCTTTATTTAATATATTTATAATTTCTCAATGTCTCAAGCCTCTATGGTATTTTCATTCTTATACCTCCCCATATAGGTTTGACTATAGGTAATGGTCTGATGGTTTGGAATGCTTAGCCCTCTTATAGAATTTTTAGAATATGTTAACGTAAGGTTCATGTTAAGATAACATATTAGAAACACCCTTAGGTTTGTTTAGGTGAATAAAATTTGTAGCCTTGGTGAATATGAATATTTTTAAAAAATTGCCTTTTTAAGTTTTCCATACAACAGCTTGTCTACATAGTTAAAACATATAGGTTATGGGATAAATTTAAAAAGAGTAAAAAAACTTTCCTAAAAATTAATATTATTGGATATTTTGATTCCTCTTGAATAACATACAATTTATAAAAAAAAATTGTCTCAAACTAAATCCATATGTAAAAGATATGGCCTTTGGAATTTGGCATTCAGTTACATCACATCATGCCATCGCCCAACAATATGATGTCACCTAAAAAAATTTTATCTCTTATAAGCATGTTATAATTTTTATTTCTCTTAAATATATATACAATTTCAAAAAAAAATAATCTCAAACTAAGTTTCTATACAAAAGTTATGGCCTCTAAAAGTTGGCATTTGGTTGCATCGCATCATCCCATTAAGTGAAAGCATGTTGTCACTTGACAACATGATGTAATTTGGATTACTCTCAAATAGATATATAATTTCAAAAAATAATAATATAAAATTGAGTTTGTATATAAAATTTATGACCTACAAAAGTTGGTGTTCACTTGTATTACATCATGTTGTTAGGCACTAACATGTTGCCACCCAATAGCATGTTGTTACCCAATAACATGATTATACCCAAACACATTATTTCTCTTGACAACATGATATAATTTGGGTTCCTCTCAAATATTTAACCCATTTAAAAAAATCATTTCAAACTGAATCCATATGCAAAAGTTATGTCTTCTAAAATTTGGCATTTAGTTGCATCACATCATGTTGTCACCTAATAAATGCTACCACCTAACTTCATTTTGTCACTAAATAACATGATGTCAAGTGGAAACATGATACTGAGTGATAGCATAATGATTATTTTAGGTAACAACACCATGATGCAACCAGACCACATCATTAACATGATGTGATGTTACTGAATGCTAACATCTTGAGGCCATAACTTTTAGATACAAACTCAAATTAAGTTTTTTTTTAAAATTGCATATATATTTTAGAGGAATTAAAATATACAATAATATTAAGTTTTATGAAAAAAAATTACTCTTTTTTTCATATATCCCACAACCTATCTATCATGTGGCCTTAATATTTATCTTGGCAATGAGGTAAATAATGAGACTTGAATGGTACCCCTTTTGAACGTATGTACTATATATATAAGGATAAATACATGTATGCCCCAATTATTATTATAAATTATTGGTTATTTGAATCTTAAAAAATTTACATCTCAAAATTTTAGGTGAATGGGTCCTATGTACTATGTCTTGAAAATTTTCCAAATATAATTTCTCAAAAATTAAATATTTATGAATTAAAACATATTCACCACTAAAATTTACCAGGTGTTATGGGAATTTAAAATAATGTAGACCTATTTTAGAGATCAAAAAATACAAATTTTCTCTCAAAAATCATTGACACCTCCAACTTCTGAGTGGATACATATTTAATGTACATTCTGCTTATAGATGATAGTGAGAATATAGGTCCATTATGACCTCAAGCTAGGTTTGCCTGCATGATCAAATGAGATTTAGAAAACACATTGAACTATAAGGGTATTCATTTTAAAAAAATTTAAAGTTCCACCTCACACCTTCACCTATAACTATCAAAACACTATTCTCAACTTTCACTAGTGTTCACTCCTAGCACAAGAAAGTGAATTTACCTATCTTCCATGATCACACATGCCAAAACAAGTTGAATACAACATTAAAAGTGTGAATATTCTCTATAAACATATGTGTATCACTTGGATCACATAGAACAATTTCCAAAATGCAACTAGATGAGAGAAACTAAGCCATTGGGGTTGTATAGGTAGTTCAAAGATAATAATAATCCTAATTATTATTCATATATAAAAATCCACAAATATTAAAAATATTACCATGAAATTAAATCTTATAATGACCCATAAAATCCACCAATTGTACTCACTCCAACTCCTCCTATCTAATATATACCAAATGAAAAATGTTGACCCTTTCTGAACTATCTAAAGGAGTAATAGGAGAGACAAGAATTTTTTTTATCAATTTTAATTTTTTTAATCCCATTGATCCTAAAGATGACCTATGGGGATTCTATGACACCTTATCTTGGAATTTATACATGTAGATGAGTCACCTCAATCTATATAGACACTTCAAACTAAATTTTCTATAGGTGTTCTCCTTCTTTTTATGTTGAACCTATAAAATTTTAGTTTCAAAACCTTCTCTAACCCTTATCTAACATTTTTTATGTTAAATTAATTATTGAAACATTTTTATTTTTGTGAAAACTCGTACAATTCCTTAAAATGACCAAAAAGGTGGGAATAAAAAGACATTTAGATAAATAGACAAGTATGATAAAGACTAAACACATTGTATGAACCTAAATGTATGACTTGACTTAATTTATGACCATGGTGACCATTTTAAAACCTATGGGACCTTATGTAAAGTTTAAACATGTAGGGGGTTGACCCAATTTGACCTAAGGTAAAATTATGGTTAAAAAAAGATAATGACTTAGAATGGATGGATCCCTATCAAAAAGCCTTTGTTAATATGAAATAATCATTACTTCACCCACCTAATCTTTGTCCCCCTTTAAGCGATCGACCTTTGATCCTATATACATATTCCACACCCATATTAGTTATGGAAATGCTTTCCCAATAAGATGATACTAAAAGGTAATATGCCATCTACTATATCAGTCAAGGCCTCATCAATTATGATAAATATTACACAAAAGTCAAACATGATTGCCTCACCATTTATTTTTCCATTGAAAAACTTTGACATTATATGTTTTATAAAACCACTTATGTTACCATTCATTTTGATACCCTTCATCACTTATTTTACAAATATTTTCTTCTTGGAGATAAAATTGGAAAGTGAATGGTCCTTCTTATGGAATTTGATCTCTAAATTATTACCCAAAAGCCTATCAAAAGACAAATCATTGTTGATCAAATTTTCATAGCCCTTATTCCAGCTATTGACCACCTTCAATATAGTATTCTTGATGAAAATATTATCTATATTAAAGTTCTCAACCAATCCATCTCCCTTAAATATTACTTCTATAATTTCACTATTGACCTGGAAGAGAGTAATCCTAATGAATCAACTATCTTCTTAATATTACTAAACCAAAACTAATTATCGAAGAACTTCCTAAAGTTAATGTTGATCTACATGAATATACTTGAACCCTTCATTTTTAAGGTTTTTATGCCTTTAAGGAGCTGGGTTATGTTTTATAATCATGATCCCTCTCATAAAAATTATCCCATTAGTTTTTTGCCTCACATTTGATGTCACTAACAACATGGTAGAGTAGAAAGATTTTATCTTAGGCATGCAAACAACCCTTAATCCATATAACCAATATCTCCATGCTTTAGGTGACTCTAAACTAATTTTCCACCGAGTAAATGGTGATTACCAATGGAAAATTGAGAATCTCATTTCTTATTATCAAATTACAACTACTCTCACTGAATATTTCATTTCTTTCACCATCGAGCCTATCCCTCAAGATTATAATTCTATTGTTAATTACCTTTCTTCGTTAGAATATATTTTTCATCTAAACCAATTTCTTATAAATCCCAATTTTTTTAATCTAAATAAGAAAATATCCATCTTCTATTCAACCAAAATATTCACTTATTTTCCACAGTAAGGCCATCATCATTTGATAAATCCCATGGTACAAAGACATCATTCACTTTTTGGAACACCAAACTTATATTCCCAGCCTTGATTCCTAAAAAGAGACTCAAATTCATTAAAAAAAAATTTAAGTATGTATTTTGATATAACATCTTATATTATCAAAATGGCAAAGGTACCCTGCTCTATTGTGTTATGAAAGACAAAGTTCATCCTCTTCTTAAAAAATCACATGGGGGAATTTATAGTGGCCACTATATCATTTTAAAATCATAAGCACTAAGGAGGGGTGAACTAGTGTCCTAAAATAATCCTTTCTTTCTACTTAATATGATTAACCTTCCAAACCAACATAATGATCAAGAAATGCATAAAGAAGCAATCACATAAACATGAAGCAAGATATCAACACATGAACACAAGAGATATGTGAGAAACCATCATGGGGGATAAAACCCATTGAAAAATATCTTTTACTATAATCCTATAAGTAATGAATCAATATTTAGTAAGGCACTGACCCCACAAGGAGCACTAACCCCTCACTAGTCAAACACCAACTCAACTAGGCCTTTCACAAAATACAACTTGTAAGGAGGCACCCACCCACTAGGAAACTTAGCACCAACTCATCCACTTCAAGGAAAATTTTTCAAGCACCAAAATGTAAGGTATATCCCACTCACTCTTGACTAAGCACGAACTCAGCCAAGACAAACTTAATCACCTTCATAGCACCTTATTTTTTAATCAATAGATAGTGACCTCTTATTTAGCTCTCTATCTGATCTATCCAGTATCATACATTAAGAACACATATTTGATGCAACTCTGATGGTTTCTCAATAAACAAAATATCACTCCTTCAACACTCTCAAACTACCTCTTCAAATAAGTAAATATACCCTTCTACTTTGCTCAAACAATCCTCATATGGATTGATTAGGTCATATGACCTTACTCATCATACTCATAACTTATGTCAAATATTCATGAATAATCCCCTACTCTAGTCTAATTGTCTACATTATCTCCTTCTACTCCTTAAGGTGCTCTTTTATTTACTTGCACTCTCATTCCTCTTACAAACCCAAATAGGCCTATTATGCCTTATATAAATACACATCACTTTATCACACCAACCTTGGTAATCCAAACATCTATCCATACTTGTATAAACCTTGTAATAGGTTAATACACATGTTTCACAAGTGAAACACCCACTATATAGGTTGGTCATTACTCATAATTTATGATAATTTATAGTGTTAACTATTGGTCTTGCATACCAATTTGTTAAGCTTCTCTATCACAATCCTTACACATCTAGACAAGCCATTTTGAATTCCATATTAAAACTTATTAAACTAAATTTCCATATTACATAAATAATATATAGGTAATATATCTATAAAAAATTCAATCATGTGATTTGGATACATAAAATCATGATATAACATCTCAAACTCATCACTTAATCTTGCATACTCAAAACTACCATTCTACCTTGAGAACTAGTCATGATGACCTGACATTCCAACACCTATGTAGACATATTTAAGAAATATTGATCCATGTATGTGATCCTATAAGACCTATAGATCACTCTAAGATATAAAAACATCATGATATTATTTCAATAATTAAACTTGTAGACCCATTACAAAACCTTACTACACATAGTCTTAACTCACTCAAACTTATCATTTTGGCTTAAGCAATTTCATTATCAATAATAATCACCAATCTCTATAAAACATAAGGACATGTCATAAAATTACAAAAAAAAACACCTCCATAAACTTATAACCATGAATCCTTTGTGATAATTTGATAGTAACCTTCAACTCAACTTTTCCTGGATTTGCACTAAACTGCTTCAATAGGCTTGCTAATGACTAACCATCTTTCAACATCAAATTTTCACATATGAAGCTCTAGAACAACTCAAAAAACTATATGGTCACAAAATATAAGTCACAATATTCATCCTCGATTCATTTTTTAAATTTTAATCAATCAACCCTACCTACTATATAAATTTTTTGAGAAAAAAGTGATTTCTTGTAGCTTTGTCAACCAAACCATTCTAATCCATTTCCAACTAGATACTCCAAATTGGGTGAGGGTTTAAGGAGGGTTTTAGACTAGTTTCCATGATTAACATTTATTCATAAAAATATACACCTAAAAAAAAATAATAATGCTTATAAAACATTTTAAGGACCCTTTTCCATCTCCCCCTAAAAGATTAGCTTCCCACGTAATAATCACACATGCCAACAAGCATCAAAACGTCCTTAGGTCTGAAACACTCCATTCTAGCAATGGAGAGACCTTAAAAACCATTTTTATGATTTATAATTCAAATCAAGACCTCAAAATACATCAAAATAATTAAATCATTATGTCAAACCTCAATCTATGCTCACAAGCCTCAAACCCTAATCATGCCACCTCATTCTACCACCTAGGGTCTTAAGACTAGGTCCATGAGAAGACCACTAAAGAATATTATACCATTTTGGATCATTATTAGAGTCATTTTATTAAATAAAAACCTTTCTCACATGATTTAACACTATATTTGGATAACTTCAAGCTCATATACATCCATGTCATCATATTTATGCCTTTAGAATCCATATTCATGCACAAGAACAAGTCCATTCACATAAACCTACTAATAACGATACCCCTTTGAGACATTATTGACATTATAGATGAAATATAAGACTCATTATCATGTCAAATAACATTTATACACTCTCTCAATATAATCATGAACTTGTTACACCACAACAATGTGCCAAGACCTCATATAGAACTCAAAGACTACTAAACCAAGATCAATGTCATCATAAACACTCACCATAAAACACAATAAGAAAATATATGGGACATAAATGATATTAAAAACTACTTAACATTAGTGACAACATTAATTCCTTAATCATAACAACTAGAACATACCTCGACAATCTCCCCCTTTGTCATTGCTGGTAAACACTCTAACAAAGTAGATCATTCTCATCTCTCCAAGATGGATCTCCCAAAAAAATTCTTTCTCCCCCTTTTAAATTAATTATGAAGGGTCATCTCTAAAAATAATACTAATCATTATATCTAGATAAACCATCAAACCAGCAAGATCCCCCTTTGTCGATATATACTTCTTTTAAAGCTTCTTAATCCATCATGTCTTGGATCACTTCATAGCATCTTCATGGAAATACACTGTCAAATAGGTCTTGTTAATAAAAACACAAATTATATTATCCTCAATCCTCTAAAAATATTCATTTCATTCAAATATGACAAAAAATCCCTTTATGACCTTATGAGGTCATCTTGACATCAAAATAACATTTCAACTCATGACACAACCTCTAGAGAATCACCACTTTACTAGAAACTTGTCATGCTATAGTAATGATAATTTTCACAAATTTTTTCTCATATTTAAGGCACAACCAACTTGTAATCTCACTATTATAACCAGCTCTAGACCATGGATCACATGATCAACACTTTCTACCTTCAAAGGCATTGGTCTTATAGACCAATCTTCAACTATCACACTGCTTATTCTATCTTTGCTACATAGACATAACCTTACAACCCAAAAAACATTGTAAACATGTTAAATATTATAGGAAACATTGAAAGAAATCCATATAACACTCCATTGATATCTATAGGTCAAATAAGAGCCATTTACATCATGAATATTCACATTAGGATTTATAGACACAAGATGCCTTATAACCTTGATACCCATATTCATCATTTCTTTGAGTTATTTATTTACAAATGGGATTAATATAATAATTTAAAATCACTAAAAAGAGATTTAAGACCTTAAAAACACATCCAATCACTTTTATCATCCATTCAAAGTGACCGAAAACTCCATAACACTCACCAAATCACTCTGTGTTTGCCAAAAACATAGATCTTAAGCACATTCCTATTCCATTGAGATTTTATTACACAAAGGCATACTTTAAAAACTTCCTCAATTCATGAAACAAGACTACAATTAGGTAACAACATCATCCAACACTCATAACACTAATTCAAGTTCAATAGAGAGGTTCTAAATCCACTTTTGTCACCCTAGGTTATCTAAACAAAAAGACAATAAATAAACTCCAATTTTGACATATAATAAATGCACTTTTATAGACATAAAAGTCTCCAAATAAATTTAAGGATAATCTAAAGGAAGTTTACTTCATCTTTGCTTTTTACACCAAAATGTTTTGACCTCTTCCATGGATTCTAAAAGAAAAGATTGATCTCGAGTCTCAAAAACTCATGCACAATCATTTGAATTCAAACCCCAATAGTTATATTTTTAAAATCTCAATAAATATTTCTCAAAGCATAAAATTTATTTCCTCTAGAACATCACTGCACATAGGTCCAACTTTGGAAGCTTATATCTTGAGCTAGAGAATACATCAAGGTACCAAACTTGTAGGAAAAGATCTTGGAACTATATAAAACACATTAATAAAACCATTTTAAAAGAGTTTATTTTCTAGGTACATGCAATAAATTCACAAACAAACTAGTCTCTTCATACCTATAAGACATTCAATGATGGTCTAGTTTCTATTAAGTTAGAATGGCACTTTCTCTCTCTCCAAAAGATCATGAGAAACATTAGAACCTCAAAAATGTATCTAGGGAACCCTCATAACATCCTATAACACCTAAATGAACTTAAAACACTCTTTTCATCTACTCCAAACAAAAAATATTCCTTAATCTTTGATGCATCTCACACATGCTCTCCCTATCACCATACACACCTTGGTCCACTTGAATTTGAAAAATATGACCAATCTATTGAACCATTATCCATACTAAGATATACCTTGTAGACCACCTTGGAATGTCTTTGATGACCTAAAAAATACTTTCAAGCATATTAACTACTTCAACCTATCTTTCCATTGCCTCAACATGTAGTCTTCCATGCAAACCTCAACCATGACCTAGATCATGATAATAAATAAAATTATTAGTTGTTTTAAAATTATAACTTTATGTAATAATATTGATACAAAAACCTTCTTTTCATTCAACGTTTTACAAGTCTCAACAACATCCACCATTATTTCTGCTTCCACAAGATGATAAACATACTAATCTTGTAACTCACTTTCATAAGCTTAGCCATTTTGTGCTTCTAAGATCACCTTAAAGATGTCAAGAATTATCCAAAGGACCTATTTTGATATCGATTTTAAGAATCACAACTAGTGATATGGGTTTTGAATCAATTCCCTAAAATAATCCTTTCTTTATACTTAATATATTAACCTTTCAAACTAATATAGTGATTAATAAATGCATAGAGAAGCAATCACATAAATGTGAAGAAATATATCAACACATGAACATAAGATATATGTGGTAAAACCTCATGGTGGATAAAAACCACTAAAATATATCTTTTATTATAGTCCTATAAGAAATTAATCAATATTTATTGAGGAACCAACCCCACAAGGAACACCAACCCCTCACTAGTCAAGCACCAACTCAACTAGGCATTTAAAAAGATCTAACTTGTAAGGAAGAACCCACACCCTAAGTGAATTATCACCATGTCAACCACTTAAATTAAAATTCTATAATAAAAACCTATAAGGTATCTCCCACTCCCTCTTGACTAAGCACCATGTCAACCAAGACAAGTTTGATCACTTTCAGAACACCTTATTGCTCAATCAATAGATGGTGACCTCTTCTTTAGATCTCTATCTGATCTATCCAATATAATATATTAGGAGAACATATATTATGAAAATATTATGGAATTTTAATCAACACAATATCACTCCTTCAACACTCTTAAATTTCCTCTTTAGACAAGTAAATATACCCTTCTTTTCTTCACTCAAATAGTCCTCATATGGCTTGATTATGTCATATGACATTACTCATCATATTCATAAATTATTTTAGATATTCATGAATTATAATATACTATCCTATGATATTATACATTAACTCCTTATATTCCTCAAGGTGTTATTTTATTTACTTTCACTTTCATTCCTCTTACAAGCCCAAATAGGCATATTATGCTTTGTATAAATACAAGTCACTTGCTCACACCCACCTTGGTCATCCAAAAATCTATCCATACTTATATCAAAATTTTAATAGGTAAATACACACTTTTTACAAGTTTAACACCCACTAAATAATTTTATCATTACTCATAAGGACCAAAACCACCATTAAGCCTAATTGAGACCTAATGTAATTAGGCCTTCTCAAAGCGCATGTTTCTCCTTGACCATCTTGGGAATTTTTAAGCCTCATAAAATGGATTAAAAATTTAAAACACACTTAATTTATAACCATTATAAAATCCCCTTTCATTTCAAACACCATTTATCTTATTTCATTACTTGAACTATGCCATTAGGCCTACTCACAAATAGCCCTTCTCACTGCCAAAAAGTTTGTCAAATAAATATGAAGCACATAAAAAATTTGGTCAAAAAAATTAAAATTTAATCACATTTATATAAACTACATGACCTTATAGTAATCATAATGTTCATTATACTTCACCATATAGGTCAAAAGACCTCAAAGTGTTCACTTTCATATGCTTGTTTAGAATTACAGATAAGCCTTAAGAACCCAATCAAGAACCTTTAACTTTTCACACCTTCATAAGAGTTTCTCATGGATAAAAATAAATAAAAATAAAAATATGAGATATATATAACATCTTCATGTGAATTTTATCCTTCAAATCTATCCAAATCACCCCAAACTCACCTCTTCTAGATGACTACTCAGAACCACCTAAATGATACAAAACATAGTCAAGTAGAATGTTATTTTCATATCATATAAAGATACTTAAAATAAATATAATTTATTTTATTATTTCCTATGTGACCTATATACCATCTTATAATAGATATACCACAATTTATAGTGCCAACTATTGGTCTTGCAAACCAATTTGTTAAGCTTCTCTCTCACAGACCTTACATAGCCAGACAAGCCATTTTGGCTTCCATATTACAACTCCTTAAACTTAATTTATACATTAAATCAATAATTTATAGGTAATATATATCTAATAAAAATCAAAATGTGTATTAGATACATAAAATAATGATATAACATCTCAAACTCATCACTTCATCTTGCATACTCATAACTGGCATTCTACCTTGATAACTAGTCATGATGACCTTGCATTCCAACCCATGTGTAGACATATTTATGAAATATTAATAAATTTTAATGATCTTATTATACCTAATAGAACTCAAAAATACAAAAAAATAATGGTATTATTTCAATCATTCAAATTACATACCCATTACAAAACCTTACTACACACAGTCTTAACTCACTCAAATAGGCCATTTTAGCTTAATAAATTTCACCATCAATACTGATAATATATATATATATATATATATATACATACATATATATGTATATATATATATATGTATATATATATATATATATATGTATATATATATATGTATATGTATATATATATGTATATGTATATATATATGTATATATATATATATATATATATATATATATATATATATATATATATATAATACTTAAATTTCATAAAATTCAAAAAAAACTCCCACATTCACTTATAATCATTAATTCTTCATGATAATTTGATAGGAACCTTCAACTCAACTTCACCTAGATTTACACTAAACTACTTCACTAAGCTTGATAACAACTAGACATATTGAAACATCAAAGTTGAAAATATAAATATATATATATATATATATATAAACTCATAAAACTAAATTGGAACAAAATATAAGTCTCAATATTCATTTTCCATTCATTATTAAACTTTGACTTTGTCAACCCTAACTATTATACAAATGTTTTGAGAAATAAGTGATTTTTTGTAGCTTCCACTCACTCATCTAGTAGACCAATTCCACTTGGAAGTACCTAGGATAGTTTAATACAACATCCAATCATCATACTATGTAAACAAAACCATTATAATCCATTTCTAATAAGATCCTCTAAATTAGGTCATTATGAGGGTTTAAGGAGGGTTTTAGACTGGTTTCCATTCTTAACATTTGTTCATAAAAATATACCCTTGAAACCAACTCCTAATACTCTTTAAAAATTTTAGGATTATTTTCCATTTCTCCTTAAAATCTAAATTTACCATGTAATAGTCACACATGCCAACAATCATCAAAAATTCAATCTCAGGTTTGTAAAACTGCATTCTAGCACTCAAGAGACCTTAAAACTCTTTTTCATGCTTTCTCCTTCAACTTAGGACCTCAAACTACATAGAAATACCTAAAATATTATTTAAAACCTTAATCCATGCTAACATTAGCTAACAAGTCTCTAAAACTGATCATGACACCTCATTCTACTACATAGGGTCTTAAAACTAGGTCCATGAGAAGACCACTAAAGAAGAGTATACCCCTTTGGCTCACTCTAAGAGGAACGTGAATGAATAAACACCTTTATAAAATTATATAACATTGTATTTTCACAACTTAAAGCTCATATACATCCATATCATCATATTTATGCCTTTATGAGCCATACTCATGCCTAGGAACAAGTATGTTCACACAAACCTACTAGTCACCATACTAGTTTAAGACCTTCCTACCAATGTGGATGAAATATAATGCTCATTATAATTTCAAACCAAATTTATAAACTCTCTCAATAGGATCATGAAATTGTTACACCACAATAATGTGACAAGACCTCATACAAAACTCAAGGACTATTAAACCAAGCTTAATGTCATTATGAACACTTACCATGCAACATCATAAGAACATATATGGGACATAAATGATACTCACAAACCTTTAACATCAATTATAACATTAATGCCTCAATTAAAAAAATATGAACATACCTCAATAAGCACCCCTTTTGTCATTAATGGAAAACACTCTAACAAAGTAGATCATTCTCATCTCTCTAAGATGGATCTCCCCAAACAAGTCTTTCTCCCCCTTTGACATTAATGAAAAAGGGTCATCTCTAATATTACTAATATTCCTTAGACCTGGATCAACCATATAACCAACAAGCTCCCCCTTGGTCCATATATACTTATCTTAAATCTTCTCAATCCATCATGCCTTAAATCACTTCATAGAATCTTCATGGAAACACACTATCAAATATGTCTTCTTAAGAAAAACACAAAATTTATATTATCCTAAAGATTATAAACATATTAATTTAGTTCATAATATGACATCAAATCCTTTTATGACCTTATGAGGTCATATTGACATCAAAATAACATTTAAACTCATGACACAACCTCTAGAGAAACACCACTTTACTAGAAATCTATCATGATATAGTAATGATCATCTTTATAACTTTGTCTCATATCCAAGGTACAACCAAAATATAATCTCACTCTTATAACCAACTCCAAACCATGGATTACATGAGCAACACTTTTTACCTTCAAATTCTTTAGTCTTATAGACCAATCTTCAACTCTCACACCACTTGTTATATCTTTGCTTTGTAGACATAACCTTACACTCAAAAAAACATTATAATCATGATAAATACTATAAAAAACATTACAAAAAATCCATCTAACACTCCAATAATATATATAGGTCAAATAGGATCCATTTACATCATGAATATTCACATTAGGGTTTATAGACACAAGAAGCCTTGTAATGTTGATACCCCTATTCATTATGTCTTTGAACTATTTATTCACAAATGGGATCAATATTATCATTTAAAATCACTAAAATTAAATTTAAGACCTTAATAACACATCCAATCACTTTGATTATCCTTTCAAAGTGACAAAAATCTCTACACCACTCACCAAGTCACTCATGTCTACCAAAAACATAGACCTTAAGCATAGTCCTCTTTCATTAAGATTTTATTACACAAAGGCATACTTTTAGAACTTCCTCAATGTATAGAATAAGACCTCAATGAGGTAAAAACATCATCCAACACTCAAAACACCAATTCACATTCAATAGATAGGTTCTAAATCCACTTTAGTCACCTTTGGTTCTTTAAACAAAAACATAATAAACAAACTCTAATTTTTACCTATAATAAATGCACCTATATAGACATCCAAATCTCCAAATCAATTTAAGGATAAACTAAAGGAAGTCTACTTCATATTTTATTTTTACACCAACATGTATTGACCTCTTCCATGGCTTCTAAAAGTAAAGTAATGCTCTCGAGTCTCAAAAAATCATGCATAGTCATTTGAATTCATAACCCAATGGTTATATTTTTGAAATCCTAATGACTATTTCCAAAATAATAAAATTGACTTCCTCTAGAACATCACTACACATAGGTCTATCTTTGGAAGCTCATATCATGAGCTAGATAATATATCAAGGTACTAAACTTGCATGAAAGGATCTTGGCACTATAAAAAATACTTTCATGAAACCCTATGACTAGAGTTGAATTTATAGGTAAATGTAATAAATACACAAAAAAACTAGTCTCTTCATACCTATAAGACATTCAATGATGGTCTAATTTCTCTTAATCTATAATGACACTTTTTCTCTCTCCAAAAGATCATGAGAAACACTAGAACCTCAAAAATGTATATAGGGAACCCTCATGACATACTCTATCACCTCAATGAATCAAAAACACTCTTTACACCTAATTGTAATAAAAAAAGCTTCCTAAATCTTTGAATCATCTCATACATGCTTCCCCTATAACCATACACACCTTGGCCCACTTGAATTTAAAAAATATAACCAATCTCTTGAACCATCATCCATACTGAGATAGACCTTGTAGACCACCTTGGAATGCCTTTGATGACATCAAGAATACTTTCAAACATATTAACTACTTCAACCTATCTTCTCATTATCTTATCATGATGTACTCAATGTAAACGTCAACCATGACCTAGATCATGAAAAAAAATAGGCTTCTTAGTCATTTTAAAATTCTCTCTTTTATTAATGAGATTGATGCAAACACCTTCTTTTATGAAAATTTTTCCAAGGCTCAACAAGCAACCACCAATATTTATTCCTCCACAAGCTGATAAACATATTGATCTTGCAACTCAGCTTCACAAGCTTAGCCATTTTTTTCTTCTTAGACCACTTCAAGTTGTCAAGACTTCTCTAAAGAACTTGCTATGATACCAATTGTTGGAAGAAAAACCACTAAGATGGGGGGTGAATCAATTACCTAAAATAATACTTTCTTTCCACTTAATATGATTAACCTTTCAAATCAATATAATGATAAGGAAATTCATAGATAAGTAATCACATAAAAATTAAGTAATATATCAACATATGAACACAAGAGATATGTGTTAAACCCTCATGGGGGATAAAACCCACTAAAATACATCTTATGCTACAATCTTATATGAAATGAATCAATATTTAGTGAGGAACCAACCCCATAAGGAGCACTAACCCCTCACTAGTCAAGTACCAATTCAATTAGGCCTTTAAAAATATCTAACTTACAAGGTGGAACACACCCCCTAAGTGAATTATCAATAAATCATCCAATTCAAGGACACTTCTACAAGAAATAACCTATAAGGTATCTCCCACTCCCTCTTTTCTAAGCAACAAATCAATGAAGACAAACTTGATCACCTTCACAATACCTTGTTACTCAATCAAAAGATGGTGACCTCTTATTAAAATATCTATCTAATATATACACTATCATACATAAAGAACACATATCTGAAGGAAATCTTTTTGTCTCTCAATTAACACATTATCACTCCTTCAACACTCTCAAATTGCCTCTTCAAATAAGTAAATCTACCCTTCTACTTCACTCAATTAGTCCTCATATGGCTTGATTATGTAATATGAACTTGTTCATCATACTCATAAATTATGTTGGATATTCATGAATGATCATATACTACCATATTATTTTATTCATGACCTCATTATATTCCTCAAGGTGCTCTCTTATTCACTTGCACTCTCATTCCTCTTACAAGCCCAAATAGGCCTATTATGCCTTGTATAAATACAAGTCACTTACTCACACCCACCTTGGTCAGCCAAACATATATCCATACTTTGATCACCATTTTTAATAGTTAAATAAATAGGTTTAACAATTTAAACACCCACTACATAGGTTTTTCATTACTGATAAGGACCAAAACCACCATTAAGCCTAATTGAGACCTTATGCAATTAAGCCTTCTCAAGCCACACATTTTACTTTAACCACCATGGATAATTTTAAGCTTCATAACATGGATTAAAAATTTAAAACACACTTTATTTATACACCTTATAAAATCACCTTACATTCACAACACTATTTAGCTTATTTGACTCCTTAAACCATGTCATTATGCCTACTCACTAATAACCTTTCTCACTGCTAAAAAGTCTATCAACCAAAACTGAAACACACACAAAAAATTTCTCAAACAAAATTAATCTGTAATAATATATTTATATACTCCATGACATTATATTCATCATAATTTTCATTATACTTCACCAAATAGGTTAGAAGATCTCAAACTGTCCACTTCCATATGCTTGCTCAGAAGTGTAGATAAGCCTCAAGAACCTAGTCAAGAACCTTTGACTTTTCACACATTAATAAGAGTTTATCATGAATAAAAATAAATTAAAATGAACATATGATACATATATAACAATTCACTATAAATTATATCCTTAAAATCTATCCAAATCACCCCAAACTCGTCTCTTATAAATGACTACTTAGAACTACCTGAACGCTCTAAGACATAGTCATATTGAATTTTATTTTAAAATCATATAATTATACTTAAAATACATATAATTTAAATTAATAGTTATTATTTGAAATATATACCATCATTAAATAGATATATCATAAGTTCTAGTTTCAACTATTGGTCTTGTAGACTAATTTATTAAGCTTCTCTCTCATAGTCCTTACATAGCCAGACAAGTCATTTTGGCTTCCATATTATAACTCCTTAAACTTAATTTACACATTATATAATGTATTTATATGTCATATATATCTAAAAAAACATAAACATGTGAATTTTATACATTAAATCATGATATAACATCTCAAACTCATTACTCCATCTTGCATACTCAGAACTGCCATTCTGCCTTGAGAACTACTCATGATGACCTTGCATTCCAACCAATGTGTAGACATATTTAGGAAATATTTATACATTTGTGTTATCATATGAGACTTATATATCAATCTCAAATATAAAAACATCATGGTATTATTTCAATAATTCAAATTACATACCCATTACAAAACCTTACTACACATAGTCTTAACTCTTTTAGATAGGGCATTTTGGATTAAGTTATTTCACCATAAATAATAATAAAAAACATATATATAAAATATTTAAATGTCATAAAATTACAAAAAAACTCCTCTATTCACTTATAATCATTGATTCTTTATGATAATTTGATAGGAACCTTTAACTCAACTTCACCTAGATTTGCACTAAACTGCTTCACTAGGCTTGCTAGTAATTGGACATATTATAACATAAAATTTGCACATTTGAATCTCTATAAAAAATCATAATAATAAATTTAAAAAAAATATAAGTCACAATATTCATCCTCCATTCATTGTGCAACTTTGACTTAGTTAACCCTACTTGCTATATAATGTTTTTGAGAAATAAATGATTTCCTATAGTTTCCACTCACTCATCTAGTAGACCAAAGACACACATAGGTACCTAGGAGATTTTAATACAACATAAATCATAATAATAGGTAATTTTTTTTTTAATCCATTTCCAACAATATCTTCCAAACTGGGTTATTATGAGGATTTAATGAGGGTTTTAAACCAGTTTTCATTTTTAACATTTGTTCATAAAACTATACCCCTAAAATCAACTCCTAATCCTTTAAAAAAAATTTAAATACCATTTACCATCTCTCCTTAAAATATAAACTTCCCATGCAATATTCACACATGCCAACAAGTATAAAAAATTATTTCTCGGGTCTGTAAGATTTCATTCTAGCACTCGATAGACCTTCAAACTCATTTTCATGCTTTTTCCTTCAACTCAGGGCTTGAAACTACATAAAAATACTTGAAAATTTATTTCAATCCAAAATAAATTCTCACATGAGCTCAAAAGTCTCCAAAAATGATCATGACACCTCATTCTACCACTTAGGGTCTTAAGACTAGGTCCATGAGAAGACCACTAAAGAAGAGTATTCCCCTTTGGCTCACTCTAAGAGTCATGTAAATGACTCAACACCTTTATCACATGATTTAACATTATATTTTTTAAAATTAAAGTTAATAGACATCCATATCATCATATTTATGCCTTTACAATCCATTTTCATGCTCAAGAACAAGCCCATTCACAATAACCTACTAGGCACCATACTACTTTGAGACCTTCTTGCCACTATAAATGCACTCTAAAACTCATTCTCATGTCAAAAAACCTTTATAATCTCTCTAAATAGGATCATGATTTTTTTACACCACAAAAATGTGCCAAAATCTCATTCAAAACTCATATAAAGCTCAATGTCATCATGAACACTCACCATACAACATCAAAGAACATCTCTTGGACATCAATGATACTCACAAACCTTTAACATAAATTAAAACATTAATTATTCAATAATAATAATATGAACATACCTCAACATAATATGAATGATAAAACCCATAATTGGTTATATATGGGATACTTATGGCCCACTCTTAAAAAGTATGAAGTTGAATTTGCTAAAAGGTGTACTCCTTGATAACTTCATGATGATCTAATTAATTAAACTCTAACCAGGTTTAAAATAGGAGAATTTCCTTGGAAATTATCCATATATGGGTTATATATCATAGGAAAATTACAATAATCTCAAGATGATAATGTATTTATAATCACAACCATAAAATAATTTACCAAATGAGTTGAGGCTATGCCCCTCATTAATGTCACTAGTACCTATTGACCAAATTTGACTTTTATGTCAAATTAGAGAACCCATTGTAAAAAAATTGATTATTAGACATATAAGGGGGTATAATTTATTGTCATGAGGTGTTTTACATGTCATTTGATGTCAATTAATATTATATTAGCTTTGGTCAATTAGTTTTTAGGTTCATTTATCATTTTGGGTCATTTTAAGGGACAAAATAGTGCATTTAATGATTTGTATGGGTTTATTTGGAAATTTTCACGTTTCAAAATGTTATTTCATGTTCTATGTGTCCTTATAAGTCTTAAAAAACTAATATACCTGAAAAGATTGTAGGTTATTTAGAGAAAATTCAATTTTCCTAAACAAATGGAAGCAAATGCTACTTGTATGGCCTCCTTGGGAAGTGTGGCACTTTAGAAAGATGTAAATATGTCTCTTAAGATTCCCAAACTCATATACAATATTTAATTTATTTGGAGGTGCCATTTTTAGGCCAAAACTATTCTACTACATTTTTGCCCTTCTTGGTAGATTGAAGTTACACTCAAGTTTTTACTTGGTACAATCAACACAAGGGGTTTCACGTCAAACACTTATATTATGTGATATTAAAAAATTTTATCTCCATTTTCATATAAATAAGTTTTATTTTTTTCAACCATGCTTTATAAACCATCCATTTGAAGTAGAGCTTTCAAAATTACCTGTTAGTCTATGCACCCTATCGGTTTTCTCTTAATTTAAACATATCCATAAAAACCAATTGAAAATATTTTATCCAGATGATGTTTCACATGTATAATTACATGTCCCATGATTTTTTTTCAAGTTTAAATTTGTTTTTATGTGCTAATCATCTCAATTTGAAGACTAGTTTCTTTGAGTGCAATAGCTAGTTCTTCTTTGTTCTCAAGATTTTCATGTTTGTTCATGGTGTTAGGAGACTATGATAGGTAAATAATCATGTTTAAAAAGTTTTATTATCCTCATTTAAAATTAAAATATAAATTGGTAATAATTTTCATGAGCTTATCATCATATACCGTACTTGCATACAATTCTGCCATTAATTCAGGTGCTTTCATGGAGATTTAACACATTGAAGTAAAGGTGTTGAATCACATTTCAGGAATCCCATATAGTTTAAATGAATTTGAAAATTTTTAAAATTTGTTTTGATTGTTTTGAGACAATTCATAACCTTATTTTTCTACTTCATGCTCACTATTCATATATATAGTCAACAATCACCTACAGGTGACATCAACAGAGGTTGAAGACTCTTATACAGAGAACGTTGGAAAAGGGAAACTCTCTAAGATGTCCTAGTGATTATACCACTTAATTTTAGATAAAATTTTAATGTTAAATAATCAATGAAGGATGTATACCATACCAAATATTCAAAGACAAATTCAGGGTCTGTGTCCCTAAAAGCTAAAAATAAAGGCCCAACGATGCTTTGGAACTATCATATAACAAAGTTGTATTTATATTTTAAGCATCTAAATGGAATTTTATTGAATCCTATAATATTTATATTATTTGTGATAAAGATATAAGTTTTAATTTTAAATGAGGATAAAATTTGTATGCCTAAAATATGTCCTCAAACACACTGAAATATCACATTAACATCTATAGGAAAAAGAAGGATTTATAGCTGAGTAGAGAGACAAAGTTGTAGCTTACCTCTATGTGGTGCTTAGGTAAGATAAGGTAGATATAATATATTGAAATTTATTATATATACCTCAAATTTCAAGGAATGTTTTTGAACATCATGAATAGCCTCAACTAAGGCCAATGTATACCTACAGTGGTCTTTAAAGCAAAGTCTCAATCAAAACTAGGGAAAAATTAGTTATGAAATCAAGGTTCATGGGAAGAGATAAGGAATTTTAGGGTGAGGAAAAAAACTTTTTATAAAATTATTTAAATACATGACCATTTTAATAATCTCTAAACAATGATCATGATGGCATATACAATCCCTTATGACCTAATTGCACATACAATTAGTTGATTGTGATGTGATAGTGGTCAAAAATGAGAAGTTTGAGTATTGAGTGATTAATTTTACTTGAGGATAAGAATAATAGTGGGAATAATAATATTTATAATAGCTATTTTTTTGATTTTTTTAACCCTATATAAACCTACAATAACCCTCCTTATGGGAATATACACCTATAACCATTGTAAATGACTGTGAGGGATAATAAGCTTAGATGAAGAGATTCAAAGGGTGTTTAGGCTTGGACCAAGTATGAATAAAAGTAATAAAAATATAAAATTAACCTTGGGAATATTTAGGAGGTTGTGATAATTATTTTTGATGTTTAAACATGAAAGATACTCTATAGGCAGAGCCCTAAAGTAGGGCATATCAGTCAAAATGTAAATAGTGAGCTAAGAGGTGAGGTATGAGAGATGTCAAGGCATAGGTATGAACCTAAATGGTTAAAAAGATAATTATCTGGTTATAATAAGACCAAATAAGTTATAAAAACTACATATAGATATCCCTTTATCTAAAAATTAGCAACTATAGCCAACTTTAGGGTATCGAGTCAAAGAGTGAGGGGAAAAGAGCAGGAAGTTGATTTTCTTGAGGTAGGTTGATATGAAGATGGTTTATAAATGGATATAAAAGGCATAAAGTTATCCTATAGGAATATAGGAATGTTTTTGACACTATTTAAAAACCTAAAACAAGCATAAAACACATAAAGGGGCCTTTCTAAAAGAAGCACAATCAATCATGCCAAAACTCAGTTTTGAGAATTCAATGATGAGAAGGATATGTATAATGTTTCATGTGGTAAAATTATATAATATACATTTAAAATTAGTATTAAATAACGTAAATTCTCTTTTAAACTAAAAATAGTCAAAGAGAAGGATCCTAATCATGCACAATCAGTCCATATGTCAAACCCTGCACACATTTTGTCTAAATAGGGTGTTGTTTTGGGATTTTTAGGGAAAAAAAGGACCAAATGACATAATAAAGATTTTTTTCAGATGACATCATTTAAAATTTAGTAAGCATACAAAATTGTTTTTTCTCAAAAAAATTGGGAAAGTACCCCCTATTTGTCTTAGATAGGGGGTACTTTCCCTCATACAAAACTGGTAGGGTTAAAGTATAGGATAGAGATATGGAGAAAAAAGAAGGAAGTACATTTAAAAATGGATTTTTAATCTAATGGATAAATATAAAAATAATGAAAATAAATCTTAGGAGTATGGATCTTAATAGGGTGGTCAAAACCCATGGTGGTATAGTTAAGCCTGTTAGGCCAGGGGTCAAACCTAAGGCCAAATGAGAGGTCAATTTAAATATTAGCATGAGAGGAAATTTATAATAGATTTTAATATGTCTATTGGGTAACTATAGACGTGTTTGATTTTTTTTAAATAAGGGAGGACATTATAAAGGTCATTTTGGGCCTTAACGTACAGAAATGTTTACTAGGCATGATGAACCTAGTCTCAAATGAGAAGCCATTCAAAATTTTATCATGAGGAAATCCTTCCAGCCAATTGTAACATGTTATTTGGGTTCATATATAGGTTTCAAATCTGATAAATTTATATTAAACCATTAATAATTTCACTTTTGTCCCAAGAACTAACTTAAGCATGCAAAAGGGAAAGAACAATCTTGAATTGGCAAGTTTGATCACTCATATCTCACCTAATGTTTTACATGTGAGTCCAATAAATTTGGAGATGTTATCAAGGTCCATGAACACCATTTTTGTGAATTATTTTTGAAGTTTGGATGTCCAAACTTTATGAACCAACATTAAGACCAAAAATAGTCCTAAAACCCTACTAAACCCTTACCAAGGACTAGTTTTGGTAAATGGATTTGGATAGATACTAAAATGAAATATTTTGTCTATAATGATGATTGGATGTTGTATATTACTCCCTTAGGCTACTTCAAACCAAGATGAGTTGTATGGAATTGTATGGATGGGGCTAGAAACAAGGCTTTTCTCACTATTTTATGTGTTGTGTATGCTACACGAATATTTAAGAAATGAAATAAATTTTATATGAAATATTAATAATAAATATAACTTAAAATATTAATTTAATTTGATGAAACACTTCTAAGTTCACCAACCAAGTGATTCAACTCAACTAATCAAATCTGGCATATTGGACAAGCTAGTGAAGAAGATGGAAAGCTTTAAGTGAGATGAATTTAAGGTGTCACTGATGATTATAAGGACATTTAGAGCCTTTAAAATTGTCATTCACTCACTCCCATTTATTTTCATGTACAAATAATTCCAATTTTGAGGCCAAGTGTGTAGAGTGCATGGAATTGTAATTTCCTAGATAGTAGATAATGATGGCTCACTTTCAAAGGTTTCTAGAGGACAAAGAAATGAAAAATGAATGGATATTCATGTATGAGAGCCTCTACTTAAATTAAAATAAATTTTAATTATCCTCATTAGTTATATGATGTTTATATAACTCCAATCATGAAGGTAGTTTTTTTGTACAAAATGGATGGTATTATGCCACTTTTCATGAAGTTCCTGACATAGATTGACACTTGTAGATCCTAACCTTACATGTATCATCCAATACCATATAAAAATTAACAATTAACTACTTTTATAATCTTTATAAGTGTCCTTGTGAGCCTTGGAATTCTCTTCTTCTCTATGTCTCTCAAACTCTATAAGAGTTAGCCATTTTGGCATTGTATAGGATGCTCCACCTAAGTATGGTGAAGCCCTACTCATTTTTATACATTTTTATCAATAAAATTACTAATTTTTACCTCTTTAATTATTGTTCATAAGTTTTTTCCACTTTAATTATGAATCTTGTTTAGTGAAGACTATAGATTCCTATCATGTGGTCTCATTCTTTCACCTTGTTTGTAGTTGGAAAAATTCTTCTTGAAAGGCATGTGAATTGTTTTAGGAGATGTCAAATTTTGAGTGAGTTATTATTTTCATTAGTGTCATTAAAATCATCTTGTATAGTCCTCCTAACTTTGCACATTCATTCATGACCTCACAATGTAACATTGATGTGAGAAGATGAAGATTGAAGGAGTGTATGTTTTAGTTTATTTCTTGGTCTCAAGTGTATAATGCAATTAGTTAAAAATCATAAAATTTATTTGGTTTATCACCTCCTTAGTATATATTTGACTTTATTTATCTCTCTCTCTTTTCATCCCCAAGTTAGTAGTAGTTGTAATCCTAAATGGTACATCAAAGGAGCTAGCCCTATCTAGAGATTCACCTCATTCCTTAGGTTAGACATAAGCCTAAATGTGATTCCATTATACCACTTAGATGAGGAGTTATTTTAATCTCATAAAAAGGTGAAAATACAAGTGATAATAGTTTTAATCATGCCTGATGGGAATTTTATTCTAAGAGATTGAGAGATTTTTGGTGTTGTCTCTTAATAATCAATCTTTAGAGGCATCTTTTCAATCATCAATGGAAACTCTGAAGACATATCAACTAGTCAAGTATCCTAATTTATCATTTTAACATTGATGGTAACATGTTTTCCTTGTGATCTTACTTTTAATGAATATTTATGGCTATATTTGGAGTTGATTTCTTGTTTACACAATTTGGGGAGACATATCAAGCTTGTGCCATTCCCTATCAATATGAACAAGTCCTTGGTAAATCTTGTTTTGAACCTTACCAACCCTAATATGACTTTAATCAGCCTCAATATGATCATATCCAGTCATATAGTCAACATTATCAATGTCTAGTTCTTGATCAACCTAATCCTTTCTCTAATCAGCCTATTTCCACCTTCAAACAAGCTCTTTTGGGCCATGAAAGGTATATGTTATAGATTTATAATCTAAGGGGATGTGGTCAAAATATTCCTAATTATTCCATCCATCAAGTGATAAATGCATTATATGTAGTAGAGAAAGAGTGGCTACCTATTGAATGAGCCAATTAACAAAGGCTCATGAGTGATATGCTAAATGTGAGTGATTTGATTACATCTTTCAAAGAGAATCTAAACATTCATGAGAGGTATCCTTAAAAGTTATATCAACATTAATACCCACTTTCCTAAGTTCCCTATCAACCATAAATGACCCATACTCATGAGCTAAATCAAGTGTATCAAATTCATCATTTTCCCAATCAATTGAAGGAGATAGTTGAAAAGATAAATCTTATGTTTAAGGCAAATATTGATAGGAAAATTAAATTGGAAAATATGCATATTCAATAGTCCATGTTGGAAGTAAAGGAATTGGAATTAAAACCCTCATTTCCACCTCACATTGCATCCCCACCACCTCAAAAGTAGACTCATAATTCTAATGTCTTAATTTGGAGTAAGATAGTGGTGTCATGGGGAATGAAGAAGGAGAAAATTATTGATCAAGAGTGTGAAATTGAGAAGACATCTAATCCTAATGTACTAAGGTAGAGAAAATTAGTAGAGTCATGGGTAAAGAAAGAAGATGGAAGCATTGTTAAAGAGTGTGAAGTGGAAAATGAATTTGATCATTTGAAATCCCCTCCCACCCTTCCTCAAGAAGTTTCTTATGTTCCATGGCAACCCTCATGCACTATTTATCCTCATGATGATTTTTATGAGCTTCAAGAGAGACGTTTACAAGAAAAATTAACCAAGAAAATAGGGGAGCTAGAGAAAAAAATGAAGCTACTAAGTCAAAGTGTGATGGAAGGTTTAGACCAAAGAGAAGACCCTATGCCTAAATGCATCCCATATCCCCTCCCTTAAAATCTTCCTAAAGAGCCTCCTACCTTGCCTTCTCAATATAATTTGGAGTTATATGTGCCACCTCCACCATCTAGTTCATATTGTCCTTACCCCATTACCCTTTACCTTGATGGACCTATGGTATGGGAACGAAAGGGAGATTAGTTGGTTGATAAATAAAGAGAACTCTTGCTTGAAAAAAACCTACCTCCTTGGCAACCTCATTGGGATAGATCACATGATTTCAAGATTCCTTGTCTTGGCATCACCATAAAGGAGGTTGAATATCTTATATACCTAAAAAAATAAATCATATTATGATATATGAAGTTAATTTTAAAATTATTTATGAGGCCTTAAATGATGAAGAGAAGATAAGTCATTGTGTTAAATATCTTTGCTTCGTTGATGATGAATATATATTTTTTGTCATGAAGAACCTATCTTGAGAGAGGAAAATGAAGTGGAACATGCTCAATTCATGGCTAATAAAGAGGACCTCATGAGTGTTTATGAGTAAAAAATAACCATAGGGACTCCCTTTGGTGAACAAAAGGATAATTCACAAACTTTTTCCTCCATATTTTAAGTAGAATGTGTTATCAATAAGGGAGAACACTTTCAAGCCATCCCTCAAGGAGTGGTAGTCTTCAGAGAGTATCATGAGATCAAGATAGAGGAATTATAACTTGAAGATGATCTGATCAAAGATGAAGAAAAGGTGATTTATTGTGTAGATATTTCAGATTGGATTGATGAGGAAGGATGTCTTCCTTTTTCCAAAGAGGAAGAAATGATCATTAAAAATTTTCTCGCTTTGCAAGATACTATGGATGGGCAAGGACATGTTCTTAATCAGATTTTAGATGACTTGTTTGAAATAATTGAAGTAGTAAATACTCTTATTCAAGGAGGTTATGAGCTGGTCAAATATGGAGAAGGAAACATTGCTGCTAAAGTATGAAAAGGAAAAACATTCTTTCAAATATATCCTTTCATGAAGAATGTGCATTTGATGATGACATGTTTAAAGTCATCAAGATGAGATATAATTATCTTGATCAGTTAGGAGAAACATATAATCTCTTGAAGGATGGGACAAGCTCTTGTTGGGCTTAATCTTCTAAGGAATAGGACATTAATCCTCTTGGAGACATGCCTACTAAGTAGATATGAGTTGAATATGAAATGAAGAGTGGGTAGTAGCATGAAGTGTGTGAACATGTTCAAGAGGAGTATATCTTAAATTTGAAACTTTTTAAAGGATGATCTACTTGAGATCAGATCAAGTGAAGTTCCAAGGAAGAAGTCTAATCCACAAATTATTTAATCCAAGGAAAAGCATGCTTGGCACTATGTCTCATCTCACCATGAAGATGATTCAATAAGTTTTAATTTTGATGCAAGAAAGGAGTATTTTTAGTTACTATTTATGTATAATATGTTGTTTTTTGTTTCCCCTAAGTGTTTGGAGCACATGTGTGTATCTTGTGTGTTTTCTTTCTTTGTTGTGTGTGTCCTTTGCTTTGTGTGGTTGAGGTATTCATTAATGTCTTATCTTGGTCAAAGTATTAAAGTCAATTGTCAAGGCCTAATTTATTGTCTTAGATTTAGATGACTCCTAAGCTCAATATACTAATAAGGCTATTGGTCTAGTTAGTATAGTAGGCATACTACCCCTATGAATCACCAGTTTGTTGACCAAATTTGACTTTTAGGTCAAATTGGGGCACCCCTAGTCAAAAATTTGATTTCTAGACCTATAAATAGGTATAATGTATTTTAATGAGGTGTTTTATAGGTAATTTTATTTCAATTGATATTGTATTAGATTTGGTCATTTGATTCTTAGGTCCGTTTATCATTTTAGGTCATTTTAAGGGTCAAAATAGTGTATTTAATGATTTTTATGGGTTTTTTTGGAAATTTTAAAGTTTAAAAACATTATTTAAGTTAAATTTTTCCTTACGAGTCTTATAAATCTTACATAACTAAAAATATTGTAAGTTGTTTAGAGAAAAGTCAATTTTCCTAAAGAAATGGAAGCAAATGGCACTTGTACAACCTCTTTGGGAAGTGTGACACTTGGAAAAGATGTAAATATGTATATTAAGCTTCCCTAAACTCATATACATTATTTAATTTATTTTGAGGTGCCATTTTGGCTCAAACCTATTTTACTACATTTTTGCCCTTCTTGGCAGATTGAAGTGACACTCAGGTTTTTGTTTGGTACAGTTAGCACAAGGGGTTTCAGGTCAAATGATTATATAAGGTGATATTAAACTCAGGGATATAAATTTTATTATCAATAAGTTTTATTTTATTTAACCATGATTTATGAACCATCTATTTGAAGTTTAGCTTCCAAAACTACTTGCTAGTTTGTGCACCTTGTCAATTTTCTCTTAGTTTGAATAAACCCATATAAAAAATTTATCATATTTTATATGAAGGATTTTATAAATGTAAATTTACACTTCCAACTAATTTTTTCAAGTTTAAATTTACTTTTATGTGCTAATCATCTCAATTTGTAGACTAGTTTCTTTGAGTGCAATAGGTAGTTCTTCTTTATTCCCAAGAGTCTCATATTTGTTCATGGTTTTATGAGTTTAACTTAAAATATAAATTTATAGTCTTTTTCATGAGCTTACAATCATATAACATACTTGCATATAATTCTGCCATTAATATACACCTTTAGGGGCTTTCATGGAGATTTAACACATTGAAGTAAAGGTGTTGAAGCATGTTTTAAGAGTCCCATGTAGTTAATATGAGTTTTAAAAGTTTTAAAAAAAAAATGGATTATTTTTTAACCATTCATATAATCTCATTATTTTACTTCAAGCTCACTACTCATATATGCAGTAAACAATCACCTATAGGTGACATCAGTAGAGGTTGAAGACCCTTGTATGGAGAATTATGGAAAATTTAAATTCTCTTTGAGGTCTTAGTGTACATTAAAATAAATTTAAAATAAATTTTCAATGTTAAATCATCAATGAAGTATTTATACCATACCAAATATTCAAAGACAAATTCAGGGACTGTGTCCCTAAAAGCTGAAAATAGAGGCCTAACCTTGTTTTGGAATTATCATATAACAAAGTTGCATTTATATTTTAAGCATATACATTCCATTGTATTAAATAATATAAAATGGAGAGGAATTGTGTTAAATATATAAGTTATAAGTTGAAATGAGGATAAAATTTGTAGGCTTAAACTATGTCCTCAAACACACTAAAATATCACATTGACATCAATAGGAAAAAGAAGGATTTATAGTTGAGTTGAGAGATAAAGTTGTATATTGACTATAGGTGGTGATTATGATAGATAGGGTAGATAAAATTTATTGAAATTCCTTAGATATACCTCACATTTCAAGGAAGGTTTTTGAACATCATAAATAGCCTCAACTAAGGCCAATATATACCTACAAGGGTCTTAAAGTAGAGTCTCAGTCAAAACTAGGGAAAACTCAGTTATGAATCAAAGGTTCATGGGAAGAGATAAGGAAGGTTTAGGTGAGGAAAAAAAATTGTGATCACCTTCTTAAAATCCATGACCATTTTAATAAGCTCTAAATACTGATCATGATGGCATATACAACCCCTTACGACCTAATATGTACCTATAATTATCTGATTGTGATGTGACAGTGATCAAATATGAGAAGTTTGAGTATTGAGTGATAAATTTTGGTTGATTATAATAATTATAATTTGAATAATAATATATATAATAGTTTTTTTATGAGGTTTTAAACCCTATATAAACCTACAAGGTCCCTCTTTGTGGAATACACACCTATAACCATTATAAATGACTATGAGGAACAATAAGTTGAGAGGAAGTGATTTAAAGGGTGTTTATGCTTGGAAAAAATATTAATAAAAGTAGTAAAAATATAAAATAAACCTTGGGAAGACTAATGAGGTTGTCAAAATTATAGTTGATGTTTAAATATGCAAGATACTCTATAGGTAGAGCCCTAAAGTAGGGCATATCAATCAGTAGGCAAACAAAGAGCTAAAGGAGTGGTATGAGTGTTGTAAAGTCATAGGTATGACCTTAATTGGTTAAAAAAAATCATTAAATGGTTATAATAAGACATAATAATTTATCAACACTGCCTATCGATATCCCTTTATCTAAAAATTGGCACCTACAGCTAAGTTTAGGGGACCGAGTCAAACAGTGAGGGACAAAGAGTATGAAGTTGATTTTTTTGAAGTAGGTTGATATTAAGATGGTTATAAATGAATATAATAGGTATAAAATTATCCTATAGGAATGCAAGAGGGTTTTGGACACTATGTATAACCCTAAAACAAGCATAGAACACATATAGGGGCCTTTACAAAAGAAGCACAGTTAATCATGCCAAAAACATATTTTTGAGAATTCAAAGATGAGAAGGATATGTAGAAGGTTTAATGTGGTAGAATAACCTAAGATAAATTAACCATGAGTATTAAATCACATACATTCTCTTGGAAACAAAAAATAGGTAAAGAGAAGGCTCCTAATCATGTAGAGTCAGTCCACATGTCAAACTCTATACATAGTTTGTCCAAACAGGGTGTTATTTTGAAATTTTTAGGGAATAAAAGGACAAAATGACCTAATAAAGAGATATTTTTTATGTATTTAATCATTTCCACTTGAATAATCCTACACAAGTGTTGGTTTTCTGAAACAAATAGGATAGAAGTATAGGATAGAGATATGGAGCCAAAAGATGGAAAACTTCAAGTGAGATGAATTTAAGGTGTCCCTAATACTTATAAGTCCATTTTTGGCCTTTAAAATTGTAATTAACTCCCTCCCATGGATTTTAATGGACAAATTATGCAAATTTTAATGCCAAGTGTGTAGGGTGCATGGAAGGGTAGTTTTCTAGATACAGGATGATGATGGCTCACTTTCAGAGGCTTTTAGAGGACCAAGCATGAAACCAATGCATGGAAGTGTATGTTTGAGACCATAAATTTCCATTCAAATCATTTTTTACTCCTCCTCATTATTTATAGGACGTTAAAATAACTCTAATCATGAAGGTAGTTTTTCTATGCAACATTTTTATGCCACTTTTCATGAAGTTTGTGACTTGGATTGAGACTCTTATCTCTTGACCTTACATGGTTCATCCCATACCATATAAAAACTAATAATTATACTATTATCTAATATTTACAAGTGTCTTTATGACCCTTTGACTTCACTTCTCTCTCTCTCAAACTCTATAAGAGTTAGCCATTTTGGCATTGTATGGGATGCTCCACCTAAGTATGGAAAATCCCTACTCATTTGTATACATTTTTATCAATAAATTGACTAATTTTTACCTCTTTCATGACTTTTAATAAATTATTTCCACTTGAACTATGAAAATTTTTTAGTGAAGACTACGGATTCCTAGCATGTGGTCTCATTCTTTCACCTTGTTTACAGTTGGAAAAATTCTTCTTGTAGGGAATGTGAAGTGTTTTAGGAGATTTAAAATGTTAAGTGAGTTAGTATTTTAATTATTTAAATTAAATGCCTCTTTTATAGTCCTCATAACTTCTCACATTCATTCATGACCTCACAATGTAACATTAATGTGTGAAGATGAAGATTAAAGGATTGTATGTTTTAGTTTGTTTCTTGGTCTCAAGTGTAGAATGCAATTGGTTGGAAGTCATAATACTGATTTGGTGTATCACCTCCTTAGTTTAGATTTTATTTTAGTTATCTCTCTTTCTTTTGACCCCAAGTTAGTATTAGTTTTAATCCAAAGTGGTACATCAAAGGAGCTAGCCCTATCTAGAGATTCACCTCATTCCTTAGGCTACCCACAAGCTTAGATGTGATTCTATTATGCCACTTGGATAAGGAGTGATTTCCATATCCTCAAAGGGTTAAAATTCAAGTTAAAATAGTACCACCATCACCAAATTCATACTTAATAAAATAATTTAATCCTTTTGTGTCCCTTATATTATCATTTTAGATAATGGTAGTAACTTCAGAAATAAAGATGTCAAATAGCTCTAAGCTAAATTTAAAATAAATCACAAATTTTACATACCCTATCATCCTAAATTCAATGGCCAAGATGAGGATACCAAAAAAAAATATTAATAAAATCCTATAAAATATAATTCATGAAACTTACATGGATTGACACCTTCATCTCTATCCTACTCTTTGGGCCTATCGTATTAGAATACACACTACCACATGGGGAACACCACTCTCTCTAGTTAATGGTTCTAAATCAATCCTCCCATTAGAATTTGAGCTTCCCTCTCTTTATATATCTATTCATGGTATCATCCCTAATGAATATATTCATGAATCTCACCTTCATGCTCTTGATCTCCTTGATTAACATTATCTTTTTTATTTATAGCATAATTGACAATATAAGGCTCATATTGACAAATAACATAATAAATGAGTCAAAATTTACATGTTTAATATTGGTGATATTTTCCTTAAACTAGACTATACTCATGAAAAATAAGGTAAATATTCCCAAAAATGGTGGGGCTCTTAGTCAAAGATATTCTTTGCTCAAGTACCTATCACCTTCAAACCAATGAAGGTTATAATTTCAAAGATCCCGCCAATGTGAAATTCCTCAAGAAGTATTTTGCGTAGCTCTTTCCCTTATTTTTATCCTTTATATATTCTATCTATCTAACACATTTTTCAATATACTTACATGGGTCTCACCCTTTATAGTAGTTCTCTCTTTCTACCAACCTTAGTCCTTCATTTTTGGTCTTTTGATTTTTCCCTTTTTCTTATGATTTACATTGTAAAACCATGGATAGGACTTGGTCTTCCTCATGATTTACCACTTGTTATCCTATTTTTTTTTATCAATTTTCAATATTGTTTGGCACCCCTTGGGGTTTTATCTTTTATGAGTTGTAGTGTAAGACCATGGATAGGACCTGGTCTTCATCATCAAATCACCATCTTTCATTCACTATCTAGATTGTGTTTTGTAATGGCTATAAGTTCTTGATCTTTGTTCTCAACTTTGACTTTTACTTATTTTTATATATGACATTTTCCCAATAATTTATGTTATCATGTTGACTATGATAAAAAATCATAGTCTATTATCATTGTATCCCTTTTTCACCTTTTATCATAAATTTTTGCAATTTGAAGTAATTCAAATTGTTTAATGTTTCATTTCTCTTGATTTCCTTTCCTTTCACTCCACATTGGATAAAACAAGGTTAAATTCAATATGTCACTTTTATTTCACCTGAATTTATAAGACTCTTAGACACCATGTACTCTAAGTTCTCTCTCTTAGAAAACAAGTCCCAAGTATTCAAATGAAAGTCATCTTTAGCACCCATGTTTGGTTTCCAAAATCCATATGGAGGAGGTCAATAAAAAGCCATCAATAAAGTTAAAATCCAAATAATTTGAAACAAAAGGAAAATATATACAAAAGGAAACATATAAATTTCAAAATTCCAAATCACATCAAAAGACATGATTCCAAGCACATCTCCTATCTCTAATCAAAGCTAAAACTCCATAGTTGGCCTCATGATAGAGCCAAGGTCCATTGGGGTGTGGTAGGCTAGTAGATTGGAATAGGAGAAATCATCAAAATATATAGTGATACCTCCTTTCTCATGCAAGTACCTAATTTTCATAGTAGACTAATAACTCTATAGGGGGTCTTGAATAACAAGGAACAAGTTATGGGAAGGTAGGGACATTTTAAACTTAATGCATATAGACTTCATGGGATTATCCACATACTTCATTTTTTGACATAAGACTTGTATGGATAGGATAATTCCTTTAGAGTCCTTCAGGTTAAAAGTCCTCTTATTTTGACAAACAAAATTTGAGTGTCTTGACTTTGATAAAGAGTTCCTCTACCTTTATTTTTATTTCATTCTCCCCTACACCTATTTCATTTCCCCCTTGACAAGCAAAATGTGATTATAAACCTATTTCCCTAATTCTATATTCTCTCTTCTTCACATCTTAAAAACATGCTAGCACTACTTTGTTTTAGTTTTATCTATCTTTATAATGAAATAATATTCTTGAGTAACTATGGATTATTCTATTTTCCACTATGGATCTACATTTATAGCTATGATTTTTTTTATTTTACCATTTATCATTTTTATACTACCCTTTTTATGGACACCTAAGTCTGTTTCTATTGTTATACCCCTTTTTCCATTGATGATTGATTTAGGATTATTACTGCTCACTCATCAATGTTGTTTTGCCATTTTTATTTGCCCTTCTTTTTTTAAGTAATGATTGTTACTGATTTTACATTAATTATTTACTACCATCATTTTTGACATGTATCCTTGGTTTTAATGGGTGAGTTTTCCTTTCTTACTTATGTTTTACTTATTTGTGTTTTTTGGACTTTAGTAGCCTTGGATTTTTAGTTACCTGATTTACTCAAAAAAATTTTACTTGGTCATTTGGTATAACATAGCACTTGTCACCCTAGCTTTCCAAATTTCTAAGTATATCCCATCCACATAGCACCAGTTATCTTGGATTTCTTATATTTGTTTGTTTTTGATCTTTAGTTTTGTATCTTTAGGTTTGTCAAAAGTAGTTTCTATGCTCTCTAAGATCAAAAGTATAAACACAACAAATAACCATCCAATGATAAAGGTAAGTCAAGGTACACATACATTTACTTTTTAGTTATTTCTATTTTAGTCATTTACTTTTAGTTATTTTATGATTTAAAATATTGTAAATTTTTTTAGCCTTAACACTGTGTGTTGATATGTTCTTTCTCAAACCACTATTCCTTATTACACCTGTATGGCACATGATAATATTCAAGTGGGGCATATGTATACACAAAATATTTTCAAACTTTACCAATTATTGATGCTTTCTATCTTATTGGAACCTATCAAGTCTTCATATTTCTAAATGTGCATCCTAAGGGATGAACTGAGAAAGGGGTGGGTAGACCATTGGTGCTTTGTAGAATTTTTGTCATTTATTTTAATTTGTTATCTACACATTTATCTCCTAAAAAAATTATTCTAAGCTTTACATCCTATTTTTCACCCTCCTCTAACCTTTTACCACCTTCATTATCCATTTTCCTAACCTAAACCCCTTTTTTATATTTTAAATTACATAGTCAGCCCCATTGACCTTGTATCCTTATTGACAAACTCACTAGGTTCTAAGTCATCCCTTGGATGACATAGTCCATAACCTAGTTTGTTTTTGTCAATTACAATACTAGGTCAACTGGGTCAAACTTGTTGGCCTAAAATTTTTGAAGGGTTTAGGGTCATATAAAATTATATAAACACATTCATTTCACCATTCTTATAGAGACATAAAGAGTTAATTATTCATTTGTTCTTCTTTATAATATACTCTTCCACCATTCTAATTGAGGAGTCTTAGCTTAAGGTTTCTACTAGGAGAAGAATCTTCTCCTATGGAGAAGTTTTGGATGCTTTAGAATTTCTTAGTGATCCTTACAACACAAAAACCTCTTTTGAAGAACCCTTATCCAAAGGAGATATTGAGTCTTGATGGGTTCATCTTCAAGGTAAGTATCTCTAACTTTTCTCCTCTCTTTAGTATATAGAAGTAGAATAAGTAATGTCTTTTGAATATATTGTTCTCTCCATGCATTAGGGTTTTACCTATATATAGCTTAAATAGGATTATCCTATGTATGTTTATTTTTATGTTTATAAACCCCACTTTGTGCCACAATCTTTGGTGAGAACTACAATATATTTTTATTTACATGTTATTAGTTTAGTGAATATGAAAACATAGGACCTAATTAGAGTTACTACATAGTTTTTCTTGACTAGAGGCTTTAGAGCCCTCCTTAGTGATATTATTTGTGTTAAGAGATATATTTAACAGGTCTAGTAGATCCATATTGGTCATGATCCTAATTATCTAATGTATCCCCAATTGGAAGTGTAATTAGGATTTATCTTCTCCAAGCTAGGATTGTTTTGTAGATCTATTACATTTCCTATTACATACAAGTTATATCTTAATTTAGTATATTTTTCTAATAATTATTGTATTAGTGTCATTATATAACATTATAACATTCTAGTATCACCATAGTTATACTAACAATAGTAGTTAAAATTTATAACATAACATATCATTTTTCTTAAATTGAGCTTACTTAGTATATCATGATATTATACCCTCCATATGTAATTAGAAATGCATCATGTCTATGAATTAATACTAGATTGGATAAGATAGATCATACCTACACTTATAATTGGGAATACACTTGTTAAGCAAGAGCATGACCAATATGAGGATCCAATAGACCCGATTATGGGATCACTTATATCACTTGTCATAACTCATCATGCTAAGAAGGGTTCTAAAGCCTATAGTCTAACACAATTACACAAAAACCCTAATGGATTCCTATGTTTTAAAATGTTCACTTATACTAATAGAAAGAAAGTAAAATATAATCTAGTGCACACCAAATCTTATGGCACAAAGTGGGGGTTAGAAATAATAAAATAAATAACTAAAGTAAACATGTACTAGAAGACATATACTCATGTCAATGTATACAAAATCATAATACATGGAGAGAAAAATATAAATGCATTATATATATACTATTACAAAGGAGAATTAAAGTTATGAATACTTACCTTTGAACACAAACCTACCAAGCCTCAATCTCTTACTTGGTCAAGGTGCTTCACAAGAAATTATTGTGGTATGTAAAGATAACCAAGATAAATCATATCTAGCCTACACAACCTATCTAAGCATCCAAAATAATTATCCATAAGAAAATATCTATATCTCAAAATAAAGTATGGAAACCTAAGCATTATAATGGTTAATAAGTAGATGTTTACTCATACTTCTTCACTAATAATTCTTCTCTTATGAAATGGCGGAAAATGACCTTGTAAATATAGGTAGATCTTTCCCTAAATAATTTTAGGAATGTTAACTATACAAGGTTGAACCATTGTGTTTTCAAGGAAAATTTACTAAGTTTGTGTTAGGTTAGCTGAAAGGCTAACAAACAAAGAAAGTAAAGATTACCCCTAAACTGTATTGGGTTGACCCAATCGACCCAATATAACCAATAGTCAAAAAGGAGTTTAAGTCAAGAAAAGGAGGAATGAAAGGATAAAAATACTAGAATGGGTAGGAATGAGAAGAATAATCTTAGGTTAAATGGTTTTAGTAGACAAGTGTGTAGATAGCAAGTGGCAAAAGGAACACCAATCTTATGAAGCATCTATGGTCTTCTCACCCCTTTCTTCATGTACCCCTTAAGGCATGCACTTAGAGAGATTGAGAATCAATAGGTTATTTTAAAATATAAAGTGTCAATAATCAATAAAATTATGAAAATATTATGTGTGTACATATGCCCCACTTGAAGTTCATCATGTGTTATGTAAGTTTAACACCGGATTGTGCTTCAAGATAAAACATGATAGCACACAACATTGATGCTAAGTAAAGTGTATTAAGTAGAAAAATAAGATAAATAAAAGGATTTAATTGAAAAACACATACCTTTAACTTACCTTAGTGTCATAGATAAATAAGTAGACTATAAGAAATGTGAAGGTGTCTAATGTAGAGAACACTAGATGAACCTATAAAAGTTAGTGCAAAAATAACCAAAAATCAAGATTTTTGTAAAATAGGCATATAATAGTGTAAAATAATCTCTACATCATCATGAATCCAATGCATTTTAAGGTTTGAAAAATAGATGAGTAGAAACAAAGATAGAATCAAAACAAGGAATTTACAAGACAATAATTAAAAGATTTGCATTTTGAAAAGTGTTTTTAAATAAGGATAAAGATAATTTATTTGTTATTTTGACTTGTGAGAGAGGAGAAAAAATACCTCTAGAGAGAAAACAAGATAGGATGGTGAGGACATGACATGCTAGATAAGGAGAGGCTACAAAGGTGGCAACAAGTACACTATAGGTATGCAACTAATAATCTCAAACTAGTTTTTGAAATTTGTATTGAATTAAGTGAATTTTTAGTAATTATGAGTTTTGAGAATTTTCTAGATGCCAAAATGAAACAAAATTAGATTCTATGGGTATTAAATAGGAAGATAGGAAATGGGTTTGAAGGATGTAGGCAAAAAGCAAGAAAATGCACTTTTTCAAGAAAATGCAAAGGCTTAGTAGGTAAAAAACATTGGGTCAACCCAGTCAACCCAGTAGGCTAGAAAATAGGTAGAATCCATAGTATCAAAATAATAGGTATGGGTTGACCTTGTATATTTTTTAAGCTAAAGGCCTAGTTTGGAGTTACCAGGTTGTCTAAAAAGGCCAAAATAGAAACTCAACACTAGGGAGGGGAAAATAAGGGGGATTGACTCAAATTTTTTAGTCAACTAGGTGAAAAAGATAGGAAAATTTTGTCAAACTTGTTTGACCAGAGAGATAAAATGATACAAAAAGGCATGAAAAAGGCCAAAAGAGGGATATAATGGCTTAAAATGACCAAAGAAGGTCAAAAAGGATCAAGAAGGTGAAAAGTAAGATAAAATGAATAAAATAGAGTAATGTAAACTTGTTTTCACTTTAGAAATGTAAAAAGAATGTATTATGACTATACATGACATGGAGGAATTGATACATCCTTTGTTTTTTCTTAGGTGTAAGGATGATAGAGATTTTGGAGACTTATAGATATGACATCGTTACCAAATTTGTTAGATAGGTTATCAAATGGAGATAGGGCTATACTAGAATCCATAGGTCTAGGTAAGATAGCAGAGATATGCTAGATCCCCCTCAATACTGACCTATTAGTCATGTTCCTTAGTTGTTAGGAATTACTGACTAACACCTTCAGATGGGAGGTGGATAAGGATATATTAGAGGTGGATATCATTCTAGAATATGGATATTCCATCCTGGGGCTACCTATAATAGGAGTGTAGGTGAGTTTAGGGATACCAGATAGTCTAGAGGAGAGGAGAGCCTTAGTTATATGAGCTATAGGCTTAGAGATGATACTACCAAGTAGGAAAGTGAGTATGTTTGATGTTTATACATCTTGTATTCTAGATATCTAAAAAACTATGATAGGCCTTATGATGTAGTGGGTGCTTTGTCATAAGTTATATGGAAAAGTACCACTATTTGTGGTAACCTTGAGTAGAATGATCTTAGAGGAGTGAGTGTTATATGACCTAGGCTCGATCATCTAGGTCTAACAAGTACATTATGTGTTTGAGATGTTATTTAGAGGGTTGAAGACTATGAGACCAATCATATTGCTGACAACTTGGATCTATGAGAGATTTTCTATGCAATAGCTAATTGGGTTACCCCATGCAGTCAATGATAGGTTACCTCAATTATGGAGATGGAAGGAGGACTAGATAGCATGGGTTATGCCTTATGTACTAGAAAAATAATTAATGATATGTGTAGACATTATATGGTATCCATATGAGCACATATAAAATACATGGGTGAGATGGGAAATAGTTATATTAGTAATAAAGATGATAGAGGTGATTAGACACTACTAGAGGAAAGAGTTGCATTTGATGGTATGAGTACCAAGATAGATCATCCTACCTCATCTAATGACACTGATAATAATGCCCAAGTAGTGGGCTTGGAATATGAGGGAGACACAGGGGAGGAGAGGACTAGGGCCATTAGTAATGAGGTTGACATTAAATCCACATTGAGAGTGACCATGGACTTGTCAGTTCTGCTAAGGAGTTGAGTAGGAAGATAGGGATGTAGAAGTAGAGATACTAGATGTATCACTATCAATTCCATATTGAGATGATTAGTGGCCACTAAGGACATATAAGTGATGGAGGTATGAGGTAGAGGAGAGAGTGGAGACCATTACCATCTTATATTACCCCATAAGTGAGCTAGAGGAGATGATAGAGAGACCACTCAGACACAGGTTGAGACTAACATGAGCCATGCCAATTAGGTTTGAGTTAAGGAGGTGGCCTATAGAGGAGGTAATAAGAGGCCATGTAGATGGGGAGATTATGCTAAGTAGTCATGTAGATCATGAGACCAAAGTATCTAAGACATAGACATGTAAAAAGAAATTTGTTTCTTAAGTTTTATTTAGATAGATAGATATTATGAGATATGATAGTGATGTAATATCCATTGTGTGTGGTTTTATAAGTGTAGGTGATGATGAGGAGGAGATATGGGGGTCCCTAGTGAGGGAAGTACTCCATGACATCTTGGATGAGACTCTATAGCCATACGACCCCATGACATTAGAAGATCTAAGTGTACCATCTTCCCCAACTCAGGGAAGCTGGTTAAAATTTGATAGAGAGGCAAGGAGGCAGATATGGACATAGAGGGAAAGGATGTGACCACTAGTAGTAGTGGGTATTAGGGAGATATAGGCATGGTAGACCCTAATAAATGTGAGAGCTACACATCTAGATATATTAGCATAAATGATAGAGATCTAGACCTAGTTGATGGATTCATAAATATAGGTAGTGCACTTATAGGGATAGGTAAAGAGACTGAGATATTAGATGACCTCCTTATAGAGTACCATTCAAAGGAGTTACATTGAGGCCTTAGAAAGAAGCATGGCTAGGCCATGAGATATATAGTATGAGACGCAACCATAGATGTGGGGCATTTTATATGGTTGCATTTGTTGTATAAAATTCATGAGATATGTATATGATGGATCATTGTAGCATATTGTTGTTGGATGTGTATGTCATCATCATGATTGATTTTGGTTGTTAATTATGGTTTAGGTTGTGGATTTTTAGGATATATTTCTTTCTATCACATGTATTTAGCTTTATTATATATGCTATAATAAATATATGAAAAGTGGTTTCTTTTCTAGCAATATGAAAAACATATGCATGGTTAAAAAAAATAGACAAAAGGACTTGGGAAAATATAATCAATCAATAAAATGTACTACACACTATTTCAAGTTGGTAAATGTGTAATACCAAGAAATTACTAAGTATAAAGAACCAAAAAAGGAAAAAACAAGATGGTAAAAAGGAATTTGTTTTTAAACCAACGTGAAAGATTTTTGCACCAAATAAAAATAAATAAAATCATACTAATATCACATTAGGAAGTATGAAAAACAAATTAATAAAATGGAAGGTATGTAAAAAGGTGAAAAAGGTAATAAAAAAATTAATTAAGTCAATCAATCATACTAAATCATGCTAGGAAGTATGAAAGAAAAAAAATTACAAAATATTGGTCTTAAATTAATCACACTAATTCAACCTGAGAAGTATGAAAACTTTAGAAAATAAGAAGATAAAAAGGTGAAATAAAAATTAACTAAACATAAAACATACTAAATCAAGCTCGAAAGCATGCAAAATGATGTGTAACTTCATAATCAATCAAATCTTATCTCAAATTTGACACATGTAATTTGGATGGTGACTTAGGTATTGGAAAATTTTGTGAGGGTTGGTTCCTATCCATAATATTACACTACAAATTGATAAACAAAACACCACTAGGGTGGAATAAATTTAAAAATCAAGTGATCAAGGATATGGATAATAGGAAGGAAAAGATGGTAATTTGTGAGGATGGTCGAGTCCTATCCATGGTCTTACAAAGTAACTCATAAATGAAATCCTAAGGGGAGTGATCAGTATAAAAAAAATATTTCTCAAGAGGAAATTAGGAATGAAAATGGAATGTAAAAATTAATACTTAGACATCTTATAAGAAGACTTTAGGAGGAAAGAAGCATACTAAGAACATGAGAAGACACTAAGTGACTAGTGGTCGTCTATGTACAAAGGAAATTTTTTCACTATAGACACAAAGCTTTATAGGAAAATAAGCATGCTACTAAGATCAACTCATTAAGGTATATTAGTAAAATAAAATAAAATGGACCTACCTTCCCACATCATGTTCCCCACTCTTTAGGACCCCTTACAAAGATGTTGATCTACTATGAATATTGGTACTTGCATGAGAAATTAGGTAGCACTAAAAGATTTTTTTAATTCTCCTCTTCTAATTTACTAGCCTAACGCACCCCAAAAGACCTTGGATTTACCTTGAGGCCAACTTTGGAGTTTTATATTTGACTAGAAGGAGATGTGCTTTGAATCACATGTTTTAGTGTGATTAAAATTTTAAGAATACTTTTACCTTTTGATATCATTACATTTTTTTTAAATGAATTAGATTTTAACTTTCTTTTGAAGGATTTTTAATATTCCCCCTCCATATGGTTTTGGAATGACCAATCATGAGAGAGATAGTGATATACATGAATGAGCTATAGGCTAAGGCTAAAGGAAGCTAAATAACCAAAGACAAATACTAATTAAGACACTTGGGCTTGATAATGAACTAGCATGTGATCCCAAGTATCAATCATGTATATGCTTAGTGTGTGGAAAAAGGAAGAGGTAAAATGAGATCCGAAGTGGATTAGTAAAAGGAGATAGTAATGAGATAGATTATTTGATGACTAATCATGTGGTAAAGGGAGATAATAACAAATGGGAATAGGTTAAATATAACCAAATCACCATGAAAAATTATCTATGAAAAATAAGGATAAGAAAGCAAAATAATCAAAAATATACAAGAAGAAAGTTTTGAGGAAAACTCTAGGAAAATGGGAAGGGAAATAAATGACAATGAAAAGACAATCATATTTGAAAATATAAAAGATAAGATAAGAAATATATATTAAAAAAGGTAAGAAATCATGATATGAGATAAGCAAAATATTTACATAGTGTCAAATGATATAAAAAATAGAAATGAGATTGGAGCACACATCCAATCCAAATATAAATGTGAAAGTACCATGCATGTGCTCATAAATATTGGTAAATCTATTCACACACATTATCCAATACATTAGATAGGTCTCTATGAAGCTGTAATCAACCTATTACTAAGGTTTCATCAATCTTTAATGAATACTGGGTAAATACTTCTTTTCTAATCTCCTCAACTAAAAAATTAGGAATGCTCAAAGGATCATGTTGAGAAGGAAAATTAGGCAAAGGTTGGTCAGGATAATGTGTGGGAGAAATATCTATAGGAGAATAAGAAATCACTAGTAGAGAAGGATCCACATGTGAAGGACTCATGGGTGGAGAAGGATCCATGGGTGAGGGAAGGTCCATGGGTGAGGGAATGTCCATAGGTGAAGGGATCATAGGTTGAGGCACAAAAAGTGGTGAAGGGACCATAAGAGCCAATAAAACCACTGGAGGTGGAACCATGGGAGAAGAAAGAGGAACCTTCTTATGGGAATGACCTATGAGAGTAGTATAAGGTCTAAGAATGGCTATAAGGTAATATTTTATATGTTATTATAGGGTGCGACAATGATCAGTGTGATGGATGCTTTATAGATGCCATAGACAATATACCTCACCATACTTGGGCAAATATTTAGGAAGTACCTTGGGGGGAGGTATGGCTTTGTCTAATTATGGGTAAGAAGGATGCAAGGTATTAAGATATTGTTAAAACTTGCAATAATGGGTGGAATAATGCTTATTTATCCCATGGAAGAAATAAATATGATTTTTAGTGTTTTTAGTAGAATCACTCATGAAAGGAGGTAAAATAGGAGTGGAAGAAGCCTAAGAACACTCATCAACCCATTTAGTGAGTAAAGGAGTCATATTAGGAAAATGAATCAAACCATCACCAAGGGAAGGGATGATGAGGAAAGAATGAAACTAGAATCCATGGAAGGAGTGATAGCATTGAAATCAGGGGTAGGCTTAACAATAGTAGGATTATTAATAGGATCAAATATATTAAGAGTAGGAAGAGGATCTACTATAGTAGGCTTTAAGGAGGCACTAACCTCAGGGGTAAACCATCTTTGAAGGTTAGGGTACCTACAAAAATGATAAGACCCACTCATGGCTTGATTTATGAGCAGAGTCCTACATGGATACTCAAAAACTAGAGGTGTCAGTGCCACAATTAAGAACTATAAGTGAATAAAAATTATGAGATGCATGAAAAGACTCAAGTAAAGAAGAATGATAATGGATAATCTTGACATCATGAGCTTGGAAAAAACCACTTAATAAGGGATCATCTAAGAAATAACCATCATCATAATCTAGGGTGTGAAGATAAATGAAATAGGTAGGGATAGCTTTGTCATCCAATGAAACATAATGAGTTGAATTCTTAGTCTTGGTCAAGACTATCGGAATGTCATCACAAGGAAATTTGTGAGAATGATGATGTAAGGAAGAAATAAGCTATGAGATGAGGTGAGGTGAGATATTGGAATTTTTTATCTTTAAATTAATCTCATTAGGATCATCATCATCAAAATCTAAAAGATTAGGAGGAATGTTACTAATGAGCTTAGGATGCCCATTGTAACCTTGGGTTGAATTGACAAAAAAGTTGAGATGTTGAGACTCATAGAATAGAACACTTGGAAAAGGTTTAAGAGTAGGAATATTGAATACACCACAATCTTGGAATTGTTTAAATTTATAAGGGTTAGTGTCACCTTGAATCCTATAAATGGCTCCATTATGAGGGAATTTAATGCATTGGTAGGTGGAAGAAGTGATAGCTCTCATGCAGTGAGTCCATGGACTACCAAGCAAGATGTTATAAGAAAGGGGGGAGTTAAATATCATCACCTTCACATAGATGGTGAAATGTAAGATGGTAATGAGAAACCACACATAACTTAGAGGAGGTATTTGAATTCTATCATATCCTTGGCATGTGCTATGTGTAGACTTGATATTGCATTCAAAATATCCAAGAGTCTTAATGAAATAAATATAAGTTACACAAGTGTTAGAACCATCATCAATCAATGCATGCTTGACTTAGATATCACCTATTTGGATGCTAATGAATAAAGGAGGATCATCTGCATGAAGTAGATTCTCATTAGGAATTATCAAAATGATGAGAAATTTTAGATAAAGAGAAGTGTATATAGTTTTATCAATGTTGATAGACATCTCTTCACATTATTGTAAAATATTATCTTCAAAACTAGATAAATCTACCTCTCATCCTATTAGAGGAGCATGGGGGTTATTTATCTCAAATATGAGTTACATGAGATGATTTCTATGACATGGAAAAGTCCTCAAAATCTCAATAAATGGAATTTAAGATATGTCATTAGGGACCTCCACAATGGGATCCTACTCATCATATCCCATAAAAGGTTGTTAGATATAGGTGCTTAATGGTTAAGGAGGTCCTTAGAAGGAGGAGCCAAAGTACATTGGGATTTTTATTTCTAAGAATGAGAATAAGAATTGGAAAAAGGTTGTAAATCATGTTGATATGATGAACTATTTGGCTTAAGTTTATTTTGAGAAAGAGAATAAATGTTAGTATAATATTGATTATCACTAGCATTGGAAGATGATATAAGAGTGGTAAAAATAGAATGGGATGTGTTATCCAAGGGAGAATCATAAATTGGATTGTGAAAAAGTGATAAGATATTCTTATCCCAACTCATTTAAACGAGTTAAAAAATAATCCTAGATAACACAATATGTCTTATGGGAAGGAGTGTAGATAGGTTGGGAATCAATGAAAGCCACCACCATTCACATATTAGTCATGATAAACATTCTCTTCAGAAATTGGTTTAACAATAATTTATACATTATTAGTGGAAGTGGTGGGCTTATCTTGATTCTCTTGGCTAGTTTGATGATTATGGAAAGGATCTTTATAGATAGCCAAATGAGATTTTACTTGATTTAAGGCTTCAGTTTTATCATTTGATTTATAGTCCTTGAAATCAATCTCATAGGATTTTTGATGCTTAAGGCTAATTGAATAATGATAAAAAATAGGTCTAAGGAGAAAATCCATAGCTAAATTGTGAAGTTGTCTATAGGTCTCATGAGAATGACCCCAACTAGAATGAAACCAACAAAACTTGTTAGGATCATACCAATATTTCATAGGACAAGTAGGTTCAAGCTCTCATGGAAGATTCCTAGGTAGAAACTTAAGCAATTTAGCAAAAGATAAAGGTTTGTGAACATTGATGTTATTGGTTGAAGAGAAATGAGGATTAGTGTATTATTGACAAGGAACTAGTTTTGAAGAAGGGTTAGGAATCATAGCTTGAACATTATGAATGGTGTCATAAGAATTGGTAACACGATCATTGTTGATATTGTGGTTTTTATTATTAAGTAATAAATAAGGACTCATAGAAGGTTGGGGTGGCTCAAATTGATGAATTATCAAATCTCATCTTTTAACTTGGTCAATAGCCTCCTTCAAGGTACATAGAGAGAGAGAGTATAGACTCGATATTATAATTTAGGAAATAGGACATTTGTAAAGAAATGAATAATATGGTCATCTACTATGTTTTGTTCACATTTGTTTGAAAAATTCTTCCATTTCTTAATAAAGGCTTGGAAAGTTTCATTCTCATGTTGTTTGTAATTAATGAAATGGGCCAAAGTGTTTTCAGGAAGATCATTAGTTTGGAATTCTTGAAATAAAGAATTTACTAAGTCTTCAAAACTAGAAATGGAATGAGCTCTAAGATGATTGTACCAATCTAAGGCATCACCCATGAGAGTTTTGGCTAAGAGTTTAGTAGCAAAAAATGTGTTTAATTTGACCCAATTATTGTAAAGATTTCCAAATGTTTTCAGGTGAAGGGTAGGATAAGTTAATCCATTATAAGAAATTGTAGGTGTTGTACCTCCTATATCAATGTTGGTAATTTGAGTAGTGATAGGTTAATTTTATAGATGCATAATGGTTTTATTAATTAAAGGAGGTTGAGGAATGAGATTAACTTGAGAATATCAAAGAGAAGGGGGCGAATATTTTGGTTATGTGTGCCCCAAGCCATTGGTTTCATATGAGATTAAAGGTTAAAGAGGTGGTTTGCATTCTAATAATTTGATTTGTGTTATGAGTTTGAAATGTATTCATGTGATTGAGAGGTTTAAAAAAAAAATAGTGTGTTTGATTAACATTATAAGAATTAGAATTGGAATTTATGCTGGTATTAGTGGCTTGGGTACCACTATTAGTGTTGAAATGATCTTGAGAAGAAATGTGAAAATTTGAGGCACTAGTGGAAATTTTTTATTGTGAAGTAAAATATGGATTAGTTAAGGGTTGAGAGGAAGAAGCACTAGAATAATTATTTCCTTGGGTAGCAAAAAATGAACTAGTTGAAGGATTAAGGATGGTTGGCCTTATGAGAGGCCCACTAGATGTAGAACTTTTCATGTTAGTTGAGATACTAGGCATGGAGGTAGAAGAGGTTAGAGAAGAATATGTAATGACATAAGAATGAATTAAAATTGAAGGAAGAGTTTGAGAACCAAAGAAATTAGTACCTCCAAATCTCATTCAGAATGTAGGATTAGGTGAATGAGGTTCTTCAGTTTCACCACTAATCATGATGTTGTAAATGGTAGAAGGATCCTTTCCTTTATGTTGAGTAAATTTGGACATAAATAAAATAATTTTGGGAGTATAATTTAACTTAGGTTGGTCTTATAATGAGAAAAGAGTATTATTCTACAAAGAGGTATGAGGAGGGGTCCCATAGTTCATTATGCAAGTGGTAATATGAACATTACTAGCATCTAAAATAGGATCCTTTATCTATGTGATACCCTATTAGGATTGGAAAATTTCATCATGTTTATTGATTGTAACTCAATATCATTATCTAATAAAAAATCCATGATGAAGGGGAAAGAAGAGGCATGAGAAAGAAAAGGTCAAAAGAGGTGACTAAAACTATACATGGTCGACTAGGTCAATCTAATACACAAATAGGGATTATAAAACTATACAAGGTCAATTGGGTCAATCCAATATAGTGTACAAAAGGTAGATAAAGAATTGGGTTGATTGGGTTGATCTAGTATAAAAGATAAGAAAATCAAGAAGCCTAAAAATAGATTGCAAAATGAAACAAGCTAACTTTGCAAGTAATGAAAAGTTGTGATTACTAGAAGGAAATAGAAAGCCAATTGGATTAATGCTATCCAATTAAATTAAAACATACAAATTAAAATCTTGTAGTAACATTGGCTAATGCAAGATTTTTTACACATAATTGAATAAAGAGAGATAAAACAACTTGAAAAGTAAATTTAACTAATTGGTCAACCTTATTGTTAATTAGATTATTAAGAATGATTTTAAAATGTGATTGTAAGTTGGCTATAAACACGGTACAAGAGAGAAATATGAGGATTGTTTTAGGTAGTTTGGGCTGAAAGGGATTGTAGTGGCAATGATGCTAGCTTGGTATTGGGGCCTACCCCCTCGGTTCACACATTATAGAAATAAGGGTGTCAAGTGCTTAGCCTAAATATATCATTAATCATGTTTTATACTTAACCAGAGCATCAAGTTATCTTCCCCCTTGGTGATGAAATCCAAGTATGTTGGCTAGGGTAGACAAAATGTTAAAGTGATTATTTATTTAATGTGATTTGGTGATGTATGCATAAAATAAAAATAGTGAAACTAAGTGATAAATTAAAAAATCCCTTAATTAAACTATGTGAACTATTCTAAGCATGTAAGAAAAAAGAAAAGAAAAGTGTGAAATAATTACTAATAGATATGATGTTAATTCTAATTTTTAAAAAAGGATATAGTATTGACACTATATGCACAAAATATAGAATAGGGTCGATAGGGTTGAACCTATACTATGAAATCAAAGTCTAAAAATGAACTAGGTCAATAGTGTTAATCTAGTTATTTTAGATAACACATAAAATATAGAACTAGGTTACTAATGTTGATCCAGTTGATTATGTAAGGGTAGTTTTAAAGACTAGAAACTATAAAAGGTAAGACAAAAAATAAATGAAACATATAAGTAGAAAGGAACCTTGGTGGATCAGAGATGTAATGAAAGAAGATTGTTGATGAATAACCTTGAAGTGTGTTTGAGAAACCTACAAATTGGGTCGATAAAATCAATCAAGCTATAAAGGAACCTACTAAAAAAGTGCTAAAACTATAAGGGGTTGACTAGATCAACCTAGTAGGCTAAACTGGGTGTATAAAAAGTTGGAAACCTATATTGAGTCAATTGGGTTGATCTAGTTATATGTTCATGCAACCTGTGCATAAAGATAAATAGTTGAGTAGATAAAATCAACCTAGTATTTCAAATTATATTATCAAAATTATGATCAAAATAAATGAAATAAATAAATGTAAAAGTGAACAAATCTTGTAAGGGCTAGTTCATGTTAGGATCAGTAGAATTTGTGCAATTAAAAATGTATCATATCTATGAATTAATCTAAGATCATATAATATAGATCATACCTAGACTTCTGATTGGGGATACACTTGTTAATAAAGAGCAACCAATAAGGGGATCCACTAGACCCAATTATAAGATCACTTGTATCACTTATCACAACTCATCATGTTAGGAAGGGTTCCAAAGCCTACATTCTAACACAATCACACAACAACACTAATAAAGTCATAAGGTTTAAATAATTCACTTATACTAATAATAAGAAAGTAAAATCTAATCTAGTGCATGCCAAGGCTTGTGGCACAAAGTGGGGGTTAGAAACAATAAGAAAAACAACTAAAATAAACATGTACTAGAATACATATACTCATGTCAATGTATACAAAATCCTAATACATAGAGAGAAGAATACAAATGCATTATCTATCTACTCTTACAAATGAGAGATAAACTTGGGAATACTTACCTTTGAAGATGAACCTATCAAGCCTTAATCTCTACCTTAGCCAAGGTACTTCACAAAAAAATATTGTGGTATGTAAGGATAACAATGATAAATCATCTCTAGGCTACACAACCTATCAATGATCTAAAAGACTTATCCACAAGACAAAATCCATATCTCCAAAGAAAGTATGAAACCCTAAGCTTTACTCATTAATTAGAATGGTCAATAAGTAGATTTTTTCTCACACTTCTTTGCTAATAATTATTTTATTATGAAATGGTAGGAAACAACCTTGTATATATAGGCAGATCTTTCCCTATTATTTTGGGAATGTAAGTTGTATAGGGTCAACCCAGTAGACCCAATGTGTTTTAGGGATAATTTACTAAGTTTTTGATATCTCAGACAAAACTCTAAAAAACCAAGAAATTAAATAATACCCCTAAACTATAATGGGTCAACCTAATTAACCTAGTACAACCAACAATCAAAAAGGAGTTTAAGGCCAGAAAAGGAGGAATGGAAGGAGGAAAATACTAGAATAGGTAGGACTGAGAAGAATAAGTTTAGGATAAATTATTTTAGGAGATAAGTGTGTAGATGGAAAGTGGAAAAAGGATCAAAAATATTATGAAGCATCAATGGTATACTCACCCCTTTTCTAGTGCACCACTTAAGACATGCACTTAGAGATATTGAGACTCGATAGGTTCTTGCAAGATACAAAGTGTTAATAATCAATAAAAGTTTGAAAATATTATGTGTATACACCATTTAAGTATTGAATATAAGATATCAATATGCTAAGTAATAAAAGATGGCTTAGAGAGGAAGAACATGATCTTCTTAAATATTTGGCATTCAAACTATGACTTACTTCTAATACATATACCATAATATATCTAGTAATACAACATAAGTATTTTTATGGTATAAATTAAAATGCTCTTTTCTATATGTGCATGTTTAAAACCTTATAATTATATTGCTCCAATGGAAATATAATATCTAATCTCCATATAAAAAAAGCATTATATAGATTTTGATAAAATAATCAATGTAAATATATATATTAGCATACTAGGATCATAATGTATATGCTAGGTTAAAGCCTTTCATTAGGTAATAGTTTAAGTATTGACTATATGTACACTCTATATGAATCTAACATACATAAACATCTTTACTATTATCCATTTGTTAAATCCATTTGATACTTCAATAAATGGGATACTCCTATCCATTTCATTAAACAAGATAATGTTTATGTATTCATAAATAAGATACTTAATCCAAATATTCATAATTGAGATACATTATTCATAAACAAAATAATGTTTATGTATGGTAAAGATAACATATTTTGGCCATTTCATTACATCTCAGACTATTACGTATCTATTATAGTACCATTGAAGTAATTATTATTATTCTCAAATCCATGATAATTTATGTATAAGATACTGATCTCTTATACAAGAAGAGATACAATAGAATTCATAATAATAGAGCTATAGTTATAACATACTAGTCATTAGTGTGTGTGTGTGTGTGTGTGTGTGTGTGTGTGTGTGTGTGTGTGTGTGTGTGTGTGTGTGTGTGTGTGTGTGTGTGTGTGTGTGTGTATAGTCATGAGATATACTGAGAGTAGGGGTGAATCAGTATATCATATATCTTATAAAACTTTCCCTTAATCAAATTCCACTTAACCAAACATTCAAGATATGCAATAAAAATGAAACAATAAACACACCACAGGATAGAGAGAGAGACACCAGAAATAATGTGGAAACCCAATGTGGGAAAAACCATGAAGAATAATCTCAAGTATATGAATGAGCACCAACTCAAAAAATATTCACAAGCACCAACTTGCAAGAGCACCAACCCCTTTGTTGAGCACCAACACAATAACTATTTGTGAGCACTAACCCATAAGAGCACCAACCCCTTTGTTGAGCACCAACACAACAAAAATTCATGAGAAATAACCCACAGGAGCACCAACCCCTTTGCTGATCACCAACACAACAACAAATCATGAGCACCAACCCACAGAAGCACCAACCCCTTTGTTGAGCACCAACACAACAACAATTCATGAGCACCAACCCACAAGAGCACCAACCTCTTTGTTGAGCACCAACCCATAGGAACACTAACCCCTTTGTGTATACCATACAACTATCTCTCAATGTTGCTATCTCAACAAATGATAGTTCATTATAACATCTCTTTCCTCTCTCTCACCTTCGCTCTTCTAAGCTAGATATAAAAAATACAAATCATATTCATCTCTCACATATTCTCTTCTAAGCTAGATATTACTATCTCAAATCAAATTCTATCTCACTTATTACAAATATCTTCTCAAGCCTTTATTTATAGCTTTCTAAATGACCTTTGGCCTTCCCCCTTTGTGACCCTTCAATCCTCATGAAAAATGCCACCAAACTTGTATGAACCTTCATATCCTTGCCTTTGAAAATTCATGTGGTGACCCTTCATGAGCAAAAAAGTCCTTCCCTCTTTTGTCTTTACCTTGGTGACTTTTGTATTCCTCAAAGTGTCCCTTCATGAGAAATTTCACCCTTCCTCTTTTATCTTCACTTGGTGACTCTTGGAATTCCCCAAGATGACTCTTCATGGGAAAATGCATCCCATTCTTCTTTTATCTTTACCCCGTGACTCTTTAACTTCTCCATGGGCCTCTCTTTTATCTTATATGAAACCAAAAATATATTCATTAATATTAAATAAATATTAACACACATTATCCAAGATATAGCTATTGCAAACATCATTAAATGCAATGGGGCCTTTATCACCAATAATGCTAGACCTTTGACATCAATGACAATATTTCCAACAATATATATAGTGAATAAGATGTTCATTGAGTTACATTATTCCTATTACAATCCTAATTTCTCATGCTAGTATATTGTGATAGTGTATCAGACCATATATTACTTACTACATGTTATAAGAGCTCACATTATATATAACATTCTATAGTATTATTCTATTTTTAAAAAAATTAAATCTTAGCATACTTTGATCCCGTTATAACCTATAATAGTATGTTATCATAGGTGGTCGCAGTTTCAAAACATTGATCATACAGTTCACTATATCCATATTTTTCCTCCTATAAACTCATATTTATATCCATATTCATAATGATACACAATGTTGATGAAGTCGAATATGTAAATATATATGGATATAAATATTCATATTCAACTTGATGAAATTAATTATGTGAATATATATGCATGTGTAAATAGTGTTTCCTATATATAAATATTCTCATTTAATCATTTAATCTTATAGTGTTATATCCTAAAATTTGAATGTCAGCTTAATCATAATATTCCTCTTATAAACTCATATAGTTTTTTATATCCATATTTTACATCCATTTTGAAAAATAAGAATACATAGATCATTTGTTTTATATACCTAATACCAACATTGCTTAATAAAATACCACAACATAGTTCACCATGCAAATTATACACCAATAATTACAAAAAAATTTATGAATTAGGACAAATAACAATACTAACCTCTTGATGGTGCACAATCAATACCAAAGGTCCTCTCTCTTCTTATGTTGTCCTTATTTCTCCTCCACTATGGGTTGTTCTTATGCTCTCCAATTCCTTCTCCTCCTTTACTATGTCATGTATTTTTCATTTTATCTCCTTTTTGGTTTCATGCCAAAGATTTACTCTTTCCTCTTTATTAAATGACTTTTTTTTTTAAAGCTTATGTTTTATTCTAATTATATATTCTTCTAAAAAAATCCATTCTTTTCTTTAAATCTTGCCCCTTTTCTTTTTGATTTTTTTCTTTTTCACTTTATTCCATAATTTTAACATAATTATTTTATTTCCTAATTATAAGAAATCCAATAAAATATAGTTTCATTCAAACATCATAGCTTAATGAAAATATGACTAATATAAATTCAATCATATTCTTTTAAATCTAAAATGGTAAATCTATAAATATTATACCAAAATAAGATGGTTATTATAGTTATGTTATATCGATCATATAATGTATTTTGTTATCTATTTTAATTAAGGCATTAAACCCTATAATGATATTCCTAAATATCATAAAGATAACCATCTTATATTCTTAGCATTACTAAGACAAGATGGTTATTCTACATATGGTAGTGTCAAACATAATTCATATAAATTTACATTTTTGAAAAAATTAATAATCATGAATACAATGACATGTTATAAATATACAGTAATATTGATAGCACAGTCACATGAGATTAATTATATAAAATTATTAAACTATGTTAACACACAACTAATATGCATAAATAATTATCTAAATGTAAAAAATAATCAAAGCATACTAACGTTAACCATTCAACTATGCATATAACATGTATTAACTAATGTGGTGTGTGTAGGGGCACTAGTCATTCCTTTGTCATCTCTTAACACCTCCATCTACACCACCCTCTCTAATGATGCTAACCCTCCATCATGCTCTACGGGATTAATGTATCCTACATATAACTCATGAAAAGAAGTTATTTATTCCATAACATCATGACATATATATCATAAAATATTGTTGAAATAATATATTAACATTATCACAATGTAAATAATATAAAATACAACTGACTCATAGTAATGCAATAATGAAATCAAAGCAACATACATCTATCCCATAACAACATATGACTTACAACTTAGATAATAAAATCAAATTAACAAATATAAATATCTATGGATAATCAAGTAAGTTTGATTAGAGAGGAATTAGGATGTAATATCCTTCCCCCTAAATCTGGTCATCATCCTAATGACACTTATTCAAACATAAATTTTGTATTAAAAACATTATTTAGTAGAAAGATAACATAGTATAAACATAAAATCAGGCTAATAAATGTGTAAATCACCTATATAACTCATCATAGTCCTCCTAAGTAGCATTATCTTTAGAATATTAGTCAGACAAGACGTTGTACTATGACATCTCCCTATTACACAAATAAAGATTGTGAGTGTTAATTACTCTAGTTAATTATACCATGACCACCCCAGAGTCCAAAAATGATAAAGCATTCCAATCCAACACATGTGAAGGATCAAATATATAATTTTTAAGATAAAAAAACATGGAAGACATTATGTAAAATATCTAGGGCCAATGAAAATATAGTCTTGTATGTTATAGGATTGACCACTTCCTACACATTAAAGTGTCCCACATATCTCAATGATAATTTTGATAACTTTATGAATTTAATATTCAACCATAATCACATGAAATAATCATAAAATCCAAAAAAAATGGCCAAGGAGAGTTCCAAAAATCCTCTTAGCCCCTTTGCACACATCTCTAATCTAGAGAGTGTTGTTCTCATTCTTGAGAAAAGTGTTTAGAGAATTTGGAAAGAATGATGTGTATTAGTCAATACTATTAATATTATATGTATCTCATGATAATTATGACATGTCAATACTACCACTACTCCATGTAGTTCATGACAAGTATGATGATGAATATGAACTATAAATAATACATTTCCAATGTATATAAAATTAAGGAATAAACATTCCTTAGTATAGATGCATATGGCCATATGACTGAATTTAATAAGTCCTCCCTTGACAAATCCTAGATTCAACAAGATACCCTAATTAGGATCCACTCCCATCTCTTAGTACTCATGCTCCTAATTCACCACTTTTCCCTTAGGTTTCCATGACTTAATGATATCTTAAATATGCACATGGTTGAATGAATCATAAATACATACTGACAAGTCCTAGAGTTTAATGATATATGATAAATATTTAAATATGTATTAATATCAATAAAAATAAAAATCATACAAACATTCCATAATTTCATTAATTTTTCATTCTCCAAACATAACTAGTATCAAATTTCATAACTAAACCCATCTCTATTATATTCATAGTTACGAAGAAATAATGTTAAAATTAACATAAAAAACAAGGTTCAAGGATCACACCATCCTTATGACCTTATAAGGGGAACAAATGAGATAACTCCTTCCTGCTTTCTCATCTATTTACACAAGTTATAAGCTTATCTCAACCCCTCAGAGTAATAAGATGTTATGCACATCTTATTCCATACTTGTTCTAGGTGAAAGGTACATAAATGTCTCATCAAAATAGCATGTCATAAACAAGATGATAATAATAACAATCTAATCAAGGGTGAATCATAACATAATGATTATAATCAACTTATAAATCTTAATCTATAACCAATAAAAATTCAAGGTTTGCCATTCCATGTGGTCAAAGTTCACACATTTAGATAAAGTAACTCTGGAAAGCATGAATCTAAAAAGCTACAAGTGGAAAGTAGAGAACTAACATATTAACAAAAAAACTCTTAAATAACCTCACATGGTATGAAGAAAACACCACAACTCAAGTTGACAAAATCACTACATACTTACCAAACTAGTAAGTGTTGTATCACAACATGTTTCCACTATCATAAGGAAAAATATTAACCACATAGATGAATCAATTCATTCCATTCCTACAAATTATCTATCATCAAGAAGTATAAGACACTATCCCATGAAATCTAAGTAATATTTTTAAAAAACCATTTCATAAACAAGTTTTTGATTAAGGGAACACTTAATCCACATCATGAAAATATGAATCCACTTAGTGGGATTATGATGATGTCAAAGGGTGAGAGAATAAAAACACACCTCTATGCTATATATGTGAGATGATGCCTCTTCCCAATACACATAAATACATGGGGTGCCAATCTATGAGTAAACTCCTAACACATAGGAGTCTTTAACAAAGATAACTACAGTCCATAATAAGGAGAATTCCCACCACACTAGGTGGTACTAATCGATAATTGGTCTTTCAAGATTCCATCCCCTAGGATTAATGTACATAAGACAAATATATATATATATATATATATATATAGATATATATATACATATATATATATATATATATATATAATTTACATATTCTTAAGTGTTAATCATCCCATGCTTTTCAAACACTCAAAATATAAAACACAAATGGTAAAGATGACTTGATTACCAAGTAAGGACGTAATCATTTTTGAGGTGTTCAATCTAAGTGATCTAAAACATTGTAGGAATCTCTTGTTCATGAATCATGAACTATTATATGCACTCACCCACCCAAACATTGTATACATCCATCACCATTGAGACACTCAATAAAATAACCCTTTAACATCTCTAAGAGGGTATAAGTTCTCCTAAGGGTACGCACTCATTGTATCACACAACATTTCATGTTTAAAGAAAATATTTCATGGAATCAACTATCAATCCTAATCACTTCATAAAATAGGTCACATATGACTAAGCCTTATCCTTTCTATATTTCCCTTCTATTATCCTAATGTTTCACACATTAGATGATTTAGTTAAACAGGTTCTTAGGCAAATTAGACCTAAGATATTTAATAGAGGCTAGTTGATTTTCAATGAAACTCATATACAAAATCAATGCCTTTATATCAAAGGAGGATTAATTACTTTTCTCAAGGAGTCAAAATATAAAATATACTCCTAAGAGATTAAGTTATTTGATCAAATGTAGAATTCATCCACATAGGTAAACATAATTTATGGGAATCATGGATGTTTATTACATACAATAGTCATCAAGCCATACATGAGAATTTAATAAAACTCAAAACTCCAATCATTATGTAGCATGATTATGCATTGAGTCACTACAAGTCCAAAATGCATGTCACTTAACTAATACAATACTACATGTCACTAGGTTCTCCATACATGGGTACAACATGTCTTATCCAATGATGTAACAATAAACATGAAGGGTGAAATTTAAGTTTTAAGGGAATGTATTATTTAAGTTAAATAATATCAATATATGTTATTTCAATTTTTATTAATAAGAATTATAGTGAAAATTGGTACATATAATACTTTGTTGTTATGCCTTTAAATTCTTTTAAATTATTCATGAAAGAGTAAACTAGTGACATATTTATTTAGATAAAATATAGTGTCACTTATGTAGATATCAATTAAAATACTACTTTAGTAACCTCAAAGTAGTTTTGAATCATTAAATACTTATCCATCTTAGTCAACCATGCTTCAACTTCATCACCCAAAATAGTTCTATCAAACTTAGGTGGATTCACCTTTTTCATATCTCTAGCCAACTCCATAACTACCTATGCTCTCACATCCTAAGGGTTTTCATGCTCAGTGATATTCTATTCAAGTTCATCATGGCATTCTTCCTCTTCATGTCCATGAGCTTCCTACTATAGGGATGAAATTTTATCCCTAGTTTCATTCATGGCTATGACAATTTGATCTAACTTTATTGTTTGATCAGTGGAAAATTGGTTAGGATCAAATAAAGGGTTATTATAATTAACATTTGAAAGACACTCTCCATATAATCTATCTTTCACCATTATATTTTTTGGTAACCATAAGGATACAAAAAATTTAGTGGACTCATTAGGTCCTAGAGTTTGAGTCATAGCTCTGATACTACATGTATTATTCCCACTAGGATCTACCTATAATAACATGTTTTTATAAATTTAATAAACATATTATTTCATTTTATTTCACCACAATAATATAATTAGTGATATAGATAAAAAAACACTAAGTATATTAACTTTAAAATAATCATGTGACACCAATCCATCATTGATCACTATCATCAGATGAAACACAACACAACTGAATATAGAAAATAATTACAAATTTATAGCCATGGATGGTAAATACATGTAACCACTATTGTCATGGTACAATAATTACATAATTACATCTCATCAAAATAATGTCTTAATAATAATAAATACAAAATAATGTACAACATACAAGGCTCCATAGAATAAAAATTCCCAAACTCTAGTATCTATGGTAATCTCAAGTATAGCCTCCAAATAAGTACTACTCAGGGGAGGGAGAGAATCATCCAAGCACTTTTACAAACCAACCATGGACCATCGATCCTCCACATATTCCCTCATTAGGGAATTTACCTCCCTTTATGGATGAGTATATAGTGATGGTGTAGTAATCTAAAGAGATAAGCTAGTACCTATGTGTATTATGATTTCTAAGAACATATATTGTACCATAGATAAATATATTCTAATATGATATCACAAAAACATATAAATCATACACATAAACTGACAATGTCTACCTAAAATTAATTTAGCCAATTTTTTTCAATAGTTATTGATCTCTAGGATTAGTCAAATTCATACACACCACTTGATCGAATTACCTTCATCCGGCATTGGTGATGCTACTACGCTAGTGAATTTCATCTCATTACTTAGTACCAACAATGAAAGACTTGGTTAATATAATTATAACCAATAGATTCATATATATTAGTTCCAAATATTAGTCATAAGAATAATCAAAATGCATATATTTAGTCTATCAAATGTATTAATGAATCTTCACAATATTATTTATCACATAAATAATAAGAAAACAAGTATAGTTTATAACAACTAAGTTAATCTATGTTTAGATTGCATAATCAAATTTCCATAATTAGATTAAAATATATAGTAAAAGTAATAATATCATAGTCCACCATTTTTATGTGAACACTACTCACTTTTAATATTAATCATAATATTTTCAGAGACTCAGATAACTCATAAACCAAGTTATACCTTGTATGAACATAATCTTTCATTGAAATAAATTATTACATTTATAAGGGATTGTATTCATATGGTATAGTTTTATGTCCTTAAAAATCCTTTTGGCTTATTTTAACCTGTTAGGGTGTGGAGCTAAAAGCTACACCTTGTTGCAAATAGAGGTTTCTAAGATTATGCAGTCACTGGTGTCGGTAGGCCAAAACTGATGTCGATCAGGGGACACAGAAGGGAAACTGACATCTACAAGAGATCGGCCAGCATCGGTCACCTCTAGGAAGGCAGGGACCGACGTTGGTCACCTGTGGTAGTCAGAACTATTGTTAACAGACAGTTAGTTAAGTGAATGCATTGTTTGCATGATAAAGACCAGTTCGAGTCTTTGAGCCGCTTGTCTAAATTAATTGTATGCATGAGATCTATATAATAGACTCATGGGCTGTATTGTTAAGTGTTGAACTTGGAGAATCCAAGTGTGGAGCTTGGAGAGTTCTTCCCATGGTGGAATCAAGTAGGATTCCCCATGTATGTAACATCAGGTTTGATATGCAAGATGTTGTAGAGTCATGGAGGAGATCTACATGTGATAAGTAAGATCAGGTTGGTTCACAGGGATGTGTGTATGCAAGGGTCAGAACAAGATCGGTGGGGGAGCAAGATCAAGGTGACAGCAATACATCAAGAGCAGGATCATGGTGAGATCTACTTGGAGTACCGGTTCATACTCAGTTATACTGGATGTATAATGAGGTGAACAACAGCTTGTGTTAGCTGTTAGTTGTGACCTATGAGAGAAGATTACTCAGGTGGGAAGATTACTTGGAGCCCTTGAGGAGGAAGCCTCACAGAGGTGGAAGAAGAGTGTGATCTCTTTATTTTAATTTCCTTTGTAATGAGTTGAATACAATTGTGTGTTACCTCTCATATTTTGTGTGTTTTCTCATTGATAGTTATTTGTTCTTCTGGTTATTTCCACATGTAAGTTGATTATACATAGGTAATCATGTGTGCTCTTAAATCTGACAAGTTGTGTCAGAGCTTTGGGGAGTTTTGGTCCTATCAATTGGTATCAGAGTGAGGTTAGACATTCTAAGAGTGAGTTTGACTAACAGATGGCCCATATCTGTTAAGTGTTGTTGATTATAGGGTACTCACAGGGGTTGCTATTTGAGTGGGAGTATAGCAATGGCAGAAGAAGGTACATTGAGAATGAAGAAATTCAGGCACAGGATTAACATCACAAGGAGTGTGGTGGGTTATCTTCAAGTGAGAGCTTGAAGAGGAATACAAGCCAAGATGCAGATTGGACAGAGTACTAGTATGGGTACAGGTGTAGCTCTTTTGGCTTATTTTAACCATCCATTTAGCTATAGGTATAGGCATATGACCCAATACACCTATATTTGTTATATTTTTCATATGAATAGTTAATTCCATATAAAGATATTTTTCCTATATATGAGTACTTGTACATCATAATATGTACCATATATAAGTACTCATAATATATCAATGGTCATTTATATATATTAATTAAAAACTCCATATGATTTCAAAAATCATTATAACTTTCATGTTCACAAAATACATTGATGATCTTTTATAAGATAAGGGATTCAACAATGTAATACTCCATAGTTTTTATCCTAGATAAATAGATTTTCATCCTAATATATTCAAAACATATATAAATATTTTTTTCTTTAATCATCTTAATACACATATAATGGATAGATTATATTTAGTTATAACATCATATCAATAGTTTAATTTAATACCACATCATGAAGATCATCTTAATACACTAAAGTAGTAGTATATTGAATAATTATACTTTAATATGTTATAATTTATAGTTTAATTTAGTATATTTTTCTGATCATTATTATATTAGTATCATTATATAATATTATAGTATCACCATAGTTATTATAACAATAGAAACTAAGATTTTTAACATAACATATCAATATTCTTAGATTGTTTTGACTTAGTATAACATGATCTTATGCCATCTGAGTATTGAATATAAGATATGAGGAAGAAAATGATCTTCTTAAATATTTGAAATTATAACTATGACTTAGTTCTAATACTTATACTATAATATATTTAGTAATACAATATAAGTATTTTTATTCTATAAATTGAAATGTTCATGTCTATATGTGCATGTTTTGTAACCTTGTAATTATATTAATCCAAAGTCAATATAATATCTAATCTCCATATCCAAGAATCACTATATAGGTTCTAATAAAATAATCAATGTAAATATATATATCAATATATCGAGAGAACAATGTATATGCTAGTTTAAAGCCTTTCATTAGGTAACCATTTATGTATTGACCAAATGTATAGTCTATATGAATATAAAATACATAAACATATTTACCATTAGCCATTTCATTACATCCATTTGATACTTTAATAAATAGGATACACATATCCATTTCATTAAATAGGATAATGTTTATTTATGGTAAAGATAACATATTTGGCCCATTTCATTACATACTAGACTATTATGTATCTATTATAGTATTAGTGATATAACTATTATTATTATCATATCCATGAGAATTTATGTATAATAGGTTGATCTCTTATATAGTAAGAGATACAATAGAATTCACAATAAGAGAGATATGCTCACAATATACTAGTAGTGTGTGTGTGTGTGTGTGTGTGTGTGTGTGTGTGTGTGTGTGTGTGTGTGTGTGTGTGTGTGTGTGTGTGTGTGTGTGTGAAATAAGACATTTACTGAGTTACATTATTCCTATTATAATCCTAATTTCTCATGATAGTATCTTTTAATAGCATATTAGAGCATATATTACTTACTATATGTTATCATATGTGGTCATAGTTTCAAAGTGTTGATCGTACCATTCACTATATCCATATTTTTCCTCTTATAAAATCATATTCATAATGATACACAATGTTGATGAAGTAGATAATGTAAATATATGTGGATATAAATATTCATATTCATACTAATGAAATTGATTATGTAAATATATACATGTGTAAATAGTATTAGCTATATATAAATATTCTCATTTAATCATTTAATCTTATAGTGTTATATCTTAAAATTTAAATGTCAACTTAATAATAATATTCCTCTTATAAACTCATATAGTTCACTATATCCATAATTTACCCCTATTTTGTAAAGAAATAATATATAGATCATTTGATTTATATACCTAATACCTAATTTGCTAAATAAAATCCAATGGCATAGTTCACCATGCAAATCAGACACCAATAATTACAATTTTTTTTCTAAATTAAGAAAAATAACAACACTAACCTATTGATGTCACCAACCCAATACCATAAGTCCTCTCTCATTTTATGTTGTCCTTACTTCTCCTCTACTATCGGTTCTTATTCTGTTATCCAATTCTTTCTCTTATCTTCTCCTATTTTCTTCTCTTCCTTTATTATGCTGCGTAGTTTTCCTTTTATCTCTTTTTTGATTTCATGCCAAAACTTTACTCTTTCATATTTATTAAATGATTTTTTTTGTTTTAAATCTTATTTTTATTCTAATTATATATTCTTATAAAAAATTTCCATTCTTTTCTTTAAATCTTACCCCCTTTTCTTTTTGGTGTTGTTTTCTTTTTCTTTTTATTCCATAATTTTAACATAATTGTGTTATTTACTAATTATAAATAATACATTATAATATAGTTTCATTCAAACATCCTAACTTAAAGACAATATGACTAATATAAATTCAATCATATTATTTTAAATCTAAAATTATAAATCCTTAAATACTTTACCAAAATAAGATGGTTATTATAGCTACATTATATTGATCATATAATGTCTTTTGTTATCTATTTATATTAAGATGCTAAACCTTATAATGATATTCCTGAACATCACAAAGATAACTAACTTATGTTCTCAACATTACTAAGACAAGCTAGTTAGTCTACATATGGTAGTGATAAACAAAATTCATGCAAATTTACATTTTTTAAAACATTAATAATCATAAATACAATGACACATCATAAACACATAGTAATATTCATAACACAATGACATGAGATTAATTCCTCACAAGTATAAAATTTTTCTAACACACAACTAGTATGTATAGATAATTATCTAAATGCAAATAATCATCAAAATGTACTAATGCTAACTATATACACATATTATTTTCAAACATTTATTGATTACGGATACTTTGTATCTTGTAGAAACCTATCAAGTATCAATTCTCTTTGATTTCATGCCTTAAGTGGTGCACCAAGAAAGGGGTGGGAATAGCGTCAGTGCTTCATAATATTTTTGTCCCTTTTGTCACTTGCAATCTACACACTTATCTCCTAAAAACCATTTACCCTAAGCTTATTCTTTTTAGTCCTATCTATTCTAGTCTTTTCCTATTCCCATTCTTCCTTTTCTTGCCTTAACACCCTTTTGGACAGTCAATTTTACTAGGTTGACTATGGTGACCCAATATAGTTTAAGGGTATTTCTCACTTTCTTGGCTTGTTAGCCTTTTGATCGACCTAGATTAGACCTAGTGATTTGTACCCAAAAACACACTTGGTCAACTTGGTCGACCCTATATAACTGACATTCTTGGGAGGATTTAGATCAAGATCCACTTATAAATACAATTTCATTTCCCACCATTTCATAATAGAATAACTATAATCGAATAAGTATGAGTGAACATTTACTTATTGACCATTATACTTAAGGAAGAAAGCTTAGGGTTCCATATTATTTTTAGAGATATGGATATTGTATTGTGGAGAAGTATTTTAGATGCTTAGATAGGTTATGTAGCCTAGATCTGATTTATCTTCATTATCCTTACATACCATAACAAAATCCTATGAATAACCTTGGCCAAGGGAGAGATTGAGGCTCGATGGGCTAGTCTTCAAAGGTAAATATTCCTAACTTTATTTCTTATTTGTAAGAATAGATAGATAATGAATTTTATTCTTTTTCCATGTATTATGATTATATATACATTGACATGAGTATATGTCTTCTAATACATGTTTAGTTTAGTTGTTTATTTTAGTGTTTATAACCCCCACTTTGTGTTATAAGCTTTGGTGTGCACTAGATTAGATTTACTTTCTTATTATTATAATATAGTAAATGTTTCAAACCTTAGGACTCCATTAGGGTTTTTGTGTGATTTTGTTAGACTATAGGATTTATAACCCTCCCTATCATGATATTTTGTGAAAACTGATCTCCTAATCAGGTTTAGTAGATCCCCATGTTGGTCATGCTCTTACTTAATAAGTGTATCCCCAATCAGAAGTGTAAGTATGCTCTATCTTTCTGAGCTAGGATTGATTTATAGACACGATGTATTTCTTATTGCATATATTCTAGTGAACCCAATGTGAAACTAACCCTTGTAGTATTTCTTTCACTTATTTAATTCTTTTTATCATTATTTTTATCATATATTTTGACATACTGGATTGCTTTTATTGACCCAACTATTTTTTTCTATGTAGTTTTCCAAGAATAAGTAACTAAATATACCCATTCAACCCAATATAGTTTTTTAGCCTATTAAACACTTATTTTAGCCTACTAAGTTGACCCAGTTGACCCCTTACAATCTTATCACTTTTTAGTAAGTTCTTGTACATCTTGATTGATCCTATCGACCTAGTTTGTAGGTTTCTCAAATATACTTCAAGGTTTTTCATTAGTAATATTCCTTAATTTCATTTATAATCCACCAAGGTTCCTTTATAATTATCTATTTCTTTATTTTCTATATTTACTTTCACAATTTACATTACTTAAAACTTCACTTGCATAATCAACTAGATTGACACTATCGACCTAGTTCTACATGGTATCTAAAATAACTAGATTGACACTACCGACCCAATTCATTTTCAGACCTTAATTCTATAGTATAGGTTAAAACCTATTGATATTATTCTACATTTTGTGTATATAATGTCAACATTATACCTTGTTTCAAATTTATAATTAACCTCATATTTATTAGTAATTAATTCACACTTTATTTTCCTATTACTTGCATGCTTATAATAGTTCACATAGTCTAATTAGGGTTTTTTAATTAATTACTTAGTTTCACTATTTATATTTTATTCACACATGTCCAAATCATAAAAACATAAACCATAACTTTAACATTTTGTCTACCCTAGGCCAACCTACTTAGATTTCATTAGCAAGGGGGAAGTTGACTTGATGCCCTGGTCAAGTATAAAGCATGTTTAATGGTATATTGTAGCTAAGCACATGATACCCTTATCATTATGGTGTGTGAATTAAATGGTTAGGTCCCAATACCAAGACTGTATCATTACCACTATAGTCCCTTTCAACTCAAAATACGTAAAACCATCCTTAGCTTATTTTCTAGTACCTTGCCTATAGATAACTTCCAATCACATTAAAAATCATATCTTAATAATATAATAAACATTCAAGTTGACCTATTAGTTAAATTTAATTTTAAATTTTTTTGTTTTCTCTTTTTTTAATTGTGTGTGCAAAATTTTTCATTATCTAGCATTAGTGTAAGATTTTGCTTTGGGCGTTTCAATTGGATTGGCCAACATTACTCTAATTTGACTATCTATTTCCTTTAAACATTTAGTACTTTTCATTACTTTCAAACTTATCTCATTTCATTTTATCAATTTTATTTAGGCTTCTTAAATTCCTTGTCTACTATACTAGATCAACCCAGTTGACCTAGTAGATTTTTTTCCTTCTATACACTATATTGGATCAACCCAGTTGACCTTGTATAGTTTTACAGTCCTTATTTCTATACTAGATCAACCCAATTGGCCCTATACTATTTTAGTCACCTCTTCATCCTTTATTTTCTCATCTCCCTTATTTTCCCTTCATCATGGATTTTGTATTAGATAATGACACTGAGGTATAGTCAATAGACATGATAAACTTTACCAATCCTAATAAGGTCTCCCATATACAAAGTAGGGCTCCTCTTTTGGATGCTAGTAATGTTCATATTACCACTTTCACAATGAAATATGGGACCCTTACTCATACCTCTTCATAGAATAATCATATTTTCTCATTAGAAGACCAACCTGAGCTAGATTATACTCCTAGAATGCTTTTCTTTATCTCTAAATTTCCTCAACATAGAAGAAAGGATCCTTTTACCATTTATAACCTCATAATTAGTGGTCAGAATGAAATCCTCATTCACTTACTCCTACAATCTCAATGGGATTTATATGTACCAATTTCTTTGGCTCTCAACCTCTTCTTTAAATTTTTGACTCCTTATGCCCTGACATATTCTTTTCTAACCTCTTTTACCTCTATGCCTAGTATTAAAACTAACATGATAGGTTCTACATCTAGTGGATCACTCATAATATCCACTATCCTTAATGATTCCACTAGTTCATTATTTGATACCTAAGGTAATCATGCTTCTAATGTTTATTCCTTTCAACCAGTCACTAGTCCATCTTTTACTTCATAAGTAAATTTTGGCACTAGTGCCTCAAATTCTCATAATTCTTATCAAGCTCATCTTAACACTAGTAGTGGTAGCCAAGCCACTAATATCAACACAAATACCAATTCTAATGCTTCTAATGTTAATCAAACACACCAAATTTTATTACAAAATATTAATCAAATGAATACCTTTCAAGCTCATAACAAAAATCAAATGATGAGAATGCAAAACCACCTTCTTAATCTTCAATTTCATCTGCAACCAATGTCTTGGGGCACACAACCAAAATGTTCCCCCTCCTCATTGAGATTCTTAAGGAAATCTCATTCCTCAACCTCCTTTATTCAATAAAACCATCAAGAATCTACAAAATGAACCTCTCACTACTCAAATTTCCAACATTGATGTAGGACGTATACCACCTATAATTTCTTATAATGGGTTAACCTATCCTACCCTTCACCTTAAAACATTTGAAAATATTTACAAGGATCAAGTCAAATTAAACACCTTTACCACTACCAAGATTCTATCCAAAACCCTCAGAGGTGATGCCTTAGATTGGTAAAATAAACTTATAGTTCATTCCATTTCTAGTTTAGAGGACTTAGTAAATGATTTAGTTTAATAATTCCAAACTAATGATCTTCTTGAAAACACTTTGGCCCATTTCATCAATTACAAATAAAATGAGAATTAAACATCCCAAACCTTTGTTAAGAGAAGGAAGAATTTGTCAAACAAATGTGAACATAACATGGTGGATGATAATATTTTTCATCTCTTTATAAATGCTCTCTTTCCTAAATTATAATATCGAGTCTACATTTTCTCTCCACATAACTTGGAAGAGGCTATTGATGAGGCTAAAAGATAAGATTTCCTAATGCTTAAATTTAATATACCTCAACCTTCTGTGAGTCCTCATTTATTACTCAAGAGTAAAAACCAAAATATCACTAATGATGGTATTACCAATTCTTATAAAACCATTCACAATATTAAAGTTGTCATTCCTAACCCTTCTTTGAAACCAACTTCTTCTTCTTAAAAATATAATAATATTCATTTCTCTTCACCTAATATCATCATTGTTCACAAACCTCTATCCTCTACTGAATAACTTAAGCATCTACATAGGCATCTTTCATAATATCTTGGACCTACTCATCTTATGAAATCCTGATATGATCTTAACAAGTTTTGTTGGTTTCATGCTAGTTGGGGTTATTCACATGAGACCTATAAATAACTTCTTGATTTAGCTATGTATTTTATTCATGAACCTAATTTTGATCATTATTCCATTATATGTAAGCATCAACAAGCCTATTAGATTACTTTTAAAGATTGTAAATCAAATGATAAAACTCATGCCTTAAATCAAGCAAATTTTCATCTGGCTATCTATAAATATCCTTTACCTAATCATCAACCTATCCAAGAGAATCAAGATAAGCCCACCCCTTCCACCAATAATGTATAAAGTCTTGTTGAACTAGATTCTAAAGGAATGTGGTTAGTGTGACTAGTATGTGAAGGGTGGTGGCTTTCATTGATTCCAAACCTATCTACACTCCTCCTTCCCATAAGACATATTGTGTTATTTAGGATTCTTTTCCAACTCATTTAAATGAGTTAGGGTAAGAAGATATTGTTAGTTTTGATGATCTAGTTTTTTATTCCCCCTTAAATAACACATCCCATACTATTTCTACCACTCTTTCATTAGCTTCCAATGTTAACAATAATCAAGCCTCTACTAACACTTCTTCTCCTCCTTCTCAAAATCAACTTCAGCCAACCACTTCTTCATCTCAACATGATTTACCACCTTGTTCTAAACTTTATTTTTCTTCTTATAAAAAAAATTTCAATGTACTTTGGCTCCTCCTTCTGAGGAATTCCTTAACCATTACACACCTGTATCTAATAACCTTGTTATGGGATATGATGAGTGGGATCCCATTATAGAGCTCATTAATCTCCCATCCTAGATTCTATTCTTTAAGCTTATGAAGACTTTACCATGTCATAGAAACCATCTCATACAACTCTTATTTGAGATGAGTATCCCTCACCATCCCCTCATAGGAAATGAGGTAGCCTTATCTAGTTTTGAAGACACTATTTTACAACAATCTGAATAGATTTATATCAATGTTGATGAAACCATAGACACTTCTCTTTCTCTATGATTTCCCATAGATTTTATGATTCTTAAATAGATTTTACTTCATGTAGATGATACATCCCTTATTTACTAATATCTAATCAGTGATATACAAGTTAAACATGCATTTATTAATGAGGGTTCTGGCTTTTATGTTGCTTCTCTTGATTTTATTAAGAGTTTTGGATATTTTGAATGCAATATTGAATCTACACACATCACATTATACGGATACGATAGAAGGAAAATACCTTCTCTAGGTTGTGTGTGGCTTGCCATTACCATCCCACCTATCACCATTGATGTGAAGGCCCCTTTCCTATAACATCTTTCTTGGTAGGCCATGGACTCACTATATGAGAGCTATCACTTCTTCCACCTGCTACTACCTGCTAGTGCATTAAATTCCCTTAAAATGGATCCATTTACAAGATTAAAGGTGAGACTGACCCTTGGAATTTTTAATAATTCCAAGATTTTGGTGTCTTTAATATTATTACTCTTGGACCTTTTCATAACATTCCATTTTATGAGTCTCAACATCTCAACTTTCTTGTTATCTTAATCCATGGTTATAATGGGCATCCTGAACTCATTGGTAACATTACTCCTAATCTTTTAGATTTTGATGATGACAAACCCAATGAGATTAAATTAAAGATTAAAACTTATGATCTCTCACATCATATCATCTCAAAACTTCCTTCTTCCTTACAACCTCATTGCGATGACATTCCCAAAGTTTTGACCAAGACTAGGCATTCTATTCACCATGCTTCATCAAATGACAAGGTTATCCCTACCTGTGTCATTGTTCTTCACACCCTAGATTATGATTATGGTTATTCCTTAGATGATCCATTCTTCGGTGGTCTTGTATAGGTCCATTATGTTGAGATTATTTATTATCATTCTTCTTTATGTGAGGTTTTTCATGCATCTCATCATTTTCCTTCACTTATAGTTCTTAATTTTTGTATTTTTATCCTTTATCATAGGGTAGATATGGCATTGATAGCTCTAGTTTTTGAGGATACACATATGAATATGCTTATGGATCATGCTATGATAGGGCCTTACCATTTTTCTAGGTACCCTAACCCTCGTAGCTAGTTTACCCTTGAGGTTAGTGCAACTCCCCTTAGACCTTCTATAGATTTCACCCCTCCCTTAGTAGAGCCAAATATCATTGAAATTATTCTTTCTCCTACTATATTTGATATTTTTTTCTCTTACTCTTGTTGAGCCTACCCTTTCTTCTAATTCCATCATTCATTTTATGGATCCTAGCTCCATTCCTTCCTCATCATCACCTTCCATTGGTGATGCTTTGATTACTTTGCCTAAGATGGCTCCTATGCCCAGTAAATGGGTTAATGACTGCTATTTGGCTTCTTCCACTCCTATTTTACCTCCTTCCACGAGTTCTCCTACTAAAACCACTCATAATAATATTTTTTACTTTCATGGGATAAATAACCATTCTTCCACCCATTTTTGCAAGTTATGATAATATGTTGATATCTTGCATCCTTTTTCCTTATCATCAGACAAAGCCATACCTCCATTAAAGGTGAATCCTTAATATTTCCCTAATTATGGTGAGGTATATTATTTATGTCATCTATGCATTACCCATCATACTAATCATTGTCATATCCTATGACAACATCTCAAAGACTACCTTATATCCATTCCCAGACCTTTTACCACTCCTCCCATAGGTCATTCCCATAATAATTCTCCTCTTTCTTCTCCCATTTCTCTATTTCCATTTGTTATATCACCTCTTATGGTCCCTTTACCACCTTTTGTGCCTCCACTCATGAATCCTTCACCTAAGGATCCTTATCCATTAGTGATTCCTTCTCTTCCTATAGATCCTACTCACACACATTCTCTTGACTAGCCTTTGTGTAATTTTCCTTCTCATTGTGATCCTTTGATAATTCATAATTTTTCAATTGAGGAGATTAGAAAAGAAGTATTTTCCCAATATTCATTAAATATTAATGAAACTTTTGTAGTAGTTTGATTACAGCTTCATAGAGACTTATCTGATGTATGGGATAATGTGTGTGGATAGATTTACAAGTATTAATGAACACATGCATGGTGAATTCACATTTATATTATATTATACATGTTCTTCAATATTATTTCTATCTATTATATTATTTAACACTATGTCACATTTTTGCTTATCTTATATCATGATTTCTTATTTTTTGTACTGTATCTCACTTATCTTTTATATCTTGTATATGATTGTATTTTATTTATCATTTACTTCCCTTATCTTCTCCCTAGAATTTTTATCGAAACTCATTTTCTTTTATCTTTATGATTATTTTTCTTTCTTATCCCTCTTTTTTAATAGATAATTTGTCATGGTGATTTGGTTATACATACCCTATTCCCCTTGGTTATTATCTCCCTTTACCATATGATTAGATAATGAACAATATATCTCATTACTATCTCATTTTACTGATCCACTTTGGATTTCCTTTTTCCCTTCTTCCTTTTCCATAAACTAAGATTATACATAGTTGAGACTTGAGATCACATATTAGTTCATTGTCAAGCTTAAGTGTCTTAGTCAATCTTTATCTTTGGTTTCTTAGGTTCCTTTAGCCTTATCCTACAACCCATTCATGTGTATCACTATTTATCTCATGATTGCTCATTCCAAATCTGTATGGATGAGGAATCTTAAAAAATCATTGAAAATAAATTTAAAATCCAAATCATTTAAATAAAAGGCAATGATATCAAAAGGCAAAATTATTATAAAAAGTTAAATCACACTAAAAGACATGATTCAAATCACATATATTTCTTCTAGTCAAATCTCAAACTACACATTTGGCCTCAAAGTATAGCTAAGGTCCTTTGGGGTACAATGTGACAGTAGATTAGAATAGGAGAATAAAAAGAATCTCTTTTAGTGTTACCTATTTTCTCACACAAGTACCCAATATTTGTAATAGACAGATGGCTCTATAAGGTGTCCTAAATAATGAGGAGCGCATCATGGGAAGGTAGGTCCATTTTGATTTTTCTATACCAATCTACCTTCTTGAGTTGATCTTAGTAGCACACTGATTTTCCTACAAAGGTTTGTGTTTATAGAGAACAAGTTTCCTTTGTAAATAGATGACCCCTAGTCACTTAGTGTCTTTTCATGTCCTTATTATGCCTCTTATCTCCTAAGGTCTTCTCATAAGATGCCTAATTCTTAATTTTTACATTCCTTTTTTCATTCCCTATATCCCTTACATTTCCTCTTAAGAAATATTATTTTGTCTATTAATCACTCCCCTTAAGATTTCATTTATGAGTTACTTTTAAAGACTACAAATAGGACTTGACCATCCTCACAAATTACCATCTTTTCCTTCTTATTACCCACATCTTTTATTACCATATTTTACTATTTATCCCACCCTAGTGGTGTTCTATTTGTCAAGTTGTAGTGTAAGAAAATGGATAGGACCTCTCCCTCACAAAATTTTCTAATACCCAAGTCACCATCCAAATTACATATGTCAAACTTAAGATAAGATCCAATTGATTATGAATTTACACATCATTTTAGATTCTTCCCATCTTGATTTAGTGTGTTTTATGCTTCATTTTTTTTCACCCTTTTTATCTTCATATTTTCTAAGTGCATGTAATATTTCAACCATTTTTTAAATTTTTCATACTTCCTAGATTGAATTAGTATGACCAATTTAAGACCAATCTTTTAGAATTTTGTTTTTATTTCATACTTCCCAACATGATTTAGTATGATTTATTGACTTAATTAATTTTTCTCTATTACCATTTATGTCATTTTACATACCTTCCATTTTATTACTTTGTTTGTCATACTTCCTAAACATGATATTAGTATGATTTTACCTATCTTAATTTAGTGCAAAAATATTTCACATTGGTTTAAAATAAATTCCTTTTGACCATCCTATTTTTCCATTTTTTGGTTCTTTATATTTAGTCATTTCTTATTATTAGACATTTCCCAGCTTTAAATAGTGTGTATTACATTTTCTTGATTGATTATATTTTTCCAAGTCCTTTTTGCCCATTTATTTTTATCCATGCCTGTATCTTTCATAATGATTAAAAATAAACCACATCTCTTATATTTCTTATAACATATACAAGAAATTTAAATACATGTGCTAAAAATAAATATATCCTAAGGATCCACAACCTAAACCATAATGAATAACTAGAATAACCCATAATGAAAACATAAACATATAAAACCAATATGATAAAATGATGATGATGATGATGATGATGATGATGATGTGTGTGTGTGTGTGTGTGTGTGTGATAATTTTTATACAATAAATTCAACCATATGCAATGTTACGACCCTATGGTTGGGTCCCATTTTGTCTATCTCGTGGCCTAGCCACATTGCCTACTAAGGCCTCAATCAAATCCTTTAAATGATACATTATAAGGAGGCTATCCAAGATATCAATTCCTCTACCTACTCCCATAGGTGTGTTGCCTAAATTTGTGACTTTGTTAACTAGGACTAAATATCTACCATCTATGCTACTATATCCAAATGCACAACTCTCTCATCTTCTAGGGACTTCCATGGATGTAGCTCCCATTCACCCATCACTGATGGTGGATACATCCTATCTCTCACTTGTATCTACCTCAATTCTTCTCCAAATAATCTAAAATAGCTTTCCTGAGTTGAGGTAAATGGTATACTTAGATCCTCTAGTGTCATGGGGTTATATGGCTTTAAATTCTCATCTGGTACATCATGGAGTGTTCCCCTCACTAGGGGTGCCCATATCTCCTCATCATCATAACCTACACCTATAAAATCACTCAAGATGGATATTAGATCACTATTATATCTCAAAATATTTATCTTTCTTTCTAAACCAAATATAAGCAACAAATTAACCATACCTTTTACCTATCTATGTCTTGGCTACTATGGTCTCACCATTTACATGACTACATAGCATAATATCCCTATATGTGTGGTGGCCTTCAAGCACCTCCTCTGTAGGCTACCTCCTCAACTCAAACCTAGTTAGCATGGCTCATGTTAATCTTAACCTACATATGAGTGGTCTCTCTATCATCTCCTCTGGTTCACCTATGGGGTCATCTAGGATGGTAATAGTCTCCACTCTATCCTCTGCCTCCTACCTCCATTAATGCCATATCCTCAAAGAACACTTCTTATCTCACTATGGAGTTGGTAGTGTTACATCTATTATATTTTCCTCCACATCCATATCCTCTTGCTTAGCTCCTCATTATGTTAGACCATTCTAGGGTCATTCTTAATGTGGACTTAGTATCAACCTCACTACTAATGGCCTTGGTCCTCTCCTCCCTCATCACTCCCTCACATGTCAATCTTACTACTTGATCATCAGTATCTTCCCTAACACTGATGTCACCAAATGTGGCTTTGTCCACCATAAATAGTGTCCAACTACCTCTATCCTCTCTGTTATTGGTGAAACTGTATCCCATCTCATTTATGTAGTTACTATGTGCTTGTATGACTATGACATAATGTATATACATCTCACTGACTACAATTTTTTCATGTGGGGCACATCACATGCTACCTAGTCCTCCCTCCATCTTCATACTTAAGGTGATTTGTCATCAATTGTATGGGGCAACCTAACTAGATGATACATAAGAAACCTCTCATATATCTAAGTTTTTAGTTATATGATCAATCATATGGTCATATACCCTCTGACTAACATCTCATATATATCATGCACTATTTGGACCCAAATGATCGACCCCAGGTCATATAAAACTCACTCCTCCAACATCATCCTACTCAAGCCTACCATGAATAGTGGTACCTTGCCATCTAACTTATGAAATAGCACTCTCTATTTCATAAAGCCTATCGTCACCCTCTAGATATCCATAAAATATTATGTATAGACATTAAACATGCTCGCTCTCATACCTGTTAATATCATCTTTGAGCTTGTAGCCCACATGGCTAAAGATATCCTTTCATCTAGTCTATCTAGTATCTTTATGATCACTTATGATCTTATTATAAGTATCCCCAAGATGGAATGGGCATCCTCTAGCATGATATCGACCTATATTTTATCCCCATCCACCTCCCATTTTAAGTTGGCAGACATTATTCCAAATAATTAAGGAACATGACTAATAAGTTAGCATTGAGGGGAATCTGGCACATCTCTATTATCCGACCTAGTCTTATGGATCCTAAACTAGCCTTATCTCCATTTTAAAACCTATATAACAAGTTTGATTACCATGCCATGTCCATAAGTCTCCAATTTTTTGTCATCCTTACACCCAAAAATAATAAAGGATGTATCAGTTCTTCCATGTCATGTATAGTCATACTACATTTTTACATTTTTAAATAAAAAACAAGCCTACATTACTTTATTTTACTCATTTTAGCTTAATTTTAGCCTTATTAGTCCTTCTTGACCTTACTTGGTCATTTCAAGCCATTCTAGCCCTCTTTCAACCTTTTACACACTTTTTCATATCATTCTAGCTCTTTAGTCAACCTAGTTTGACCAAAAGTTTCCTATCTTTTTGCTTGGTTAACTCAAAATCTAAGTCAACCCCTTATTTTTACTTGCCTAGTGCTAACATTATATTATGGACCTTTTGAACCAATTTGCAACTCTAATTTAGGCCTTCAGCCTATAAATTATATAGGGTCAACCCATACCTACTAGGTTTTAGATTGAGGTAAAAATAGGTTTTGAAGGGTCCCCAAAACCCTATGACAAGATAAAAAAGATAGATCAATTACAAACACCAGGATCAGAAGTCCTTAAGCCTACTAAAAACTAGCAGCAAAAACAAGAAAAAATAGGGGCAACATCATTATTCATTTTATATTCTGCCCCCTAACATTCCAAAGAAAGATTTTCTAATTATTTTTGAGGGGCAAAGTCCAGAATAGTTGCCTGCCTACCATCAACAATATTCTGCTTACTTTCTAGCTCTCTATTTTTCTTTATGGATCTTCTTCCCGGTCTGTCAAGAGAGCCAAAATCTGATTTCACTTTTAAAAATTGTCTCCTTTTCCAGATTTATCCGTTGTAGAAGCTGGATGTATCACCTTCATTTTTTGGTCTTTTTGCTGCTTCTTGTTTCAACGCCCTTTGTAATGGTCTTTTTTATCAGCACTTTTCTTTGGTTAAGAAAGTGCTTTATATTTTCTCCTTTATCATTTACATTTAGCTCCTTCAGAGGGGGAGCATTCTCAGCCTGAATCTCCCTGGACTGAGAATCAAGAGGTTTTCCTTTCTCTAATTTATTTTCAGTTCTATCCACAAAATTTCCTTTCTCCCGCTCAGTTATGTCTTCTACATCTCCCCATCGGTCTTCCATTTTTTGAAAAAGTATTTTGACAGCCCACAATTTGTTTTGATAATCCCATACCTACTAGGTTGACACTATGGATTTTGCTTATTTTCTAGCCTACTGGGTAGACCCAATGCTTTTTGCCTAATAACCCCTTGCATTTGTTTAAAAAAGTGTAATTTTATTACTTTTTTCCTAAATCTTCCAAACCCATTTCTTTTCTTCCTATTTGCTACTCCTATAATCTAATTTGGCCTAATTTTGAAATCTAAAAATGCTTAAATTCAAAATTACTAAAATTTTAATTAAATCAATACAAATTTCAAAAACTGGTTTGACATTCTTAGTTGCATACATATAGTGCACCTATTGCCACTTATGGAGCTTCTCCTTGTCTAGCATGTCATCTCCTCACCATCCTAGCTTGTTTTCTCTCCAGAGTTCTTTTCTCCTTTTCTCATAAGTCAAAATAATAAATGACTTGTCTTTTCCCCTATTTTAAAACACTTTTCAAAATTCAAATTCTTCAATTATTTTTTAGTAAATTCCTTCTTTTGCCTATATCTTTGTTTTTACTCATCCATTTTACAAATAGTAAAATGCATTAGATTTTTGATGATGTAGAGATTATTTTTCACTACCATATGCTTCTCTTCTAAATTTTTTTATTTTTTGGCTATTTTTTGCACTAACATTTATAGGTTCATCTAGTGTTCTCTACATTGGACACCTTCACATTTATGACAGTCTAGTTCTTTATCTACAACACTAAGGTAAGTTAAAAATATTTGTTTTTCAATTTAGTCTTTTCATTTGTCTTATTTATTACTTACTACACTTTACTTAGTATTAGTGTTGTGTGTTATCATCTTATTTTTTGAAGCACCATCTTGTGTTCCACTTATGTGACACATGATGAGCTTCAATTGGGGCATATGTATACACATAATATTTTAAATTTTCTTATTGATTATTAACACTTTATATCTTGTAGGAACCTATCAAGTCTCAATCTCTCTAAGTGCATGCCTTAAGGGGTGCACCAAAAAAGGGGTGGGTAGACCATCAATGCTTCATAATATTGTTTGTCCCTTTTACCACTTACCATATGCATACTTGTCTCCTAAAAAACATTTACTCTAAGCTTATTCTTCTCTGTCCTACCTATTCTAATATTTTCCTCTTTCCATTCCTCCTTTTATTTCCTTAACACCCTTTTGGATAATTGGTTGTATTAGGTCAACTAGGTCAACCTAGTATAATTTAGGGGTATTTTTCACTTTCTTGGTTTTTTAGCCTTTCGATCGACCTATCTCAGACCTAGTGATTTGTCCCCAAAAACACACTAGGTTGACTGGGTCAACCTTTTATAGTCAACATTATCAAGAGAATTTAGGGTAAGATCCACATATATATACAAGTTCATTTCCCACCATTTCATAAGATAAGAATTATAAGAAAATAAGTGTGAGCAAACATCTACTTATTGACCATTCTACTTAAGGAATAAAACTTAGGGTTCCATACTTTATTTTTAGATATAAATCTTGTCTTTTAGAGAAGTCTTTTGGATTCTTAGATAGGTTGTGTAGCCTAGATTTGATTTATCTTTGTTATCCTTACATACCACAATAATATCTTTTGAAGCACCTTGGTCAAGGGAGAGATTGAGGCTTGGTGGCTTCATCTTCAAAGGTAAGTATTCCTAAATTTATTTCTCCTTTGTAAGAGTAGATAGATAATGTATTTTTATTCTTTTCCCATGTATTAGTATTTTGTATACATTTATGTGATTATATGCCTTCTAATACATGTTTAGTTTAGTTGTTTATTTTATTGTTTCTAACCCCCACTATTTGCCACAAGATTTGATGTACACTAGATTAGATTTAATTTATTTTTATTAGAATAGAGTGAATGTTTTAAACCTTAGGACCCCATTAGGGTTTTTGTGTGATTATGTTAGACTATAGGCTTTGGAACCCTTCTTAGCATGATATGTTATGACAAGTGATCCCTTGATTGGGTTTAGCAAATCCCTATATTGATCATGCTCTCACTTAATAAGTGTATCCCTAATTAGAAGTGTAGGTATGATCTATCTTTTGCAAGCTAGGATTGATTTATAAATAAGATGCATTTTTTATTACATACACTAACCATTCAACTATGCATATAATATGTACTAACTAATTTGGTGTGTATACATGTTCTAGTCATTTTTATATCATTCCCCAACACCTCCATTTATGTCACCCTCTTTGATGATTCTCCACCTCTATCATGCTTTAAGGAATTAATATCTCTTGCATCTAACTCATGAAAATAAGGTAGTTAGTTCATATCATCATGACATATAAATCATAAAATATTGTTAAAATAATAAATCAACATGATTATAATGTAAAGAATATATAATATAACTAACTCATAACAATGTAATCATGGAATCAAAGAAACATACATCTATCACATAATAGCATATGACTTATAGTTTATTTAATTAAATCAAATTAACAAATATAAATATCCATGGATAATCAAGTAAGTTTGCTTAACAAGGAATTAAGATGTAATAATGTGACCAGCTAAGTGTTTAAAAAGTTATAAAAACATCCCTAAATTGATATATTTTTATATGAATAAATTTTTATTTATGAGATGGTCATTTTATTGTAAATAAGAGCTCAAAATAAGTTATGGGTCAAAAGTTATGGACTCGATAAAATTGGACTCTACATCATTTATTTTTAGAACTTTTTGGAGGCCATTCATGGCCATATGAGGGTCTAAAAATTTCTAAAAACATTCTTAAATGGATAGATATATTCATGGATGAATTGTACTTTTTGAGATTATCATTTTAGGGTAAATGAGAGCTTAAACAAATTTATATATTTAAATTTATGGCCTTAGAAAGTTTAAACTTTGCATCATTTATTGTTAGAACTTTTTAAATGTTGTACGTGATGGGTCTAAAAAGTTTAGAAAATATCTCTAAATCGATATATATATTTATGGTTTAATTGGAATTTTTGAGATGATGATTTTAGGGTAAATAGGATCTTAAACAAAGTTATAGATCTAAAGTTATGACCTTTGAAAGTTTAAACTTCGTATCATTTATTTTTAGAACTTTTTAGAGGCCATAAATGACCATTTGAGGGTTTGAAAAGTTTAGAAAACATCCCTATATCAATAGAGACATTTATGGTTGAATTGGAATTTTTAGAGAATAATTTTTTTATAAACAAGAGCTCAAATGAAGTTACAAATAAAAATATATGGCCTCTAGAATTTTGGACTTTGCATCATTTATTTTCAAAACTTTTTAGAGATCATACATGACAATTTGAGAGTCAACAAAGCTATGAAAACTTTCATAAATGGATGGATATATTTATGGCTGAATTTTAATTTCCAATATGGCCATTTTGGTGTAAATGAAATTTCAAATGGAGTTATTGATTGAAACTTATGGCCTTGGGAAGTTTGGACTCTGTATCATTTACTTTTAGAACTTATCAAAGACCATACATGACCATCTAAGGGTAAAAAGATATATAAAAACATACCTAAATAGATAGATCTATTTATGGTGTAATTATACCTTCTAAGACAATAATTTTGTTTTAAAGGATATCTAAAATATATTTAAAAAAGTTATACCCTCTAGATGTTTGGACTCAGAATCATTCATTTTCAGAACTTGTTGGATGCTATATGTGACCATATGAGGGACTAAAAAGTTTTGAAAACATACTTAAATAGGTAGAATTATTTATTCATAAATTTTAATTTTTAATAATATCATATTGGCATAAATGAGAGATAAAATATAGTTACAGATCAGATGTTAAGGCCTCCATAAAATTGGACTCCGCTTCATTTATTTTCAAAACTTTTTGGAGGCAATACATGACCATATGAAGGTTGAAAAGGTTCATAAAAAATCCTTAAACTCATAGAAATATTTATGGATGAATTTTTCTTTTGGAGATAGTTAATTTAGCATGAATGAAAGCTTAAATATAGTTATAGATCAAAAGTTATGCCCTCCAAAATTTTGAACTACGTATCATTTATTTTTAGAACTTTTTGAAGGTCATACAAGTTATAAAAACAACCTTAAATGGTTATATCTACATATGGATAAGTTTTAATTTTTGAACATTTTGAATCCACATAATTTATTTTTTGAGACAGTCATTTTGGTAAGGGATCAAATAGAGTTATAATTCAAAATTTATGGCCTCCAAAAGTTTGGACACTACATTATTTGTTTTCAAAAAAATTTGGAGGTCATACATGACCATATAAGGGTCCAAAATTTTATAAAAGCATCCCTAAATGGATATAGTTGTTTTGGTTTGAATTATAATTTATGAGATAGTTATTCTGGCTCAAACAAGAGCTCAAAAAGAGTTACATATCAAAATTTATGGCCTCTAGAAGTTTGGACTCTATATCATTTAATTTTAAAACTTTTTAGAGGTCATACATGACCATATAAGTCTTTGAAAAGTTATAAAAACATACCTGAATGGATAGATCTATTTATATACAAATTTTAATTTATAAGACACTTGTTTTAGTGTAAATGAGAGCTCAAACATAGTTATAGATGAAAATCTATGGCCTCTGGAAAGTTTGGACTCTAAATTTATTTTTAGAACTTGTCAAAGTCTATGTATAATGATCTAATTTTCTAAAAATTAATAAAAACATATATAAATAGATATATCTATTTATGGTTAAGTTTTAATTTTTGATATCATCATTTTTCTCAAAGAGAACTCAAATAGAGTTATGGATCAAAACTTATGGCTTCCAAAACATTAGACTGCACATCATTTAGTTTTGGAACATTCTAAAGGCCATACATGATCTAAAAATCTATAAAAACATCCTAAAAGATGAGATATTTATGGTTAAATTTTAATCTCCAAGATAGTCATTTTGGCACAAATGAGAGCTCAAATAGAGTTATAGATTGAAGTTTATAGCCTCCAAAAATTTGGACTTTGCATCATTTGTTTTTATAACATTTTTGAGACCATAAATGAAAATTCTAGGGTTTTAAAAGTTCTATAACCATACCTAAATGGATACAAATGTTTATATCTGAATTTTACTTATGAGATGATCATTTTGGCACAAAAAAATCTCAAATAGAGTTAGAAATCAAAAGTTATGGGCTTTGGAAGTTTGAACTCTATATCATTTATTTTCAAAAAAATTTAGAGGCCATGTATGACCATATGATTATTTGAAAATTTATAAAAACAATATTATATATGGCCAAATTTTAAATTTTGAGATGATGATTTTGGCATAAATGAGAGTTAAAATGACATGGTTGCAGGCCAAAACTTATGGCCTGTAAAAGTTAAGACTATGCATCATTTATTTTTAGAATGTTTCAAAGGCAATACATGACCATATAAGGTTTTTAAAAAGTTATAAAAATATATAAATGGATAGAACTATTCATATCTCAATTTTAATTTTTGATATGGTCAATTTGGTGGAAATGAGAGCTCAAACATAGTTATGAATAAAAAATTATGGCCTTTAGAGGTTTAAACTCTGCATCATTTATTTTTAGAAATTTTTGGAGGCAATATGTGACCATTTTAGGGTAATAGAAGTTATAAAATATATATTTAAATTAGTATATTTATTTATAGATCAATTTTAATTTATGTAATATTCATTTTGACATAAATAAGATCTCAAAAATAGTTATAGATCAAAAGTTATGGCCTCCAAAATTTTAGACTCTACATCATTTATTTTCCATACTTTTAAAAGGCCATACATGACCATGTGAGAGTCGTTTTTTTGAAAATATCCATAAATGGATTGATCTATTTATGTTTGAATTATATTTTTTGAAATGGTCGTATTGGTGCAAACAAGATCTCAAATGGAGTTATGAATAAAAAGTTATGACCTCTCAAAGTTCTAAACTTTTTGACTCTAGATCATTTGTTTTCAAAGCTTTTCAAAGGCCATACATGACCATATGAGGGTCATTAACCTCTACAATACATCCTTAAGTGGATATATATATATATATATATATATAATATATATATATATATATATATATATATATATATATATATTTACTTTCCAAGATGGCCTATTTGACATAAATGAGAGCTCAAACAAAGTTATATATCAAAAAGTATGGCCTTTGACTGTTTGGACCCCTCGTCATTTTATTTTAAATTTTTTTATAGGTCATATATGACCATATAAGGGTATAAAAAAAAATTTTAAAAAAAATCCCTAAATGGATAGTTCAATTTGTGGCTAAGTTTTACTTTTTGAAATAATCATTTTGGCATAAATGAGAGATCAAATAGAGTTATAGATCAAAAGTTATTGCCTCCAAAACATTAGACTCTACATCATTTATTTTTAAAAAACTTTAGAGGCCATATGTGACAAATCTAAAGATCTTAAAAGTTAAAAAACATACTTAATGGATAGAGCTATTTATGGTTGAATTTTACTTTATGAGATGGTTGTTTTGGCATAAATGATGGTTAGACAATGTTATAGATCAATAGTTGTGGCATCCATAAGTTGGGAATATACATCATTTATTTTTCAAAAAAAAATATAGGTCATAATAACCATATAAATGTATAAAATGTTTTAAAAACATAAATGAATAGATATTACTATTCATGGTTGAATTGTACTTTCTCAGATAGTCATTTTGGTGCCAATGAGAGATCAAATAAAGTTATAGATAAGAATTTATAGCTTTTGAATGTTAGGACTCCACATCATTTATTAAAAAAAAAAATTTAAAGGCCATATGTGACCATTTAATTATCAAAAAAATTAAAAAAATATTCTTAAATAGATAGAGTTATTTGTGGCAGAATTTTTCTTACCAAGATGGTCATTTTGGTACAAATGAGAACTCATATGGAGTTACAGATAAAAAATTATGGCCTCTTAAAGTTTAGAATCTAGATAATTTATTTTCATAACTTTTTAGAGGCTATATTTAACCATATGTGGGTTAGAAAAGTTATTAAAACATACTTAAATGGATATAAGGTGTTTATGTTTGAATTATATATTTTGAGATAGTCATTTTGGTGTAAATGAGAGCTCAAATGGAGTTATGAATCAAATTTTATGGCCTTCAAAAGTTTAGACTTCATATATTTATTTTCAAAACATTTCAGAGGCCATAGATGACCACATAAGGTCCAAAAAGTGTTAAAAACATTCCAATATAGATAGATGTATTTATTGATAAATTTTACTTTTCAATATTATCATTTTGGTATAACTGAGCGATAAAACAGAGTTATGGATCAAAGGTATTGGCCTATATAAGTTTAGACTCTACATTATTTATTTTTTAGAAATTTTTAGAGGCTATATTTGACCATATAAGGGTCAAAAATGTTTTGAAAACATCACTAAATGGATATATCTATTTATGGCTAAATTTAAATTTTACTTTCTAATACAACAATTTTGGTGTCAATGAGAGCTCAAATAGAGTTACGAATCAAAATTCAAGGCCTATTTAATTTTAGACTTTATATTATTTATTTTCTAAACTTTTCCAAGGCCATAAAAGACCATTTTAGGGTCTACAATGTTTTGAAAAACATCTTTAAATGGTTATAGATGTCTAACGTAGAATTTATAATTTTGTATGTGGTTGTTTTGGCAAAAACAAGAGCTCAAATGGAGTTACAGATCAAAATATATGGCCTTAAGAAGTTTGGATTCTACATCATTTCTTTTTATAACTTTTTAGAGGCCATAAGTACCATCTGAGGGTTTAAAATATTATAAAACTTAAATGGATAGTATACTTGTGGTTGAATTGTACTTTTTAATATGATCATTTTGGAAAAAATAAAAGCTCAAATGGAGTTACAAATCAAAATTTTATGACCTCTATAATTTTATACTCCACATCATTTATTTTCCAGACTTTTAAGAGGCCATATGTGACTATATGAGGTTTTAAATTTTTTGGAAAACATATCTAAATGGATAAAGATATTTATGGCTAAATTTTAATTTATAAAATGGTTATTTTAGTGCAAACAAGAGTTTAAATGGAGGTACATATCAAAATTTATGTACTCTATAAGTTTAAACTCTATCATATAATTTCAAAACTTTTTAGAGACCATACATGACCATCTGAGGGTTTTAAAATTTATACATACATCCCTAGGTTTACATTTGATTTATAATGTCTAAGATGGTTAATTTTGTGCAGATGAGAGCTCAAATAGAGTTATGAATCAAAATTTATGGGCTTCAAATGTTTGGACTCCACATTATTTATTTTTAGAACTTTTCAAAGGCCATACATGACCATCTAAGGATTTGGAAAGTTTTAAAAACATCCCTAAATGGATAGATCTATTTATGTTAAATTAAAATTTTTGAGACATTTATTTTAGTATAAATTAGAGCTCAAATAGAGTTACAAATCCATAGTTATGGCCTCCATAAGTTTGGACTCCCATCATTTGTTTTTAGAAAATTTTAGAGGCCATACATGACCATATGAGTGTCTAAAAAGTTCTAAAAATATCTTAAAATAGATAAATACATATATATCTAAATTATATTTTCTAAGTTAGTAATTTTGGCATAAACAAGAGCTAAAACAAAGTTAAAGATCAAAAGTTATGGACCCTATAAGTTTGGACTCTACATTTATTTTTTGTACTTTTCTAAGGGCATATGAGAGGATATCATGGTCTAAAATTTTCTATAAACATTCCTAAATGTATATATCTATTTATGGATAAATTAAAAAAAAATTAGACAGTCATTTTGGCATAAACAAGAGCTTAAATGGAGTTATGGATCAAAAGTTATGGCCTTCAAAAGTTTTTACTCTATATCATTTGATTAAAAAACTTTTTAGATCTATATGTGACCACATGAAGGTATACACTTTTCAATAAACATACTTAAAATGATATAGTTGGTTAATATTAAATTTTAATTCTTGAGATGGTCATTTTGGCATAAATGAGCACTCAAATAGATTTATGGATCAAAAGTCATGGCCTCTATAAGTTTGGACTCTGCATCATTTGTTTTCAAAAAAATATGGAGGCCATAAATGAGCATATAAGGGTTTGAAAAATTCTAAAACTATTCTTAAATGGTTAGAGATATTTATGTTTAAATTATACTTTCTGAGATGTTTATTTTGAAGTAAACAAGAGCTCAAAAGTTATGGAATTTGGAAGATTGGACTTTGCATCATTCATTTTTAGAAATTTTGGAAGGCCGTAAGTGACCAGTTAAGGGTCTATTTTTTTTTAAACATATATATATATATATATATATATATATATATATATATATATATATATATATATATATATATATATATATATATATATTATGAATATGGTTAAATTTTACTTTCTGACATGATTTTTTTGGCATAACTAAGAGCTCAAACAAAGTTACATATCAAAATTTATGGCCTCTATAAGTTTGAACTCCACATAATTTATTTTTAAAATTTTTTGGAGGCCATACATGAACATCAAGGATATTAAAAGTTATTAAAACATCCCTAAATGGTTAGATTTGTTTATGGATAAACTTTAATTTCTAATACAGAGTTACAAATCAAAAGTTATGGCCTCCAAACATTCAGACTCTACATTTATTTTCAAAACTTTTTAAAGGCCATACATGACTATATAAAGGTCTAAAAAGTTATTAAAACATCTCTAAATGGATAAAATTATTTATGGTTACATTTTTATTTTTGATGTCATCATTTTGGTGTAAATGAGAGCTCAAATAGAGTTACAAATCAAAATTTATGTCCTCTAAAAGTTTGGAATCTACATTATTTATTTTCAAAACCTTTTATAGGTCATAGATGACCGTATTAGAGTACAAAAAGCTTTGAATATATATATATATATATATATATATATATATATATATATGGATAAATTATACTTTTGATAAGGTCATTTTAACACAAACAAGAGCTCAAATAGAGTTATAGATCAAAAGTTATGGCCTATGGAAGTTTAGATTCTATATCATTTATTTTTATAACTTTTTAGAGGACATATGAGACTGTATAAGGGTTTTAAAACCTATAAAAACATATTTAAATGGATAGATCTATATATAATTAAATTATACTTTCCAATATGGTCATTTTAGCATAAATGAAAGCTCAAACAGAGTTAAAAATCAAAATTTATGGCCTTTACGTAACCATATGTGTCTAAATTTTTTATAAAACATCCCTGAATGGATATATCTATTTATGGTTGAATTATACTTTTTGAGATGATCATTTTGGCATAAACAAGAGATAAAAGAGAATTATAGGTCAAAATTTATGGCCTTTAAAAGTTTAGACTTCACACATTTATTTTTAGAATTTTTAGAGGACATACACGACCATATAATGGTTTAAAAACTACTAAAAATATCTATAAATTGATAACGCCTATTTATGGCTAAATTAGGATTTCTAAGATGGTCATTTTAGATCAATGAAAGCTAAAATAGAGCTATGAATCAAAATTTATGGTCTCCAGAAGATCAGAATCTGTATCATTTGTTTTTAAAACTTTTTAGATGCCATTTGTGACCATATGAAGGTATAAAAAGTTTTGAAAACATCCCTAAATAGATATTTTTTATGGTTTAATTTTAATTTTTGAGATAATCATTTTGGTGCAAATGAGAAATTAAATTAAAAAATGCATCAAAAGTTATAGCTTTTAAAAATTTGGACTCTACATCATTTATTTTGAGAGCTTGCTACAGGGCATACATGACCATCTGAGAGTCTAAAAAGTATTGTAAACATCTCTAAAAGGATAGAGATATATATGTCTAAAATTTTTTACTAAGATGATCATTTTGGTACAAAAAGAGCTAAAATGAAGTTACAAATCAAGATTTATGTCCTTGAAAATTTTGGACTTTTCATAACTTATTTTTAGAACTTTTTAGAAGCCATACATGAACATCTAAAGTTTTGAATTTTTTTGAAAACATCTTCAAATGGATAGATCTATTTTTGGTTGAATTGTAATTTTTGACACTATTATTTTGGGATAAATTATAACTCAAATGGAATTATGGATCAAATTTTATGGCCTCCATAAGTTTGGATTCTAAATTATTTATTTTCAAAAAATTTCAGAGGTGATATATAACCATATAAGGGTCTTAAAAGTTTTTTAAGTGTACATAAATAGATAGAAATATTTATGGTTGAATTTTAATTTTTGAGATAGATGTTTTGGCATAAATAATAGATCAAATAGAGTTATAGATCAAAAGTTATGGCCTCTAGAAGTTTTGACGCTAAACCATTTTTTAAAAAACTTGTTGGATGCCATATTTGACCATTTGATGGTCTAAAAAGTTTTGAAAATATACCTAAATATATAGAGTTATTTATGAATTAATTTTTATTTTTGATACATTCATTTCTTTTATAAACATGAGTTTAAACTGAGGTACGAATCAAAATTTATGGCCTCTAAAAGTTTAGATTCTACATCATTTATTTTCATAACTTTTTAGAGTCCATACCTAACCATCTAAGGGTCTATAAAATATTGAAAAAATACATAGATAATATAGTTATTTATGGTTGAATTTTACTTTCCAATATAGTTATTTTGGCACAAATGAGAGCTCAAATAGAGTTATAGATCAAAACCTATGGCCTCTCGAAGTTTAGACTCCATATCATTTATTTTTAAAATAATTTAAAGTCCATACATGACCATCTGAGGGTTTAATTTTTTTGAAATTATAACTAAATGAATATAGATGTTTAAGGTTGAATTATACTTTTTGATATGGTTGTTTCCATGTAAATGAGAGATCAAACAAAAATAAATATCAAAATTTATGGCTTCTAAAAGTTTGAACTCTACATCATTTTTTTTTAGAAATTTTTGGAGTCCATTTATGACCATCTGAGAGTCCTAATTTTTTTTAAAAAAATCTTAAATATAGAAAACTATTTATTGATAACTTTTATTTTCATATACAATCATGTTGGCATAAACGAGAGCTCAAATGGGGTTACAATTCAAAAGTTATGGCATCCAAAAGTTAAGACTCCACATCATTTGTTTTCCAACCTTTTTATAAGCCATACATGACCATTTAAAGATCTGAAATTTTATAAAAACATCCCTAAAACAATAGATATGATTATGGTTGAATTGTACTTTCTAACATGGATCAAAATTTATGGCCTCTTGAATTTAGAATCCACATTATTTATTTTCAAAAAAAAAATTAGAGGCCATACATGACTATTTAGAGGTCTATAAAGTTTTTTAAATATCATTTTATGTATAGAGTAATATATGTCTGAATTGTACTTTTTGAGATGGTATTTTTGACGTAAATAATAGATCAAATAGAGTTACAAATCAAAAGTTAGGGCCTCTAAAACTCTAGACTCTACATCATTTATTTTAAAAACTTTTAATACTCTCAAATAAATGATCTATTTATGGTTGAATTGTAATTTTTGAGACAAATGTTTTGGCATTAAAAAGAGATCAAATGGATTTACAAATAAAAAGTTATCGCCTCTAGAAGTTTAGACTCTACATTATTTATTTTCAAAACTTTTTGAAGTCCATACATGACCATCTGAGGGTTTAAAAAGTTATAAAAACATCCTTAAATGGATATATTTATTTATTAATCAATTATACTTTATAAGATGGTCATTCTTTCATGAATGATATCTCAAACAAAGTTACAAATCAAAATTTATGGCTTCTAAAATTTTAGACTCTACATCATTTATTGTTAGAGCTTTTTGGAGTCTATATGTGACCATTTAAGGGTCTAAAAAGTCTTTAAAATATCATTAAATAAATATATTTTTTAATGGTTTATTTATACTTTTCAAGATAGACATTTTGGCATAAATGAGATTTCAAATGGATTTATAGATCAAAATTTATGGCCTATGAAAGTTTGGACATTGCATCTTTTATTTTTCAAAACATTTCAAAAGCCACATGTGACCATATGAGTGTACAAAAAATTAATAAAAAATACCTAAATGGATAGATATTATTATGTCTAAAATTTACTTTTTGAGACTATTATTTTGGTGCAAACAAGAGATAAAACAAAGTTACATATCAAAAGTTATGGCCTTTAGAAGTTTGACATTTCATCATTTGTTTTCAAAACTTTTTGGATGCCATATGTGACCATATGAGTTTTTTTTTTTTTTTAAATATCTATAAATGGGTAAATTGATTTATGGCTAAATTTTAATCTTTGAGACAGTCATTTTGGCATAAAAGAGAGCTAAAATGAAGTTACAAATCCAAAGTTATGGTATCAAAATGTTTGGACTTTGTATCATTTATTTTTAATAAAATTAGAGGCCATACATGACAAATTGAGGGTGTAAAATTTTATGAAAATATTCCTAAATGGATAAATCTATTTATGGTTGAATTATAGTTTTTGAGATAGACGTTTTGGCACAATCAAGAGATTAAATGAAGTTATGAATCAAAAGTTATAGCTTATGAAAGTTTGGACTCTCCATCATTTATTTTTTTACTCTTTTTTGGAGTCCACACAAAACCATATAAGGTTTTTAAAAGTTTTAAAGACATAATTAAATGTATATATTTATTTATATTTGAGTTGTACATTTTGATATGGTCATTTTGGTGTACAAAATTATAGATCAACAGTTATGGCCTTCATAAGTTTAGAATCTACATCATTTATTTTTAAAACTTTTTAAAGGCCATACATAACCATATGAGGGTTTGAATTTTTTTGAAAACATCCTTAAATGGATATAGTTATTTATGGTTGAATTGTACTTTTTAACACAATCATTTTGGTTCAAATGAGAGTTCAAATGGAGCTATAAATAAAAAGTTATGGCCTCTAAAAGTGTGGAATCTACATCACATAATTTTAAAAATTTTCAAATTCCATACCTTACTATATAACAATTTTAATTTTTTTGAAAACATCCCTAATTAGATATAGCTATTTATGGGCAAATTGTACTTTCCAAGACAGTCATTTTGGCACAAACAAGAGCTCAAACAGAATTATGGATCAAAATTTATGGCCTCTAAAAATTTAGACTTTGCATCATTTTATTCAAAAGTTTTTAGAAAACATGTATGATTATTTTAAGGTCTCAAAAGTTATAAAAACATACCTAAATGGATAGATTTATTTATGGCTAAATTTTACAATCTAAAATGGTCATTTTGGCATAAATGAGATCTCAAATAAGGTTATAGATCAAAATTTATGGCCTCCAAAAGTTTAGAATATACATCATTTCTTTTCAAAACATTCTGGAGGCCATACATGATCATCTAAGGGTCTATAAAGTTTTGAAAACATACATAAATAGATATATCAAAAGTTATGGCCTTAAAAAATTTAGACTATGCTTCATTTAGTTTTCAAAAAAAATTTAGGCCATAGGTGCCCATCAGAGGGTCTAAAAAGATTTTAAAACATTCATAAATGAATAAATATATTTATGAACAAATTTTAATTTCTAAAATGATTATTTTGGCACAAATGATATCTCAAATAAAGTTACAAATCAAAACTTATGGCCTTCAGAAGTTTGGACTAGGCATCATTTGTTTTCAAAACTTTTTAGAAGCCACATATAGCCATATAAGGGTATGAAAAGTTCTAAAAAAATTTACAAATGGATACATCTATCTACAGTTGAATTTTACTTTATGAGATGGTCATTTTGGTGTAAATGAGAGATTAAAAGGAGTTATAGGTCAAAAGTTATGGCTTTAAAAGATTTAGACTTTGCATCATTTATTTTCATAAATTTTTGGAGGGAATACATACCAATCTAAGGGATTGAAAAGTTTTTAAAATATATCTAAATGGATATAGTTATTTATGGCTTAATTTTAATTTCTAAGAAGATCATTTTGGCATTAATGAGAGCTCAAATGGAGTTATGGATCAAAAAATCTAGCTTCTAGAAGTTTGGAATCCACATCATTTATTTTCAAAAAAAATTTGGAGTCTATACATGTCCATTTTAGGGTAAAAAAATTCTTAACATATTCCTAAATATATAGAGCTATTTATAGCTA
>JARHVA010000264.1:1515000-1607500 GCA_037957365.1 Torreya grandis | reverse complement strand
GATATGATCATTTTGGTGTAGACTAGAGTTCAAATGGAGTTATGGAGCAAAAGCTATGGCCTTAAAAAGTTGGCATTACATATCATTTATTTTTAAAACTTTTTCAAGGCCATATGTGACCATCTAAGGGTATAAATTTTTTTGAAAACATACCCAAATAGATATATATATATATATATATATATATATATATATATATATATACACTTTATGAGATGGTTGTTTTATCATAAATGACAGCTCAAATGAAGTTATAGATCAAAAGTTATGGCCTCCAAAAGTTTTGACTCTGCATCATTTATTTTTAATTTTTTTAGAGGCCATATGTGACTATACAAGGGTTTAAAAAGTTTTGAAAACATTCATAAATGGATATATTTATTCATGGTTGAATTATAGTTTATGATATAGTAATTTTATCATAAACGAGACTCAAATGAATTACAAATTAGAAGTTATGGCCTCTATAGGTTTAGTATCAACATTATTTATTTTCTAATCTTTTTAGAGGCCATGTATGACCATCTGAGGGTCTAAGAATTTTAAAAACATTCCTAGAAAGATATATTTATTTATTACTAATTTTTTTTTAAAATAGTTATTTTGACATAAACCAGAGCTCAAACATAGTTACGAATCAAAATTTATGGCCTCTAGAACTTTGGACTCTACATCATTTGTTTTTAGAACTTTTCATAGGCTATACATTATGATATGAGGTTCTAAAAGTTTAGATAACATCACTATATATATATATATATATATATATATATGTTTGAGTTTTAATTTTTTAAATGGTCATTCTAGCACAAACAATATCTCAAACAAAGTTACAAATCAAAAGTTATGGCCTCTAGAAGTTTAGACTTTGCATCATTTATTTTTACAATATTTTAGAGGCTATATATGACCATTTTAGGGTCTTAAAAGTTATAAAAATATCACTAAATGGATAGTTATATTTATGGATGGATTATCATTTCCAAAATGGTCATTTTGACACAAATGAGATCTCAAATGGAGTTATGGATCAAAAGTTATGACCTCTAAAAGTTTGGACTCTGTATCATTTTTTTTTAAAACTTTTTAGAGACCATATGTGATCATATAAAGGCCTATTTAAAAAAAAATATTCCTAAATAGATATATCTAAATATGTTTCAATTTTAACTTCAAAGACAATATTTTTTTCTATAAATGAGAGATCAAATGGAGTTATGGATCAAAAGTTATGGACTCTAAAATTTTAGACTTCGCATCATTTTTTTCAAAACTTTTTAGAGGTCACAAATGAATATTTTAGGGTCAATATTTTTTTTAAACATATATATATATATATATATATATATATATATATATATATATATATATATGATTTATACTTTTCATGAAAGTGATTTTGTTGTAAATGAGAGCTCAAATAGAATTATGGATCAAAACTTATCGTCTCTAGAAGTTTGGACTCTATATCATTTATTTTTAGAAATTTTATAGACCATACATGACCATAGAAGAGTATTAAAAGTTTCAATAACATTATTAAAGTATATAACTATATATGGTTGAATTTTACCTTCTAATATGGTCATTTTTATGTAAGCAATAGCTCAAATGGAGTTATACATCAAACATTATGACCTTTAAAAGATTGGATTCCACATCATCTATTTTATAAAGTTTTTAAAATCTATACATGATCATATAAGGGTCTAAAAAGTTATAAAAACATCCCTAAATGTATAGATATATTTATGTGTGAATTTTACTTTTGATATGGTCGTTTTGGTGTAAACAAGATCTTAAAGAAAGTTATAGATCAAAAATTATGGCCTCTAGAAGTTTTGACTTGGCATTATTTATTTTTAGAAATTTTTAGAGACCACACATGACCCTAAAATGGTTTGAAATATCTAAAAAATATCTAAATGGATATATCTATATGTGGATAAATTATAGTTTCCAAGATGGTCATTTTATTGTAAATGAGAGCTCAAACGGAGTTTCGGATCAAAATTTATGGCCTATAGAAATTTATACTTTGCATCATTTATTTTCAAAACTTTTTGGAGGCCATACTTGACCTTTTGAGTTTCCTAAAACATATAAAAATAGTATTTAATAGATAGATCTATTCATATCTAAATTAAATTTTCCAAGACGGTCCTTTTGGCACAAACAAGAGCTTAAATAGAGTTACAAATCAAAAGTTATGGCCTCTAGAAGTTGAACTTTACGTTATTTATTTTTAGAACTTTTTAGAGGATATATATAGAAATTTGAGAATGTTTTTTTTAAAACATCCTTAAATAGATAGAGTTATTTATGGTTGAATTATATTTTCTAAGATAGTCATTTTGGTGCAAATAAGCACTCAAATAGAGTTATGTATCAGAAGTTATGGCCTCTAAAAGTTTAGAATTAGTATCATTTGTTTTCATAATATTTTAGAGGCCATGCATGACTTTGTGAGGGTATAAAAGTTATAAAAATGTCCCTAAATGGATAGATTTATTTATGGTTAAATTTTACTTTTTGAGGTGGTAATTTTGGTACAAATGAGAGCTCAAATAGAGTTTTAGATTAAAAAAAATTATGGCCTCTAAAAGTTCTTAAATTTTTGACTCCATATCATTTATTTTCAAAAAATTTCAAAGGCCATAAGTGATCATTTGAGGGTCATATAAATTTTTAAATCATTCCTAAATAAATAGGGATATTTATGGATGAATTTTACTTTTTAAGACAATTGTTGAGCTCAATTAGAGTTAAGGATCAGAAGTTATGTCCACTAGAAATTTAAATTTTACATAATTTGTTTTTATTTAGAGGTAATACATGACCATTAGAGGGATAAAAAAGTTCTAAAATCATCCCTAAATAGATAGAGTTATTTATGTCTTAATCATACTTTTTGAAATGATGTTTTAGTGCAAACGAAAACTCAAATAGAGTTACGAATTAAAAGTTATGGCCTCTAGAAGTTTGGACTCTGCATAATTTATTTTAAAAACTTTTTAGAAGCCATACATGACCACATCAATGTCTAATTTTTTTTTGAAAATGTTATAAATGGATAGAGATCTATATGGTTGAATATTACTTTCTAATAAATTCATTTTAGTGTAAATGAGATCTCAAATAATGTTATGAATCAAAATTTATGGCCTCAATAAGTTTAAACTCTACATAATTTATTTTCATAACTTTTCAAAGGCGATACATGAACATATGTGGGTTTAAAAAGTTCTAAAGACATATCTAAAGATATAGATCTATTTATGGCTAAATTTAACTTTTTGAGATGGCTATTTTGGCACAAACGAGAGCTCAAATGAAGTTATATGTCAACTATTATGGCCTCCAAAAATTTGAACTCCACATTATTTATTTTCAAAACTTTTAATATGACATATGTGACCATATGTGGGTCATAAAATCTCTAGAAATATCCCTAAGTGTATACATATATTTATGGTTGGGTAGTACTTTTTGAGATGGTCATTTTGGGATAAATGAGAGTTCAAATAGAGTTATGGATTACAAGTTATGGCCTTTAGAAGTTTGGAATTTGTATCATTTATTTTAGAACTCTTTAGAGGCCATAATTTACCATATAAGAGTCCTAAAAATTATAAAAACATCTCTAAATAGATAAAGTTGTTTATAGCTGAATTGTACTTTTTGAGATAATTATTTTGGCATAAATGATAGCTCAAATGAAGTTAAAATCAAAATTTATGGCTTCTAAAAGTTTGGATTCCACATCATTTTTTATGAATTTTTAGAGACATTATGTGGCTATTTAAGGCTATATAAATTTCTCAACAACATCCCTAAATGTATAGATGTATTTATGGTTGAACTATACTTTTTGAAATGGTAGTTTTGGTGTAAATAAGAGCTCAAACAGAGTTATGGATCAGAAGTCATGGCCTCTAGAATTTTGGAATCTACATCAATTATTTTTTATTTTTTTTAGAGTCCATATGTGACCATCTAATGTTTTAAAAAAATAAAAACATTCTTAAATGGATGAAACTATTTATGGCAGAGTTTTACTTTTTGAGATGGTCATTTTGTCACAAATGAGAGCTTAAACAGAGTTATGGATCAAAAGTCATGGCCTCTACATCATTTTTTTAAAAAACTTTATAGAGTTCATACATGACCATTCAATGGTTTTATTTATTTTTTAAACGTCCCTAAATATATATAGTTGTTTGTGGTTGAATTGTACTTTATGAGATGGTTGTTTTGGCATAAATTAAAGCTCAAAAAGAGTCATGAATCAAAAGTTATGGCCTCCATAAGTTTGGACACTACATAATTTGTATTCATAACTTTTTAAAAGCTATAAATGATTACCTAAGGGTCTAAAAAGTTTTAACAATATCTCTAAATGGATAAAGTTGTATATGGTTGTGTTAGAATTAGCTACAGGATCAAATGAGTCAAATAGAAAGCATAAATAAGAGATAAAATAATAATAGTAATAAACAATAACTGTATATCTAAAATAATGACTAAAATGAATAAATAACTCAAATATGATGAATTACTTTGATAATTCAATATTAATTTGATGTAAAATATACAAATATCCATTGCTTATATAGAGCAAGGCATGCATAATAAAGATCAAGGAACTCACACAACATGTGCAGTTCAACTAATATCTAATTACATGAATAATGGTGAAAATCCACACTAACACGATAGGTGTCCAACTTGTGTAAATGATCAACACAAGTTAACTACTAGTTAAACAATCTTATCCTATCTTACCTTGAATAGTGGAGTGGAACTCCACTGTAACAAGATAAGTGTCTAAGTTAACTAATAGCTAAGCAAGTTTATCCTATATGGTGAAAATTATTAATAAACATAATAAACTAATTACACTAAGTAATTAGTGCACCAAAATAATAAATAATAAATACAAGTAAATTCAATAAAGTAAATAAATGCACCAACACCCCCCATAATCAAAGCTTAGGTAGGGCTATGAAAATAAGAGTCTTGATAATGTGTAGCCATATTAGGTACTCTGTACAAATAGATGAGGAAAGGAGAAAACCTAAAGGATAAAAAAATCCTCCTCAAAATGAAGGTCTAGGAGACCCCCCTGAATAACTAATGTCCCTTGAAGAACTGATGTCCCACACCCCCAAAAGAGCTCACAAGTGAATATACTTACACTTAGTGAAAGGTTTGGTCAAAATATCTGCAATCTGATCCTCTATAGGATAATATTGAAGATCAAGTATCTCCACTTGAATTAGCTCCTTGATAAAGTTAATATGGATCTCTATGTGTTTGGTTCCCTAATAATGAACCATTTTTTTTGAGATCTGGATAGTGCTCTAGTTGTTGTAGTAGATGACTAATGACTTCCAAAATGGAACACCAAGCATAGTGAGAATATTCTAAATCTAAATAGCCTTAGTAGTGGCATCAACAATGCCATGATACTCAGTCTCTATGAATGAAAGAGCAATAAAATTTTGATTCTTTCTCTACCAATAAATGGGGCCAAATCCAAAGTGAAAGATGTAACCAAAAGTGGACCTATGATCATCATAATTTCTAGCCTAATCAAAATCTATGTATCACACCAAGTCTAAACCTATACCTACTATATAATCAATTTCATATCTGATAGTGCCCTAAATGTAGCTCAAAATGTGCTTGGTGGATCTCTAATGAAGCTCATGTGGTGTCTTCATAAAGCATGAAACCATACCAACTGTATATGAAATTCTAGGTTATGTATGAGTCAGATAGATGAGGCTACCTACAAGCTAGCAATACAATGTGGCATCAACCAAGGGAGTAGAACAATGAACGTCAAGTCTAACTCCAAATAATAAAGGAGTTAATGTAGGCCTACAATCAACCATGTGAAACCAAGATAACAAGTCCATGGCATACTTGGGCTATGAAAGTGTAATCCCAAGAAAAGACTATGATATCTGAATCCCAAGAAAATAGTGAAATAGGCCCATGTCTATCATAGAAAACCTTTGATGAAGTGAATTCTTAACACTATTGATGATGGATGTTGTGTTCCCTGTAATAATGAGATTATCAACATAGAGAAATAAGTATAATAGTGAATCTTCCTATCATATAATGTAGACATTTGGATCTGAGTGACATCTCATGAACCCAACTAAGAGAAGAAATGTGTCTATCTTGGAATATCAAGCCCTTTGGGATTTTTTTAGACCATAGAGAACCTTCTATAAGTGGCACACTAATGAAGAATCTTGTATGAACCCTTGTGGCTGCTCCATATATATCTCCTCATGAAGATCCCCATGAAGAAATGTGCTCTTCACATCCATTTGATGTACATCCCAATCATGAGCTGCACTAATAGCTAGTATCAAGAAAATATAATTCATCTTAGTAATAGGTGAAAAGGTTTATATATATTCAATGCATTCCACTTGGTAAAAACCTTTAGCCACTAAGCGTGCTTTATACTTATAAATATTTCCATTTGCTACAAAATTAGTCTGATATATCCACCTAAATCATACTAATTTTCTTCCCTTATGAAGAGGAACAAGATCCCAAGTGTTTTTTCTAATCAATGAGTCATACTCTTCTTCCATTTTTGAATCCCATTCAACTATCCCTATAGCTTCTTGAAAAGACTATGGATCAAAAGCTGTGGTAATGTAGGAATGTGGAAGATCATGCTTTGACCATGTTTTCCTTTTATCTGATGGATCCCTAACAAGAGGGTCTACATCCACCAAAGTCTATCTAGCCCACAAAGGCATCAATGGGCAAGGATCTAGAGGAGGAGTGGGAACATGACCTATTAAACCCTACTAGGGAGGTATTACCTTATCATCCTTATGAGTAGATGAAGCATGAGTATCATTATCACTACCATCTAATTATTTTAAGGAAGAAGAATGAGAAATGTTAGAATATAAGTCTGAAGGACTTTATTCAAAGTAAACACTTCTTACTATAATAAGCTCATGTGAATATAGATAAATGAGCCAATATCCCTTAACACCATCAAGATATCCCACAAATATTCAAGTTAGGCTATGTTTTTCTAAAACATCATTTTTATCTGAAGGTATGTGGCCATGATGGACTATCAAAGACTCTAAAATGATACACATCTAGCTTCCTATTACACTAATATTTAAGAGGTGTTATCCGCTTTAGATATTTGTGAAAAACTCTATTCTATATATATGCAACATAATTAATTGCTTTTACCTAGTACTCAGGTACTAGTAATTTTGCATGAATCATACAACTTTCCATCTCTTTTAAGAATCTATTCTTCCTATCTGATACACCATTCTACTAAGGTGTGTATGAAACTAAATGTTGAAGATAAATTCTTTCAAGAATATATAATTGTTCAAACTTATTGTTCATATATTTCCTCCCATTTTTTGTGTGGAGGATCTTGACACACTTCTTAGAAAGTTTTTTTGCTAGAGCTTTGAACTCTATAAATATATAAAATACTTCACTCTTGAGTTTCTAAAAATAAACCCAATTATATCTGGAATAGTCATCAATAAATGTGAGAACATAGTGAGTTTTAATAAAAGACAAAGTAGGTAATGGACCCATTAAATCACTATGAACAAGTTTGAAGACTTGTGTATCCCTCCAAGCCTTCCCTTTATCAAACATATCCTCTAGATGTTTTATTAAGGCACAACCATGACATACACCTCATAAAAATGAATCTTGGAAGTCCTATATCCATCTCATACTGACTAATATATTTTAAATAGTGGTAGTTCAGATGACCAAACCACTCATGCCATATCTTGGTCATTGAATCAGTGTGTGAGAGCAAAGATATAGAGAAAGACTAAGGCACAAAGTAGGAGAATGAATAAATCTAAGTGATTAGTGTCATTTAAATCTTCATTAAATCAATGTTGAATTGATGTCTTATCAACCAGGGCTGGTGTCCAAGGCTATCTATAGTAAGGTATATGATGGTAGATCTAGAAGTTTGCTTATGGGGGTGTTTGATTGTCCTATTCTAACTTTGACTAAAGAAAGACATGTGTCCTACAATATTTGATTCACTCTTTTAATAAAAAGGAAGAAATCAAATCAATTCACTCTTTTGATTGAACATAAAATCACACTCCTATTTATGCTTGCGTGGAAAGTAAAATCACACTCCTAACTAACAAAAGGAAATTTTCTTCACACATTTGTTGTAAAAGAAAACACACTTTGCTTAGAAAGGAAATGAATTTGGAATAAGAAAATTCCTTTTGAACTATGAATTTGTTTTGATGTTTTATAAATGAATGCAAACATTAGCAAGATCTTGATTAGTTATAACAAAGAATTAATATAATATAACATAAATACCATACACAATTCCTGGTTCTAACGAGAGTGGACCTTTACTCTTCTCAAACTAAGGAACAAAGATTAATCAATTCTAAAAATTGAAGTGATAATTCATAAAACTAAAATGATTAAAATCTATTTGAAACCTATAATATGCTTGTACGTATCTGTCTTCTATTATCTATTATCTAATATCTTTCAATGATGAAAGTCTTACATTTTATACTAATACAATCAACTCAAAATAGGATGCAAATAAATAGGATTCCTTGGTCGATCCATTCATCCAAAGATAGGAGATTGGATTTCCAAAATATCCAATTATTTTGATGAAATAGATATACTATCCTATAATAGTCCTAAGATCCAAATATATACAACTTTATCAAAATCAAATCCTACAATATAGTAGGTGGCTAATTTCCTTATTTTACTCTATCTAGAATGATTCTCTCTCATATTATCTCAGCTACCAGCTTCCCCATTTGTAGCTTCATCCTTACAAAATCCATGGAATTAACCTTGCAGAGTCTGTAGGAATGAGCCTACAGAGTCTATAGAAACAAGCATGTAGAGTCTATAGAAAAAAGCCTACAGATTCCATAGAAACAAGCCTATAGAATTTGTAGAAATAAGCTTATAGAATCTGTAGAAGCAAGCTTGTGGATTATGTAGTTTTATTGAATGGAGATCAAAATTGAACTTTAACTATATATTTCCTGTGTCTTCTTCTTAAGCATTCTTCAAAACAAAAAATCACTAAAACATGCTCTGTATTAGACATTAATGACAAAGTAAAGTTTTCGTCTTTGGTTCAATATAAACAAGACAAGTATCTATTTTCCATATAATAGCTATCTAAAAATCTATGATTTGCATAAGATAATATCCTTTGAGATATGGATTGAGGGAAGTAATATGTCAATAATGAGCGATATTCTGAGCTCATCATCTCCTTCAAGCTTTACCTTTTGCAAGTCCCATTGTAAACATTTATTGGCATTCATAGCTTTAGCATCTACTTTCCACACTTTGACTCAAATCATATTCATCAAATTCATTTGTTATATGCTTGTCTAAATTGCTTGTAAAGCCTTGATACTCTTGAATCATTTGTTTCCATATATTTAATTGCTCCTCTGATTTTGGAACCCAACTCTACCATCCTAGAATAGGTATGATCAACAAAGGGGGTCTATATCTCATGCCAATCCATTTATATTCACCCCCAGAGTTTATTACCTCTATTAAGATTTCCAAAATTGAGTAAGCTCTTCTCATACCTCATCTTAAGTTATTTTGAGACATGACCTATCATCTTTTAAGAGGTATTAATAGTTGGTCCCATCTATTTACACTTGCAGTCACCACTAAATCAAAACTCTATATTGAAAATAAGTCAAAAGAAATAGCATAATAATATAAAGATTTAAATAATGTTTTTTAACCTCATCACTTAAACAAGCATAGTCAAAAAAATTTTGGATCAATCTAGGAATAGGAAAGGCTAGTCTGATACACAATCCTGTAGTCTTAACATGATTTGTATAGTCCTCAAATCTACTTTTCCATGCTAGTTGATTTTTGAATGTAGAATGTAATGCCCTCAATTGAAATTTTCCTACATTAAGTTTTATCAAAAACTTATTGTGCTCATGGTCTCCTAGGATCAAATCATGCAAATAAAACTCACAAAGCACATCCTGCTGATCAAGTTCAGCACTATAGAAAATTTCAAAAAATGTTGTTGGTTGTAAAATATTGTAAGGAAGATGAAAAGAGATCCTCAAAAGCTATCATCTATAAAAATTTTCAAATAAAAACAAACTATATGTAGGAGAAGGATTCCTACATGCCAAAAGAGATTCCCTTAATTTGCATGCATCCTGTAAATTTTCTTCTAAATTTTGGACTTTAGCTTCTAATTCTTTATTTTCATTTTCCAATATTTTGTTTGAAGAAGTTACATCTTTATTTTTTTATTTAAGTATGGAATAGTTTTCTTCAATTTGATGTAGTATTTGCAAGGGAGGAATACCTGGACAACTTGTTTGACAATTGTGGTCAATAAATAACTTAGGAGGAGGATATGTAACATCAAAAGGTGCTTTGGAAGAGTTTACCAAAATATGAAATCTTATATTTTTCTTCTTCAAATTTTCTACATATATCCAAAGATATATTTGTTCACTTTAATTTTTATTTATTGTTTCCTCTAATATGTGAACTTTTCCCACATGATTGGTAGATGTTGTGTCTAATTTCTACACCAACAATGAGTTGAGATGATCCTTGTTTTGTAATTGAATGATCAAGTCAGCAATGTCAGTGGTTTATTATTGTTCTAAATCTTGAGCTTGAGAAAGCTATAAGGTTAACTGCATAATAGGATCATTCAGATTGGATTATTCATATTTCTCATTTGTGCATACATTTTTCCCTTTATCTATTATAGTTTCAACTGAAATAGGTGGTTGTTCTACCATACTTGATTCATCTTCCATGTGTGGCTCTTCTTCTAGAATTGGCTCCTCTATTATGATTGGAGAGTTCCTTTTGAAATGAGTTTCTTCAACATCTACAGGTGTAGGAATACTTTGATGTATGTGGGAATGAGATACTATTTTAAGACTTTCCAGAATGTCTATAGCCTCTTATTCATCTTTATCTATTAGAATGAGCCTTCTCCTTCTTTTAGTCACTCTCTGAGCTACACTCAGTTGTCTTTCCTTCTCAACCATCAAACCCTTAGTCTTCTCAAGTTTTATATCGACCTTTTATCTTAATTTTCTTCTTCCTAACAAGGGAATTGGTTACACTATAGATTCATGAGATTTTTGTGGGGACCTTGAAACTTTAGGGATTTGAGACCTTGTGATTCTTCTTGAAGAAGAAGAAGGGATTTCTATGGAGACTACCATCTATGATTTCTTCTTTGGAGTTGTTTTATCAACTAATATAATAGGTGGAGATGAATTTTCCTATGGTAAATTTGAGGTTTCTTGAGTAGGCAAATTTAGAATTTATTATTCTATACTATTCTAAAATTCCTCCCAGACCTCTTATCCTTGCTGAAGGAAGTGATGTTGGATAATTAGGTGAATAAGGCCATGATGCCTAAGAGCAGCATTAAGAGTTATATTCATAATTTTTAGAGCACCATATAAGAAGGATGGGAGGTTAATCTTATACTAAGGGTTTTATCTCCCATGCTTAAGGTGTATTAACATTTTCATGGCATCTCCTCCTAAAATACTATGTTGTCCCCTCATAAATGATATACTTGAGTACCCACTTGGCTATAGATTTCCAGGGTTTAAGAAGTGAATTTATACTAATCTCTTTTGATTTTCCCTTCAAATCTATTATACACAAAGTCCCACGAATTAAATCACTAAATGAAATTTGGCCTGTAGCTCTCATTCCCTCTTCTGAAACTTATATGATCTAGATTATAATTTGAGTTGAAATAGGAATAACAATGCCTTTCACAATTGAAAATTTAGGGGTGAGATTAGTGATGAATTATCTTACCATTATTTCATCAAAACCCTAGAACTTTTAAATAAAAGGTAGCCAGCCATTTTCTCTAAACACTGCCACAAAAGCATTGTCTTTATGAAACTTTGCTACATTATTTATCTCTAATCTTGTTTTATATCCCATTTCTATGAGGATTTATAGACAACTCTATTCTTTTAACTCTGATTGGGGTTTAGACCAGTCTTCTATTGAAATCGGTAGACAACAATCATTGAGGATTTATAGGCAACATTTTTTGAGGATCTATAGGCCATCTTCTATTGAAGTATATAGAAATGAAATGGTTTGTATGAAACTCCCAAGCTACATGAGTCTATAGTTTGATATGATGACTCGATACAATTACGTGTTGCATGTTTCTATGGAGTGTGCCAACCATTTTATCCATTATTAGAAATTGAATGAAATGATGACATGGCACTTTGATGATGACAATGAATTTTTACGTCATTAAAAACCCCTTTTATGACATCCCATCATTATCATTATTAATGACTCAATTGATTGCATCAAATTTGTACACTTATCCATACACCTTTGGCAACTCATTTGCATGCCTTTTCATTATGGTATGTGTCATGTCATTCCATTTTGAAAGAATCAAGTTTGGGTCATCTCTATAGAATAAGTCTTAATTAAATTGAAGATAATTAGTTAACTAAACATAGACACATAGAAGATATGTCTCACTTACTTTGACCTTGGATGTATTGTTTGCTCACCATTTGTCCTGCACAAATAAGTTTGCATGGATTAGTCAACTTGACCAATCATAATGACTTGATGAAATACTCTATTTTTTTTTTAAATTTTTTTTTGACCCTTTGGCCAGCCATTGCTAGTTTTCTAACAAAAGCCCTTTTTTGTAATACATAGCCAGCTAGCAAGCTAGTTTTTTGGGCATGCATTGTCAATAGTGTAACTAACAAGATTTTCATTATTGAGATTTTTTTTTGAATCATTAAGGAGAATGTTCCTTGGAAGAAGTAGATTCCTCAAAAAAGGCTACTTGATCTTTTATATTTTGAACAAATTATTCTTTATTAAGAGGTTCCTGATAAAGCTTCAATCTATGTCCATTTACTAAAAGAGCTCTTCAGCTGGCATCAATAGGTATTAGCTTAACATAACTATTTTCAAAGACCTCCTCAATCTAATAAGATCCCAACCACCTTATTTGTAGTTTTCCTTTAGAGTGTTGAAATTTGGAATCAAACAATAGTGCCCAATCTCCTTTCTAAAACTTCTATTGCTTGATCTATGAATCATGCCAAATTTTTCTTTGATGTTGTACCAATTTAGTTCTTTTTAGTGCTTCCATCTTCATATCATTAAGTTGATTAAGCTATAGGAGTCTTTCTTTCTATATTTCTTTTAATTCAATCCCTACTACAGTTGTTTTCAAAGTTTATAATTCAAATTCAATAGAGAATAGTGGCGTCTTACCATAAACCAATTCATAAGGTGAAAATCTAGTTGTTGTTTTCCAAGTAGTATTATAGGCCCAAATATCTTCTGGTACCTTATCTACCCAATCCTTTCTACTGGAATTAACAACCTTGGTTAAAATGGTTTCTAGTTCTTTGTTGGTGACTTCAACTTACCCATTAGCCTGTAGATGGTATGGAGATGTTTTTCTATGTTGAGTTTGATATAATTGCATGAAGTGCTTTATCATGTTTGATATGAACTATGGTCCTTGATCTAAGACTATCTCCCTTGGAGCACCAAATCTTTACATGATTTTGAAATATAAGAAATCAACTACCATCTCTTCTCTTGCATGAGTTAATACTTCTAATTTTACCCACTTGGTCACATAGTCTATATATACTAGGATATATTCTTTTCCTCTAGAAGGAGGATCCACAGGACTTATAAAATTAATTCCCTATTTCTCAAATGATTCTAAAACCAATTGAGGATGAGGGTGCATGACATCTCTATTGAAAGAGTAGGTTGTCTAATTCTCTGACAAGCATCACAGTGTCTGACATATCTTTTTACTTCCTAATGAAGGTGAGGCCACTAGTATCCTAGTCCTAGGATTTTATGTATGGTTATTTGAGTTGAGTAATGACCTCCTCCTGGTTCATCATGACAAGCTCTGATGATATCATAAGCTTCACCATTTGTCACACACCTATGAAATACATGGTCAGGTCCAAGTTTAAATAACATTTCATTAATCCATTTAAAATAAGAACTTTCTTTGATTAAATATTTATTTTCTTTTTGTGGAAATTGTAGAGGAAACTTCCCTATGGTGAGGTAATTGGCTATATCAACAAACCATAGAGATTTTGATGAAATAGCAAATAGTTTTTCATCTAGAAAGTCATCTTCTACTAGTTCTTCACCTATAGTGTTCATTCTTGACAAGAAATCATCAACCACATTAGACTTCCCTAGTTTATCTATAATAGTAACATCAAATTCTTGTAAGAGCAACAACCATCTAATAATCCTACCTCCCACAATTGGTTTGTTGGTAAGATATCTAATAGCTAGAAATTTTGTATAGACAAATACCTTGTAGCATATTATGTAGTGTTTGGATTTGTTAATTTCATAGACTACAACTAAGAATTCCCTCTCATTTGTGGTGTAGTTTCTTTCAACAGGTGTCATGTTTTTAATAATATAATATACAACATACATGTTACCCTCTTAATCCTTTTGTCTAAGGAGTACTCTTATTATTGTATTGGAAGTATTTGTGTATATATGGAATGGTTGAGTCCAATCTAGTCCTCTCAATATTGTAGCAGTAACAAGTTTAGCTTTGATCATCTCAAAGGCCTGCTAGCAAATATCACTCCATTAGAATGTACTATCTTTCGTAAGCAAGGTAAACATAGGGGTAGCTATTTGGCTAAAATTATCTATGAAGCATATGTAGTAACTAGCATGTCCAAAAAAACTCTTAATTTTAGTTTGTGTTTATGGGATGAGTAAATTATAGATTATTTCAACCTTCTTTGGATCTACTTGAATGCCTTTTGTATAAAATGGTGTCCTATCACTACTCATTCATCCATCATCAACAAACATTTCTCATGGATCAAAGATAATTGATGTTCTTCACATCTGATCAATACTCTTTCCAAGTTGGTAAGAGCCTCTTCATAATTTCCACCATGAACTGTGAAATCATCCATATATACTTCAACACAATCACTTGTAAGGTCAGTGAATATTGCCAAAACTGCTCTTTAGAAGGTGGCTAGAGCATTATAGAGTCTAAATGGGAGTACCCGATAAGAAAACATTCCTCAAGGGTAGGTAAATGTGGTTTTATCTAGTGTTCAACTACTACCATTATTTGGTTATACCCACTAAATCCATCTAGGAAAGAAAAATATCTTTTTCCTACCAGGTTGTCAAGAACTTGATCAATGAAAGGTAGAGGAAAATAATATCTTAGTGTTGCTTTGTTCAATTCTCTATAATCTACACATACCCTTAATTTTCCAATTTTATTGGGCATAATTAGCAGAGGTGAAACCCATTGGCTATCTGAGATAGGGTAAATAAACCTAACTTCTAGTAACTTTTGGATCTCTATTTTGACTATCTCCTTTAATGTTGGGTTTACTCTTCTTTGTGGTTATTTGACCGATTTGATAGATTTTATGTAAATATGATGAGTGCATATGTTGGGGTAAATTCTCTTCATTTTAGTATAATCCCAAGTAAAAGCCTTGGTATGTCTTTCTAGTACTTCAAAGAGTTGATCTTCCTCTTCAGTTGTTAACCAACTATTGATGTTCAAAATCTTTCCAGGTAATACCATGATTGGTTTTGTGCCTAGATAGTTGGATTATATTTGCTTTAATTCACTAATAAATGAGTTTAGAGGACATGGATGAGGAATTAGCTTATGAAACATGGTTACATTATCAACAAACTCTTTCCCATGAGGAATCAATCTTGCTAAAGAACAATGGAATGCATCTAAAAAATAAGTTTTTTGTTGTTATACCAATTTACACACACTTTCCTAAATCAATCTATGATAATATGGTGAATAAAAACTAGAAGAAAAAGAAGTGGAAGTTTCATAATATTCTATTTGACCCAAGAATCCTAAATTGAGGTAGTCCATAGTTTCTCGATTGGTAGAGTCTGTAGCTTTCAGACTAGTAGAGTCCATAGTTTTCAGACTGGCAGAGTCCATAGATTCTAGGTATATGTCTCCATTCAATTCTTCCAAGTGTTTTTTAACTATGATGATAGCTAATGAGGAAAAGTTGTTTGATGTGTTGTTTGATTCATCCACCCAAAGTTCTTGTATGTGATTTGTTGATGGTTTTGTAAGAGGATACAAAGAGATGTATTTAGATTTTAACCCATTAGAAATGGTCATGTCTCCTGACCTACAATCAATTAGTGTTGCTATAGTATCCAACCATAGTCTACCTAGGATTATGGGATATCCTAGATTCTTTGTTTTAGGTTGTAACACCATGAAGTCTACTAGATACTCCTAAGAATCTATTAGTACTTCAACATTTTTTATAGTCCCTTTTGGTTTAATTATAGATTGGTCCACCGTTTGAATAATGGTAGTTGTGGGTTGCATTCTCATAAGAGATAATTTATGGAGAGTATCATTTGTCATAACATTGATTGATGCTCCCAAATCTATCAAGATATTAGGAATCTCTTTACCTTCAATTGTGACTATGATCACTATGCTTCCTAAACCTACATATTTTGGAACTAATAGTATTCCTACTAATAAATAATCAACTTTTCTATCAACATGAATGGTTCCTAAATATTTTTCTTTCCTCCTAGATGACTTGATACAAAGATTTTTGATGATCTTGTTCAATTCAAGTATATCCCTAATAGCTTGTAGTATGGGTACCTCAATATTGATCTTTTTTAACTCATGGACCAAATTTGATTATGGTTTAATATCCATTTATTTTAATCTTTAATAAAAAGGAACTACTTGTTTAGTAGCATTTTTTTATTTGCTTCAGGGCTCATTTTGATTTTAGCTTTTCTAGTGTTTAATTGAGATGAGTCTATTTTTTCTTTTTCAGTAGGTATTTTAGAAATGAGAACTAGAAGTTTTTGTATAGTTTTTAGTGATATTAAATGTATGTATAAACACTCAATAACTCTAACATTCATTGTCTCTTCCTATTTATTAACATAAATAGGTGTTGGTTGTTTATTTTTCAGATTTTCTATTGGTTGTGCAAGCATTGAGGGTTGATTAATTTGTCTTTATTGATAAATAACTAGGGGTGGTATTATAGTTTTCTATTGAAATGGTCTTGTTGGTTGGGTGAATTTTTTTGTGGGTTCCACTATTGATTCCATTATTGATATGGTTGAGGCATCCATTGTTACTGTGGTACACATTATTGCTATGGCTATGGCACCATCCATGGGGGTGTTGGCATCCAATCTTGTCCTACCCATGGATTTTGGATTGATGGAATTTGTGTTTGATTCTAAAAATGTGGAGGGACTGAAACATTGCATGGTGCCATCCATGGATTAACTAGGTTTCTTGCATTAAACTATCGTCGGGCATAGTTTTATGGGGCAAAGTTTTGTCTCTAGATATAATTTACTTCTTCGATGGACTGGACTTGTGTTTTCATTTGATTATTTAAAATAGGTAGAAGGGTGGAATATTTTTTATCATGATCTATTGTATCACATATCCCACATGATGAAACATTGGTTTTATCTAGGGGGCAGTCTCTAAGGGCATGTTTCTATTTACGTTTAGGATAGTAGATTGTTAAGGGTTCTGTTACATTTGCCTTAGCTTGAAGGCCATCTAAAGTATTCTTTAGTGTAACTAGGATATTTTTATTTAGATTAGTAAATTCTTCCATTATCTTACTCGCTTTATTAGATTTCATGAGCCTTCCTTTCCTAATTCCAAGTTTTATTCGAGAGTAGTTAGTACAAAGCTCAAAAATTTGATAAAAAGCCAACTTATTTATATCTCCACCTCCCATTAGATTTAAGACATCTCTAGTATCTTCATCCAACCTTTTTATTAAAACTAATTTTTGAACTTCTTTAATGAGTGGATAATTGCTTCTTTTATGAGTGAACATGAATCTATCTAAATAATCCTCTAAAGATTCATTCTCATTCTATTTGATTTTAAATAAATCCTCTTTTCTTTCTCGTACTCGGTAGTAATCTTGGTACTTGTTCAATAATTCTATCTCCATGTCATCCCATGTTCTAATAGAATCACCAAGTAAACCTATGAACCATCTCATAGCTACATCATTAAGTGTAGAGGGAAATAGTTTTAATTTCTAGCTATCTATTATGTAATCATAGGTTTGACATAGTACTTTTAACTCAAAAAAGAATTGATCAAGATATTCTATAGATCTTCCCTATAAATTTGGTAGATTAGTTGGTGAAATATTTTTCATCAGGGTTTGATCATTAGGATCTACAACAATAGGAAAGGAAAATGTCCTTATTTGTGCAAGTTGTTGATTTTGTTGGAGAGCCATATTTTCTTCTTCTGATGATGTTTCAAAGTTGGGATGATCTTCCCACTAAATATTTGTGGTATCAATTATGGGTTGTTCAAAATTCTCAAAATTTTCTTTAGCTATGGATTTTTGAAATGCTTCCTCTATGTCCTTGGAAATTTCTAAATAATATCTTCTTACAAGAGATTGATCCTAAGGAATTTGTCCTATGGGGCTTGCTTCTGGTCATGGCCTAGTTTCTATCCAAGTTTCTAAGGATTCTTGTAGATAGGTTTCACTCATAACTTCTAGTTCACTACTCAGAGATGTTGGAGTTTCAACTTGTGTTCTTAGTGGAAATTTTGGGATGAATCATCCCTTAGAATCTCTAGGATGGTACATTAATTTATTGAATTATTTTGGGATTTTATAGTTTTTACAATTTTTTTTCACTCTAGACCAATAATTATTACCTTACTAAAACCTTATTTTCCTCAAAAATGGCACCAAAAATGATGAGTGTCATTTAACTCTTCATTTAATCAATGTTTAATTGATGTCTTATCAACCAGGGATGGTGTCCAAAGCTATCTATAGTAAGGTATATGATGGTAGATCTAGAAGTCTACTTATGGGGGTGTTTGATTGTCCTATTCTAACTTTGAATAAATAAATACATGTGTCTTAAAATACTTGATTCACTCTTTTACGAAAAAGGAAGAAATCAAATCAATTCACTCTTTTTATTGAATGTAAAATCACACTCCTATTTATGCTTGCGTGGAAAGTAAAATCAAACTCCTAACTAACAAAAAGAATTTGATTCACATGTTTGATGTAAAAGAAAACACACTTTGCTTAGAAAGGAAATGATTTTGGAATAAGAAAATGCCTTTTGAACTATGAATTTGTTTTGATGTTTTATAAATGAATTCAAACATTATCAAGATTCTAATTAGTGATAACAAAGAATTAATATAATATAACATAAATACCATACACAATTCTTAGTTCTAAGGAGAGTGGGTCATTTCTCCTCTCAAAATTAGGAACAAAGACTAATCAATGCTAAAAATTGAATTTATAATTCACAAAATTGAAATGATTACAATCTATTTGAAACCTGTAATATGCTTGTACGTATCTATCTTCTATTATGTATTATCTAATATCTTTCAATGATGAATGTATTACATTTTATACTAATACAATCAACTCAAAATAGGATGCAAAGAAATAGGATTCCTTGGTTGATCCATTCATGTAAAGATAGGAAATTGGATTTCCAAAATATCTAATTATTCTGATGAAATAGATATACTATCCTATAATAGTCTTAAGATCCAAATATATACAACTTTATCAAAAGAAAATACTACAAAATAGTAGGTGGTTATTTTATTTATTTGACTCTAGCTAGAATGATTCTCTCTCATCTTATCTTGGCCTCCATCTTCCCCATTTGTAGCTTCATCTTTACAAAATCCATGGAATTGACCCTGCAGAGTCAATAAGAATGAGCTTGTGGAGTCCATAGTTATGTTGGATGAAGATCAAAATTGAACTTTTACTATACATCACCTGTGTATTCTTCCTAAGCATTCTTCACAACAAAAAATTACTAAAACATGCTATGTATTAGACATTAATGACAAAGTAAGGGTTTAGTCTTTCATTTAATATAAACAAGACAAGTATCTATTTTCCATGTAATAACTATCTAACAATCTGTGATTTGCATAAGATAATATCCTTCGAGAGATGGATTGAGGGAAATAACATGTGAATAATGAGCCATATTTTGAGCTCATCACCTAGTATTATTATCAACCTTTCCCATTGTAACTAAGGCATTATCCTTTAATTTTTTGATTGATATAGAATCAAGTTTGAACTCAACTTTTCTACCAATATCAAAGTGAGTGATTTTGTAGATAGAGAGAAGGTTAGTTAATAACTTTGTCACATGGAGATAATCCTCAAATAAACCACTATCAACATCAACTATACCTTTTCCTATAACATCTACCTTAGAATCATCACCTATGAGAATATGAGGCAAGGAAGTTGATTCTAATCCAAAAAACTGTTCTTGATTAGAAGCCATATGGTGAAAATCACCTAAGTCAATTACCCATGACTTGGGAGAATTTGCCAGTGCAACTAGTGTTATAGCTTTCCTTTTCCCTAAATTTGAAGGAGTGGAAGAATTAGTTGATTTATTAATGTTATTCTTTTTGAGAAGACCCTTAAGTTCATCAATCTCTTTCTTCCAAAAATCTTTTTCACTATGAACCCCTTTTTTCAATAAGGGCAAGGAGTGCCAGTCTTTTTTTGTGAATCTCCTTTCTTATTAGTGGATTTATAATCTCCTTATGAGGAAGATTGTTTCCCTTTATTCTTATTTTTCTGTGACTTATTCTGATTATTTTGCTTCTTGTTATTTGAACCTGTATTGGATGTTGATGTTAAAACTTGATTATGTTGATGTTGACTTGTAATTAGAGCTTGAGATTTGGATGACTTGATTAGACCCATAGATATTAACTTTTCTTCTTCAATAATTATAATCTCAAGGAAAACCTCAAAGGTGGGCATTTGATATGATGTACCCAATATGAGCCTATGAGTCTGAAAGTTAGAGATAAAGGATGAATATTCAGGACCTAATTTTTATAAGGCACTAAAAATCAATTGAATATCTTTTTTTATCAATTTTATATTTAGAAAGTTGTGATCTAAGATCTATGACTCTAGTGATGTAGTCTTGTATTGTAGCATAAATTTTAGGATCCAAATTAATGAGTTTGTTGTCAATTTGGTAATGATGAACCTCATCTATTTTTACAAATAATTATTCTAATTTATCCTAATCCTCTTTTGGAGTTGTACATTTATCAATATGAAAATTCAAATCTAAAGACATGTAATACTGAATGCATCCAATTACCTTAGTAGTTTCAAAGAGAAATTGTTGTAAATCTTTTACATTAGTAGGTGGAGTAAGAAGAGTTATTATGTAAGGCATATATCTTAACATCATTAATGCATTCCAAGTATTATGGTTTCACGTGTTATAATTATATGTTGTTAATAGTGGGAATGTAGGATTCTCCATGATGTCTTTCAAAATAAACTATCATAAAGTAGAAATCAAAGTACAAAACACACCACAAAACCCCCCTAAATTAATTAGTTTTATCTTACCTATCAAGTATTTTTTGGCACTTTATAATTGATTTCAATTACAAGGATAGATTATAATTTTTCTAGTTTACAAAAATCTCAATTAGGGCCTCTAGTCTAAAATTACAAAAAATATGCACTTTATTACAAAAATTTCTACACTAATGTGTTGTGCTCAAAAAAATATTAACTTTAAAAAAAGTGGACCTCAATACGAGGTCATATGTGAAATTTATGAGCCTCTGAAGTTACAAAAAAGAGGATGGACGAGTACTGCCATAGAAAAATTTGAATTCTAGAAAAATCTAGACAAATTTAGAAAAAACTAAAAGCATAACAATAAAGAGCATGAAATTTTAAGCTATTTCAGAAAAAAAAATTCACTAAAAATACCTCTGAGTTTTCAAATGGTGGGATTTTGAAGTTGCCATTTTAAATCTACTTATTGATCTATGACACCTACCAAAAAAAATGGGTCTGTATAGTCCATACAGTCCATACGACTATACCTAAGAGCAAAAAAATTGCTTTCTAGGGTGACTATGTCCAAATTAGGCAAATTTTATATAGATCTATAATTTTTTACATCTTTTGAATGCAACTATGAGGTCCATTTTGCTAAAAAATACTTCAATTTTTAGGTACCCACCAGATTTGGGCATGGTGCTTCTGAATTAAACCCTTGCCAATTTTGCATCTTATGCCTAGTTTAGATAAAATTGTAGACTATTTTGACTATCTCAGGCATTCTAAACTTAATGGTGAGCTATGAAATTCTCCACAGAGCTCCAATTTATGCCTATATACAAAATCAAAAAAATGATCCTATATCTAGATATTTTTCTATTGAATATTTAGCAATCTATAGATACAATATAGTTATGGTACCATGTTAGAATTAGCTATATGATCTAATGAATATAATAGAAAACAAAAATACGAGATAAAATAATAATATTAATAAATAATAACTATATATCTAAGATAATAATTGAAATGAATAAATAACTCAAATATGATGAATTACTTTGATAATTCAATATTAATCTGGTGTGGAATACACAAATAACTATTGATTATATATAGCAAGACATGCATGATAAAGATCAGGAAAATCACACAACACGTGTAGTTCAATTGATATCTGACTAAATAAATAGTGGAGTGTAACTCCACACTAACAAGATATGTGTCCAACTTGTGTACATGATCAACATAAGTTGACTACTAGTTAAACAATCTTATCATATCTTATCTTGAATAGTGGAGTGGAACTCCACTGTAACAAAATAAGTGTCTAAGTTAACTACTACCTAAACAAGCTTGTCCTATCTGGTGTAAATTATTAATAAAAATAATAAACTAATTACAATAAGTAATTAGTGCACCAAAATAATAAATAATAAATTCCATTAAATGCAATAAAGCAAATAAATACACAAATAGGTTGAATCTTTTTTTTTGAGACTATTGGTATGGTGCAAACAAGAGCTCAAATAAGGATATGAATCAAAATTTATGGCCTCTAAAAGTCTGGACTCTACATCATTTGTTTTTAGAAAATTTTAGAGGCCATATAAGGGTCTAAAAAGTACATAAAACATCCCTAAATGGAAAGGTCTATCTATGGCTGAATTTTACTTTCTATGATGGTAGTTTTAGCATAAAAGAGAGCACAAATAGAATTTTATATCAAATTTTATGGTATTTGAAAGTTTGGACTCCACATCATTTTTTTTATAACTCTTCAAAGGTCATAGGTGACCATCGAATGGTCTAAATATTTCTAAAAACATACATAAAATGATAGAGATATATACATCTAAATTATACTTTTTAAGATGATTATTTTGAAGAAAATAAGAGCTCAAACAAAGTTATAGATTAAAATTTATGGCCTTGGGAAGATTGGATGTCATATCATTAGTTTTTGAATTTTTTGAAGGCCATACATGATCATATAAATGTCTAAAAAGTTATAAAAACATCCCTAAATGTATATGAATATTTATGGTTGAATTTTACTTTCTTAGATGATCATTTTTGGCATAAATAAGAGCTGAAAAGGAGTTACAGATCAAAAGTTATGGCCTACAAAAGTTTGGACTCGACATCATTTATTTTTCAAAAATTTAGAGAGCATACTTGACCATATAAGGGTATAAAAATTAATTAACATAATCCTTAAATGGATATAAATATATATGGATGAATTATAATTTCTAAGAGGGTCATTTTTTTGTGAATGAGATCTCAAACGGAGTTATGAATCAAAAGTTATGGCCTCTAAAAAATTGGAATGCATCATTTATTTTTCAAATTTTTTGAAGGCCATACATGAACTTATGAGTTTCCTAAGAGTTATAAAAACATTACTAAATAGATATAGTTATTCATGGTTGAATTGTTCTAAGATGGCTATTTTGGCATAAATGAGAGCTCAAATGGAGTTACGAATCAAAATTAATGACCTTCATAAATTTGGGCTCTACATCCTTTATTGTTAAAACTTTTTAGAGGTTGTGCATGACCACTTTAGGGTTTAAAATTTATAAAAACATCCCAAAATGGATAGATCTATTTATGTCTAAGTTTTACTTTTTGAAATAGTGATTTTTATGCAAATGAAAGTTTAAACAAAGTTACAGATCAGATGGTCTCTATAATTTGGACTACATACAATTTATTTCTAGAAAATTTTTGAGGCCATAGGTGATCATATGAGAGTTTTAAAATTTATAAAAACATCTTAAATGGATATACATATTTATTTTTAAAATATACATTCTAAGATGGTTGTTTTTGTACAAATGAGAGCTCAAACAAAGTTATAGATCAGAAGTTATGGCCTCTGAAAGTTTTAAACTTTTTGACTCACCATCATTATTTAAAAAAAAATTAGAGGCCATACATGATGATCTGAGGGTCATAATTTTTTTGAAAATAACCTTAAATGGATAGATCTATTTATGGATGAATTGTACTTTTTGGTATCATCATTTTGACATAAATGAAAGATCAAATAGAGTTATATATCAGAAGTTTTGGTCTCTATAAGTTTAGACTCTACTCAAAGGCCATAAATGGACATCTAAGGGTCATAAATGTTATAAAATCATCCTGAAATAGATATAGTTGTTTATAATTGAATTGAACTTTTTAAGATGATGGTTTAGTGTAAATAAGAGCTCAAACAGAGTTACAGATCAAAAGGTATGGTGTCAAGAAGTTTATACTCTACATCATTTATTTTTAAAACTTTTTAGAAGTCATATGTAACCATATAAGGGTCCAAACAATTATAAAAACATATATAAATGGATAGAGATCTAGATATATGGTTGAATTTTACTTTCTAAGATAGTCATTTTTTGGCATAAACAATAACTTAAATATAATTACAAGTCAAAATTTATGGCTTATCAAATTTTTGACTTTAAATAATTTATTTTGATAGCTTTTTAGAGGACATACATGAATATATGAGAGTTTGAAAAGTTATAAAAACATCATAAATGGATAGAGCTATTTATAACTGAATTGAACTTGATGAGATGGTCATTTTGGAACAAAAGAGAGCTTAAACAAAGCTACAAATCAATAGATATGGCCTCCAAAAGTTTGGATTACACATAATTTGTTTTCAAAAAAATTTAGAGGCCATACATGACCATATAAGGGTCACAATAGTTTTTAAAACATATCTAAGTTCATATATCTATTTATCATTAAGCTATACTTTTTGAGACAATAATTTTTGTGCAAACAAGATATAAAATTAACTTTTCACCATATATGACCATCTAAGGGTCTAAAACATTCTCAACATCCTTAAATGGATAGATCTATTTATGTCTTAATTATACTTTTAGATAGGGTAGTATTGGTGTAAAAAATATCTCAAACATAGTTATAAATCAAAATTTATGGACTATAAAAGTTTTGAATTGCATCATTTATTTTCAAAAAAAATTGGAGGTCATACAATACCTTTTAAGGTTCTTAAAAGTTTTGAAAACATTCATAAATAGATAGAGATATTTATGGCTAAATTTTACTTTTTGATATGGTAATTTTGTCATAAATAAGAGCTCTAACAAAGTTCAAATCAAAAGGTATAGCCTCTATAATTATGGACTCTACATCATTTGTTTTCAAAAAAATTTAGAGACCATATGTGACTATTTAATGGTTTAAATTTTTTTGAAATCATTCTTAAATGGATATATGTGTTTATGGTTGAATTTTATTTTCCAAGATGGTTATTTTAGAACAAATGAGAGCTCAAACAAAGTTATGGCTCAAAAGTTATGGCCTCTAGAAATTTGAATTCCACATGATTTGTTTTTAGATATTTTTAAAAACTATACATGACCATATAAGGGTCTAATTTTTTTTCAAAATATCTCTAAATGTGTATAGTTGTATATGGCTGAATTTTACTCTCCAAGACATTCATTTTGGTGCAAATGAGATCTCAAAGTGAGTTATGAATCAAAAGTTATGGCATTTGACAGTTTTGAATTTGTATCATTTACTTTCATAACTTTTCAAAAGTCATATGTGACCATATGAGGGTCTAAAAAGTTCTAAAAGCATCCATAAATGGATTATGTGACCATAAATTTTTTAAGGTCATATGTGACCATAACTTTTCATAGGTCACACATGATATTTATGGCTGAATTAAACATTTTGAGATGATCATTTTGGCCCAAATGAGAGCTCAAATAGAGTTACACATCAACAGTTATGGATTCTAGAAGTTTGGAATCTTAAATATTGGTTTTCCAAACTTTTTAAAGGCCAATTATGAGCATATGAATGTCTAAAAAGTTATAAAAATATAACTAAATAGATATATTAGTTTATGAATGAATTGTACTTTCTAAGATGGTTATTTTGGTCATTTGTTTTTTAGAACTTTTAGAGGTCATACATGACCATCTAATGGTAATTAAAGTTTTGAAAACATCCCAAAATGGATAGATATTTTTATGGTTGAATTTTAATTTTTGAGAGAGTTATTTTGGTTTAAACAAGATCTCAAACAGAGTTACAAATCGAAATTTTTGGCCTCTATAAATATGGACTCTATATCATTTACTTTCATAAATTTTTTGAGGTCATACATGACCATATAAGTGTCTATAAAGTTTTGAAAACATTCCTAAATGGATAAATCTATTTATTTCTTAATTTTACTTTTTGAGACAGTTGTTTTGGTTCTAACAAGAGCTCAAATAGAGTTAAGAATCGAAAGTTATGGCCTCCAAAAATTTTAAACTTTTTGACTCTAAATCATTTATATTTTAGAACATTTGAAATTCCATACATGAAAATATAAGAGTCATAGAAGTTTTTAAAATATTCTTAAATGGGTAGAGTTATCTATGTATGAATTGTACTTTTTGATATTATGATTTTGGTGTAAATGAGAGCTCAAATAGAGTTACAGATCATATGTTATGGCCTCCAAAAGTTTAAACTCCACATAATTTGTTTTCAAAAAACTTTAGATTCCATACATGGCTACATAAAGGTCATAATTGTTTTGAAAAAATTTCTAAATGGATAGATCTATTTATGGCTAAATTATACTTTCTAATATGATGGTCTTGGTGCAAATGAAAGCTCAAACTATTAAGACTTGTTCCAAAGTCTTAATATTAGGTTAGTATGTTAGGTAGATAATATATATTAAGTAAAATAATAAATGTAAAGGGGCATGCATATTTTATAAACACACCCCCTTAAATAATATTCAGTTATATTGATTTATTTTAATGAGTTAAATAATTAGAACTACCTTTCAGGTAGAATTTCTATGAGATTTGGTTCATAGGTTGGTTGGTTTTATCGATCATAGGTAAAACCTGTAAATATATGTTTTTCCATGTAAAAGGGTTAACAACATATTATCAGCCTTTTCATGTACTTGTTTTATTTTGATTAATAAAATACTTGTGGACCTACCTCAATGGGCACTAGATTTACCTTAGGTGATTTTGTTTGGTTAAATTAATTGGAGTGTTATCAGTGGTATCATAGCATGGTAACTTGGTAAATGCATGGTAAAATATAACATGGTGATCTCAAAAATAAGAGGTGAAATAATTAACATGAATGGATAAATAAGATTCACATGAAATTGATTTTGTCAAATATAAGGTATGCCCTTTATTAAAATACTTTAAAGTTAATATTCAAAAAAAAATTCAAATATCAAATTTTTCTAATATATTTTTTATCAAGATTGTGATTGGAGGACTTTGAGAATTAAAATACATTGATAAATTAATTTTGCGTGTTTGGTATGAGAAGAAACAAAATTAAAATTTTCATCCTCCATTTTTGAAGCTTGATTCTCCCTATTGAAGCATAGAAGTTGATTGTTTGATTCCAATTTTCAAAAATATTCCCAATAAGCCATTTTTATAGATATATCATCTTGAAAAACCACTATAACAAAGTGATATGGCCTCCATGAGTTTGTATAAAAAATCTAAATAAATCTAGATAAATATCTATTTATTTTTAGCTTTTTTATGCCAAAACATTTGATCTAAAACTATATTGAAAGCTTTTAAATAAAATTTATGAGCTGTATGGCTTGGTTTTAAATTTTTATATCCCTAAGAGTGTTCAAACATACCATCCATCATTAAATTTTTAGATAAACTATTTTTGGTAGTCTAAATTTGCCTTAAAAACTCTATTATTTAGCCCTATACAGATTTGTAAGGCCTGGTACATCAAGAAAAGACTTCCAAGAATTATTTTTTGCAGCCATGGTGTCATTTGATATTTCATGGAATTTAAATACAATTGAAAAAACAATATTTTTCATGTTCCAAAGTTTGGATGAAGTTTGATTAATATTTTAGGGTTTGAGGGGTCCACAAATTAAAGATCTTTTATTTTTTTCCAAAAATTTCATGGATGAATTAATTTTTACATAGGAAATTAATTTTTTTTCATATATAAAAATTTAGATTTAAATATAAATTTATCGTTATATGCTTTTCAAAGGCTCTTAGAGTAATTAGAAATCATGATTTTGTAAAAACCCTTAGAAGTTAGAGGTCCAGGGTTCTAATCTCTTTTTTGGTGAAATTTTCTATTTGGAAATTTATGTTTTGGAAGAATATGATGAGTCATCAATTCATCATTTAATAATGTAAATCAAGGGATAGTGTTCAAAGGCTGTCTGCAATAGGAGAAAGAGATCTCTAGAAACTAGTTTTTTCTACCACACTCCACACTTGCAGGAATTAGAAAGCACACTTATAAAAAAGTAAATCACACTTGTAGAAATGGAAAAATCACACTTGAAAAAAAGTAAATTTATGAATTGAAATAAAAATAATAAACAAGGAAAACATGGAAAATACCTGCAAGTTTATAACAAACTTTACAGAAAATAAATGTTTACATGAAAAATAAAAGATAACAATTTAAAAACATAATTACATAGAAAATAAATAAATAAAAATACATTTATACATCTTCCTTAGAATGAGTGGCCAACTCACTCCTCGAAAGAGGATTTTAATTAGAACACTAAATTTATGTTACAAAGCTTTTGAATGTATTATCAATATTGATTACAATGGTGTGGGAGGTTGCATTTATAATCTCATGTTTGCAACCAACTCCTTATTTAGGATTAAAAATCCTAAATTATCTCCATAAAATATGGAGAGAAACATAACAACTTAGATATTCTAGCTTATCTCAATTTTCCACAAAATATATAGAGAGAGACATTATTACCTATTTACAACATAAGCTCAATCTTAATGAAATATGAAGAGAATTATTTATGAAATAAAAGTACACAAATATGAATTTGGATGCAAACTATAAACTTAAAGAGACTGAAAAAAGAATTCATAGATAGGTACATAGTCTATATATAGGCATAGTTCATAGATATGCTTGCATAGTCCATAGATGTCTCAACCTGTAAAGTATGTAGATTCCAATCTTGCAAAGTTCGTAGATTCCAATCTTGCAGAGTCTATGGATATGAAACCTGCATAGTTTATAGAGTTTTTCCAAGTTGCATTCTTCAATTGTTGATGACTATGATGGAATTCCTTGGCATTTGATGCTTTGAACTGGTCTTCAATTAATAAACTATATGGATATAGAGCTATTGGATAAGTCCATAGATATGAACTAAGTGAGTCCATAGCTGGACTAAGTCAGTTCATAGTTATGTCCAGAGTGCCTATAACTCACCTTGAAGCTGATACTTGGTTGGTTCCTCATGTTCATGTCTAATATGGATTATTGTAGGATGCATATACACTTATTAATAATTTTTTTCAAATATTTAGTAACAAGAGTCAACAAGTAAGAAGACAATGATTTATAAAGAAATAACCAAGTATTAGTTCTCTATTTCATTCTAAATAAATCATAAGTTTAGAAATTACACTTAGATCCAATTCTTATTCAAAGAAAAGTGATGTTATCAAATGGATAAAATGAACCATTTTGTGGTCTCATCATCTCTTCCACACCTAACCTCATGCATGTCCTCATGCATGCCATTACTTTATCTAAAAATTATTTGAGATATAAATGAATGAGTTAGATGTTCTCACTTTTAAATAGTCTTTTCAGATTTGACCTTGTAAAACTATTTGTAAGTTGTATAATCCACTAAGTAAAAGTTTCCAATGAAAGTTGTTAATAAAATACATTTGTCAAGGATAGGTTCTTGTGTGGAAATTTTCTTTCTATCCTTGATTTCTATTTGACACAGGTTCTTGTGTAGAATTCTCATGCTACCCTCATTTTTTTTAAAATGAGGTGAGAGTAGGTTCTTGTGTTGATAATTTCCTATTGTGCCTACATTACTCTATTTTGACCAAAAAATAATTCTTGACATTAAATAAATTTTTATGCTTGAAATATTTGAATAATTTTGAAAACTATATACCATTATCAAAGTCATTAACTTGATTTTACTAAGCCCCATTCTTTATTTATTGTTGATACTATTTTCTTTCTCCTTCTCTACCACACCTAATCTCATACATGTCCCCATGCATGCCAATGTAAATATTTATAAAGTGTTGGGATATTTGATTCTTTTTCCTTATCAAAAACAAAATGGATCTTTATGTAATAAAAAGACTTACAAATAAATTTAAAAGTGAAATAAATGAAACTAGATACCTTGGCACACTTTCAATTTGCCTTATCTTTCTTGATATCAATCCCATGGAGCATTTATTGGAAAATATATTTAAATAATAGAAGCTCAAGAAATGCTAAAAATGAGAGAATAAAAATTTATGAACCAAGTAATTTATTGTAGGTGGGAAAATTAGCCATTAGTAGTTTTCAACTTTTCTCAAATTTTTTTTGCCCTTGACTAGCTAGTAGAACTAGTTTTCTAATCAAGACACATTTTTCTAATACTTGGCCCACCATCTAGATGGTTTTCAAATTAAGACTACCAGAAACACCTAAGGGTTTTCATTATTGGTTTTTTATAATATATGCAAAAAAGATGAGATAGAAAATGTTAGCAATATGCCTATACATCCACATATTGATTTCAAATGTATCAATAAATTCCTACATGGTTTGACATTCTTTATTTTAGTGATGACCAATCATAGGAAAAATATTCTTACTGATTATATTGTTATCTTAGGATAAAGTGTTAGGTACTTAATGAAACTATGGATAGAGATTGAACTATTCTAAGCTTTTCAAATGACTCTATGTTTAGGATTTGTGAGTCTTTGCACTTTTAACCATGATCTCCAAACTTTGAGTCCATATACACAAGGGTGTAGGCCTATTTTAAATTTTTCCATTGATTTGTCTCCTCTAATATATTCCATTCATGATCATCCTTGTGATAGTGTCCACCCTTTTGATGAAGCAAATTTATGTTCCTCTACCTTGAAAATTTCTTGTTGATCTATCTCCATGAAGTTATCTTGTAAGAAATCAAAACCACAAAAACTTTCTAGACCAGCATAGTATGAGCCACATCAAATAATTATAAATGCCAATAACATGAAGAATGGAAGGAACACTTAAAAATATATGAAGGAATTTATTTTATCCTATTTAATAATGATTGGTCATTCATAAATTCTAATGGATTTTTATTATGAAAACAAGAACTCCCTTAGATAAGTTTTATTATTATGATTGGTGGATATTGGTTTGATTAATGGATGGAATGAAATTAATGTCATCAAATAATTTTATTTATAGGATGAGTAATAAATTCTAATTGTAATATGTATAGGGATAATGATAGATCTTTAAAAATCTCTAACTAAGATTAGTTATTAATTTTATAAAAATATAACATTATTTAAATGATAATGTATGGATGGAGTGAAAATAAAATGAACTATGATTTTTATGCATAATAATTGATGAATAAATGATATGAAAATACCAAACTAAAAATAAAATAGAGTATAGGAAAGCATATATGAATATAAGATTGTATTGTAATATATCTTTATTATTACAACTGTATTAGACTAAAGTCTTTTTTTAGCCTCAATAATCAAGGACTAAACCAAGGTCTCTATTATAATGTTAATGTCAATACTTTATCCTTAGATTTGATATTAACATTTTCATTCAAATTAACCTATCCTACATTTGTAAGACATTCCTAGTTGTTGACCATTATTTTCTTGGGCTTTATTAAAGCTTCTTCCTGCAACCACAAATTATTTGTTTATCTTTATTTGGAATTTAAACTCTAACTATAAAATATTAGTGAGGAATTAGAAGCATAAAATCTTTAATATTTTCTTTTGTTACTAGAAAAAGAAAGAAACAAGGGTCTGAAGAAGGCAGCTCTTACTGGAATAAAGGGTCAAAGCCCTGTAGACATGCTTCCTATTATGATATAGGATGAGGTTGAGATAGGGATAAGACACACTCCCTATTATGATATAGGGTGGGGTTGAGTGGTATCTCTCCTCAAATCCAAGACTAGTTTACCCATTTTTTTGCTCATAAAATCCCTTAACATTTAATAAAAATATGAAATCATTTTGTTGCATTATAATGTCCTATAAATCATTAATTTTATCTATTTAATACACTTATAATGATTAATTACATATTATTTTTTAACACAATTATATCAATTGTATGATTGAAATATAATGATAAACACAAGCTAAAATTCTACACTTTTATTTAAAGCTAACTTATGCAATTTAGTCTTGCTAAAAATTGTCATCATTTTTTTTTATTTTTGCAATTTATTAATAACCAACAAAATAACACAACTTATCATATATTCACATGATTTAATAAGGTCTATAATGTTTAACATGCAATATTTTGTGTCCATTCATGTAAGGTCAAAGTCTATAAGGTTTCATGCATGTATATGCAAAGTCTTAAATAATCACGGTACTCAAATTTAGCGATTCATAAAAATCAGCAACTATGTAATATTTACCTGTAATGTTAGGATGTGATCATTTTTCCCATAAAATATATAAGGATATTAATTCATGTAAAAACCATTGAAAAACCCATTCCAAAATTTGCATAAAATATTCAACCCACAATAGCTCTCAAAATATGCACAATATATTCTATATTGCATGTGTTTTTTATTATTTACCAAATCTGTGTTGACTAATAAAATCTATCTACAAAAACTAACTTCATGCATGCTATATTTCCACCTATATTTATGCATGAAATCTAAATTTATGCATAAAACTTGCTTCGAGCATGTTATCTTTTGGTCAATGTGATTTATGCACTCTTTTCATAATTCCACATGAAATCAAGTATTCACATTATTTTAGTTTGGGTGTATTTACATGAAATTGGGAGTGTAGACTATTTGTATATGGGCATGAAATATGAGGTCCTAGAATTTGGATGTGTATTTTTTATCATGTAAAGAATCATATCAGCTAGATATGTGTACAGATCTCCTATATTTATGTAATCATTTAAAATAATGTTGCTAGATTTATTATATGTATGTATATAGCTTATTATATTTTTATGAATGCATTTTTAAATCACATTAAATCATAAATCTGATTTGCTACATGAATACATGTGAATTTAAAATTATAATATATTTCTTACATGTGTGTAGATATGATCTATTGGATTATTCTTAAAATAAAATGAGATTAACTTAATTGAGGATTTTTCCTTATTCTACTATAAAAATAAAATCACATTTAAGATTTTCAAGGTCAATCGACCTAAAAATTACATGATTTCTTGTTGGTGGTTTTAGAAAAATACAATTTCATCATTCCATCCTCTATATATTTGGTTTTGATTATTTTAAAAGGTAGATCAGTCCTCAATCAAGTAGATTAATTCTTTAATAGGCATGTTAACTATAAGGACATGAACTCTAGATTTATTTTTGTGAGTAACTACAGAAACTTAGCCCATTCTCTCCAAATTTCTTGCAATTTCATATCATTATTTCCTTCCTCCATCCTAAACCAACATTTAAATCCTTTCATATGGTGTTAGTAGTTGTTATTTCTTACACATTAGTGTTAGTATGGTGTGGGGGAGAATTTGCAAGAAATTGAAATTTCTAAATCTAAATTGTAGAATTTGAAATTCTAATCTATGTTACAAGAAAAGAAATCCTAAATAAAACCATTGACTAAATATCTCTTATCATATAATTTGCAAAGAGGCATTCACAATTTACACCATCAACATCCATGATAGTGCTTTAGCATAGTCAACAACTAGAAACTTAGATGTTTGGCCTAAAGTACTGTAGTACTCTAGATCAACTCATCCAGCTAGATAGTATAGACAACATCCAAAAACTTAGATGTCTAGTCTAAGGTACTACAGTACCTTGACTCGACTCACCCAAATGGAAGGATTATGTAAAAACTAAAAATTTTGTTTATCTATTTCCACCTAAATAATCATTTTTAATAAATCTTTAATCTCATAATAGAACCATGTTTCCCAACACTGGCACCAAAAATGATGTGTCATCAATTCATCATTTAATAATGTCAATCTAGGGATGGTGTCCAAAAGCTATCTACAATAGGATAAAGAGATCTCTAGCAACCAGTTTCTTATACCACACTCCACACTTACAAGAATTGGAAAGCACACTTGTAAAAATAGAAAAGTACACTTGTAGAAAAGTAAATTGTTGAATTGAAATGAAAATAATAAATATGGAAAATACCTACAAGTTTACAACAAACTTTACAAAAAATAAATGTTTACATGAAAAATAAAAGATAAAAATTTAAAAACATAATTACATAACAAATAAACAAATAAAAATACATTTATCCATCTTCCTTAGAATGAGTGGCTAGCTCATTCCTTGAAAGAGGATTTTAATTAGAACACTGAATTTATGTTATAAATATTTTGAATGTATTATCAAGATTGATTAAAATGATGTGGGAGGTTCCATTTATAATATCATTATTCCAACCAACTTCTTATTTAGGAATGAAAATCCCAGATGCTCTCCACCAAATATAGAGAGAAACATAACAATTTAGATATTCTAGCTTATCCCAATCTTTCACAAAATATGGAGAGAGATATGTTATTATATGTTTAAAACATAAGCTCAATCTTCATGAAATATGAAGAGAATTATTTATGAGATGAAAGTACACAAATCTAAATTTAGATGAAAACTATAAACTTGAAGAGCTTAAGAAAAGAATCCATAGATGGGCACGCAGTCTATAGATAGGCACAGTTCATAGATATGCTTTCATAGTCCGTAGTTGTCTCAACCTACATAGTCCATATATTCCAATCCTCCAGAATCTATCGATATGAAACGTACATAGTCTATAGATTTTATCCAAGTTATGTTTTTCAACTGTTGATGAATATGATTGAGTCCCTTGGCATTTGATGCTTTGAACTAGTCTTCAATTAATGAATTCTATGGATATAGATCTATTGGCTAAGACTGTAGATATGAACTGAGTGAGTTCATAGTAAATTTGAGTGAGTTTTTAGCTAGACTAGGTGAGTTTATAGCTATGTCTAGAGTGCCTGTAGCTCACCTTAAAGTTGATACTTGGTTGGTACCTCATGCTCATGTCTAATATGGTTTATTGTGGGTTCCATATATACTTATTAATAACTTTTTTCAAAGATTCAGTAACAAGAGTCAACAAGCAAGAAGACAATGATTTATAAAGAAATAACCAAGTATTAGTTCTCTATTTCATTCTAAATAAATCATAAGTTCAAAAATTACACTTAGATCCAATTATTATTCAAGTAAAAGGGATGTTATCACATGGATAAAATGAGTAATTTTATGGTCTCATTAAAATATTCTATTTTTTTGGAATCTTTTAAATGTTTTAAATATTTTAAAGAGTATCAATCATGTAAAATAATGAAATTTATATAAAGAAAAGTAATATATATGTGTGTCATTAGTGAAATAAGGGTGTAATTGGTGAAATAAGGGTGTAAATGGTGAATTAAGGGTGCAATTGGTTTAAATATCTTATTTTTGGTGAGGTTAAGTGTAAAACCCATGAATAATCTATTTTTTTGCTCTACGTAGAGGTTAAGTGAAAAACCCCATAGAGGTATTATTTTTTGTAAAATATTATTATGAGTGTGTTGTTCTTTCATTTTTTGCACTTACTTTCATTTCAAGATGACAAAATTTCAAAATTTACTTTCAAATGTTGATAGATTAATGATTTCTAATTAATTTTATTGGAAATGTTTGATGGAAGCTTCATTAGTGTTTAATGAGTTATGGGATATTATAAAGAATGAAAATCCTACATTGCCTACAAAATAAGCCAAAATTGATTGTTTTAATCTTTATGATTCTAACTCCCTAGATTTAATCAAGTTTTGTTGTACTCATGATACCATAATAATATATTCATACTTAATAGGTATTGTGATGCATATTTTGATGGATGTATGGATGAAAAAGTGTCCATAATAGGATACACTATACATATGGGTTTAGCATCAATTTCTTGGTGTTGTAAGAATCAAGATACAATGGAAAATTCATTAGTAGAATTAAAATACCTCATAGCATGGGATGATTCCATAAAAAATGTATATTTACATTGTATTCTTGAAGATGTTCAAATTTCTTAGATTGGTCCTACACTATTGTACATTAATAATCAAAATGTCTAAAAATCCAATCTTTCATACAAAAATAGAACATATGGATGTCAAATATCACTATCTACAAATTCTAGTGGTGAAGAAAACACTTGATTTAATATATTGGCTAAATACTGATCAAACAACTAACATTTTCACAAAACCCCTTGATATAATTAGATTTGAAAATTAAAAAAACTAATTGACAAGTGTCTAAAGAACTGAATTTAGATCATGGGGGGTTTGTTATGAATTCTTCCAATGTCTTAACATTAGGTTAGGATGTTAAGTAGATAATAAATATTAAGTAAAATAATAAATGTAAAGGTGTTAAGAACATGATATACTGAGAAGGGGGTGAATCAATATATCATATATCTTATAAAACTTTCCCTTAATAAAATTCCACTTAATCAAAACATTCAAGATATGCAATAAAACTAAAACAATAAACACCACACAACAGAGAGACACCAGATATAACATGGAAACCCCATGTGGGAAAAACCACTGAAAACAATCTCAATTATATGAATGAGCACCAACCCAAATAATATTTGCAAGCACCAACTTGCAGGAGCACCAACCCCTTTGTTGAGCACCAACCCAATAACTATTCATGAGCACTAACCCATAAGATCACCAACCCCTTTGATGAGCACCAACCCATAGGAGAACCAAACCTTGAGAACCAAATAACTAACATTTTCATAAAACCCTTTACCGACCACCAACAGAATAACTATTCATGATCACTAACCCACAAAATCACCAACCCATTTATGTAAACCACACAACTATCTCTCAATGTTGCTATCCCAATAAATGATAGTTCATTACAACATCTCTTTCCTCTCTCTCACCTTTACTCTTCTAACCTAGATATAATCAAATACAAATCATATTCTTCTCTCTCAAATGCTCTTCTAAGCTAGATATTACAATATCAAATCAACCTCTCACTCACTTTTTCTCTTCTAAGCTAGATATTACAATATCAAATCAACCTCTCTCACTCTTATTACAAATGACTTCTCAAGCCTTTATTTATCGCTTTCCAAATGACCTTTCACCTTCCCCCTTTGTGACCCTTCAATCCTCATGGAAAATGGTGCCAAACTTGTATGACCCTTCATATCCTTGCCTTTGAAAAGTCATGTGGTGACCCTTCATGATAAAAAATGTCCTTCCTTCTTTTGTCCTTATCTTGGTGACTTTTCGTATTCCTCAAAGTGTCCCTTCTTGAGAAATTGTGCCCTTCCTCTTTTGTATTCACTTGGTGACTCTTAGAATTCCCCAAGATGACTCTTCATGGGAAAATTCATCCCATCCTTCTTTTGTCTTTACCCTGTGGCTCTTTGACTTCTCTATGGGCCTTTCTTTTGTCTCATATGCAACCAAAAATATATTCATTAATATTAAATAAATATTTACACACATTAGCCAAGATATATTTATTACAAACATCATTAAATGCAATGGGTCCTTTTATCACTAATAATGCTAGACCTTTAACATCAATGACAATATTTCCAACAATCTCCCCCTTTGTCATTGATGGCAACCTCAATCCTGAAATTGCCATATCTTGTCACCTGCATATCCTGTCATCTAAAAACATACAATAACTCCCCCTTATTGTAGAAACTTGTACCTATTCCCTATACCTATTTTTGCACTTGTACCTATACCTATTATTCTCCTCCTTTGACATCAATGGCAAAGTTCCTACCTAGATCTAACACTTAGCTCCCCCTCAATTGATGTTAAACATCAATGGTAGGAAGTAATAGAATTACTCCCAACTCTTGTTGTAGATCTTTGAATGTATCCTTTGATCATGCCTTTGAGAAGATATCTGATAAATCATTGCCTGTCCTTTGAGAATCTACAATCAACTCATTTGAATATTTTCTTCTAATCTCACAACCTTTTGCATAAAACTTTAATCTGTATCCCTGAACACATATTTGACTTACACTCAATAGATTATGCTTACAAAACATTCTTAGTCTTGGTTCTACTAGTACCTTTTTTGGCTATCCTGGTAGTGGTTTTATCTTTGAATTTCACTATGCCACCATTGATCTTCTTTACTCTTATTTCCTATCATATGCCTCAAACATCCTCTATCAACGAACCATGGCTGATCATTATTTCTTACATGCAAAGCTGTCTACACCATCATATAATCTTCAGGTTGTTTCTTCTACCATGAACATGTCTGAACCTTCTTCTTGATGAATGGAACTTTGAAACTCTGATCCTTCTTCATTGAATCTGCATGAGTATCCTTCTCTTTATTTTTGAAACTGTTAGCTCTTTTTCAACATTCTAATTTCTTATGATCATATCTATTTGAGACACCTTAAAACTTTTAAACACTGTAGAGCCTCAAACCATAATACTGATGCAAAATTTTCTTCTAAAATCTATTCCCTCAAAAGATATATAAATTAATTTACCAACTCACCTTCTTGTCATGCAATATAGCCAAGACCCAATAGCATCCACCATGCTTCAATTTTTCTTAAAAATGTCTCCTTGAAGCCTAGAAGAGACACCCCACACAAAAGGGTCCTAGAAATAAATCTCAGGAGATTCCCACATCTCCTCTATTTCTTCCTTGATCTTCTTGTGTTTTTCTTTTAGAATCCATTTAAGCATGTCTAACCTTTTTGACTTACTAACCTCAACATTTATGATGTTTTTCATCTTCTCAACTTTTGCAAATATCTTATCTTGACAAAGCTCATGCTCAAATGTAACAAGAGATTCTTCACAATCCTTCTTATCTGATTCTTTTTATAGTATAGCAAGTAATTCATTCTCACTCTTAAACTCAACCTAATCAACCTTTACTATTTTAGGTCTCCAAACCTGAATTTGACTCTTCTCATATCTTTTAGGGGATCTATATCTTTTGACATACCTTGAATATCTCTTTACTTTATTTTGACATAATTTAGCAATATGGCCAACCTTATGACAACAAAATCAAACAATATTTCTCATACCTTTTTCTTGAATGTGACTGAGATCTCCCTTTGACTAATTTCTTCTCCTCATACAGTCTCTTGCCCTATGACCAACATGATGACAAACAAAGCAATGGCCATGAAAATAATTTGAAAACTTGAAAGCATTGGGCTGCCTAATTAGCTTCTTTAATTTTCCTTCAAAACTTGCATCCTTCTTTCCTTAGACCAATATTTCATGATCTTTCTCAACCTTGATTATAAGCTTCTCATGATTATCCTTTAAAGAACCTAACTCAACCTTTAACTGATTACACTCTTCTTCTCTTGATATCAAACTTGAATTTGCAACCTCTAACTGATTCTTAAGATCCTGAATAAATATCTTATTTTATTTTACTTCAATAGCCAACTTAGAATCCAAGATACACACCTATTCTTTAAGATCTTCAACCATAGATTTCAACTCTTGATTCTCCTTCTTTAGCTGCTTGGCCATCTTGTGCTTTCCTAATCTACCTTCAAGCTGTAAATTTTTTTCAAAAAGGAACATGCTCTGATACCAAGTGTTAAGCATAGGATATACTGAGAGGGGGGTGAATCATTATATCATATATCTTATAAAACCTTCCCTTAATCAAATTCCACTTAATCAAAACATTCAAGATGTGTAATAAAACTAAAACAATAAACACCACACAAGAGAGAGACACCAGATATAACATGGAAACCCAATGTGGGAAAAACCACAAAGAACAATCTCAAGTATATGAATGAGCACCAACCCAAACTATTTGCAAGCACCAACTTTTAAGAGCACCAACCCCTTTGCTAAGCACCAACCCAACAACTAATCATGACCACCAACCCATAGGAGCACCAACCCCTTTGCTAAGCACCAACCCAACAACTATTCATGAGCACCAACCCATAGGAGCACCAACCCCTTTATCGAGCACCAACCCAATAAAAATTCATGAGCACCAACCCAAAAGAGCACCAACCCCTTTGCCAAGCACCAACCCAATAACTATTCATGAGCACCAACCCATAGAAGCACCAACCCCTTTGTGTAAACCACACAACTATCTCTCAATGTTGCTATCTCAACAAATGATAGTTCATTTCATCTCTTTCCTCTCTCTCACCTTTGCTCTTCTAAGCTAGATATAATCAAATACAAATCATATTCTTCTCTCTCAAATTCTCTTCTAAGCTAGATATTAGAATATCAAATCAACCTCTCTCACTCTTATTAAAAATGGCTTCTCAAGCCTTTATTTATAGCTTTCCAAATGACCTTTGGCCTTCCCCCTTTGTGACCCTTCAATCCTCATGGAAAATGGCACCAAACTTGTATGACCCTTCATATCCTTGCCTTTGAAAAGTCATGTGGTGACCCTTCATGAGCAAAAACATCATTTCCTCTTTTATCCTTATCTTGGTGACTTTTCGTATTCCTCAAAGTGTCCCTTCATGAGAAATTGCACCCTTCCTCTTTTGTCTTCACTTGGTGACTCTTAGAATTCCCCAAGATGACTCTTCATTGGAAAATGCATCCCATCCTTATTTTGTCTTTACCCCATGGTTCTTTGACTTCTCCATGGGCCCTTCTTTGTCTCATATGCAACCAAAAATATATTCATTAATATTAAATAAATATTAATACACATTAGCCAAGATATATTTATTACAAACATAGTTAAATGCAATGGGGCCTTTATCACCAATAATGCTAGAATTTTGACATCAACGACAATATTTCCAACAAAAGGGATATGAATTGCTTATAAAGACACCCTATTAAATAATCTTTAGTTATATTGATTTATGTTTTTGAGTTAAATAATTATAAGTACTTTTCAAGTGGAATTCCTATGAGAGTTGGTTAGTAGGTTGGTTGGTTTTACTGATCATGGGTAAAACCTATAAATACATGTTTTTTTTATGTAAAATGGTTAATGGCATATTGGCACATCTTTCATGTACTTGTTTTATTTTGATTAATAAAATACTTATGGACCCACCTTAGTGGGCACAAGACTTACCTTAGGTGATTTTATTTAGTTAAATCAATTGGAGTGCTATAAAAAATAGAGTTATAAAACAACAGTTATGGCCTCTAAAATTTTTGAACTTTGCATCATTTATTCTTAGAACTTTTTGGAGGCCTTACATTACCATATGAGGGTCTCAATTTTTTTAAAAAATAGATGGATAGATCTATTTATGGTTGAATTTTAATTTCCTAGATGGTTATTTTAATGCAAATTATATCTCAAATTTTGTTAAAGATAAAAAGTTATGGCCTCCAAAAGTTTGGACTCAACATCATTTATTATTTGAACTTTTAGAGGCCATATATGACCATTTTAAAAGTTATAAAAACATTTCTAAATAGTTATGTCCATTTTAGCATAAACTAGAGCTCAAATGGAGTTATAGATTAATACTTATGGATTTTGGAAGTTTTTACTCCACATAATTCATCTTTAGAACTTTTTGAATACTATACATGACTATCTATGGGTCTTAAAAGTTTTAAACATCAATGAATGGAAAAAATTGCTTATTTTTGAATTATAATCTATGAGACAATCATTTTGGCATAAACCAAAGCATAAATGTAGTTACGAATAAAAATTTATGGCCTCTAAAAGTTTGGACTCCACATCATTTTTTTTTAGAACCTCTTAGATGCCATACATGACCATATAAGGGTATGAAACGTTATAAAAACATCCATAAATAGATAAAGGAAATATGTGACCATTTGAGTGTCTAAAATGTCAATAAAACTTCCCTAAAAAAGATGGTCTATCTTGCTAAATTTTACTTTCTAAGATTATCATTATGGCATAAATGAGAGCTCAAAAAGAGTTGAAAATAAAAATTTATGGCCTCCAAAAGTTTAGACTCTACATCATTTATTTTTAAAATGTGTTAGAGGTAATATATGGCCATCTCAAGATCTAAAAAGTTTTGAAAACATACTTAAATGGATCTAGATATCAATTTTTCAATTATAATTTTTAAGACAGTCATTTTGTTATAAACAAGAGTGATGAGCTCAGAATATGGCTCATTATTGACATGTTATTTCCCTCAATTCATCTCTATAAGGATTGTATCTTATGTAAATCATAGATTGTTAGATAACTATTACATGGAAAGTATATATTTGTCATATTTATATTGAACCAAAGACTAAAGTTTTACTTTTTCATTAATGTCTAATACTAACATGTTTTAGTGATTTTTGTTGTGAAGAATGCTCAGGAAGAAGACACAAGTGATGTATAGTGAAAGTTAATTTTTTATCTCCATCTAGCAGAACTATGAACTCACATAGATGGCTTGTTTCTATGGACTCTGCAGGCTTGTTTCTACAGACTCCACATGCTTGTTTCTATGGAATCTATAGGGTCATTCCTACTGACTCTATAGGGTCAATTATTTGTATTCAATAAATACAAAGCTACAAGTGGGGAAGCTAACATCTAGATAAGATGAGAGAGAATCATTCTAGCTAGATTCAAATGAGGAAAATACCCACCTACTATGTTTTAGGATTTGATTTTGATAAAGTTGTATATATTTGGATCTTAAGACTATTATAGGATAGTATATCTATTTCACCAAAATAATTGGATCTCTTGGAAATCCAATCTCCTAGTTTTTGATGAGTGGATCAACCAAGGAATCCTATCTCTTTGCATCCTATTTTGAGTTGACTATATTAGTATAAAATGTAAGACTTTTATTATTGAGGGAGGATAGATAAAAGATATATACAAGCATATTACAGATTTTAGGTAGATTGTAATCATTTCAATTTTATGAATTATCACTTTAGTTTCCATCATTTATTAATCTTTATTCTTGAGTCTGAGAGGAACAAGGGCCCACTCTCCTTAGAAACAGGAATTGTGTATTGTATTTATGTTATGTTATATTAACTCTTTGTTATAAATAATCAAAATATTACTAATGTTTGCATTCATTTATAAAACATTAAAACAAATTCATAGTTCAAAATTCATTTCCTTATTCCAAAGTCATTTCCTTTCTAATCAAAGTGTGTTTTCTTTTATAACAAACATGTGAAGTAAATTTACATTTTAAGTTAAACATCTCCATTTCCATGCAAGCGTAAATAGGAGTGTGATTTTACTTTCAATCAAAAGAGTGGATTCATTTGATTAAATAGTTACATTTTTTCCTTTTTAGAAAAAGAGTGAATCAAGTAGTTTAAGACACATTTCCTTCATTAGTCAAATTTAGAATAGGACCATCAAACACCCCCACAAGCAGACTTCTAGATCTACCATCCTACACCTTACTACAAATAGCTTTGGACACCAACCCTGGTTGATAAGACATCAATTGAAAATTGATTAAATGAGGAGTTAAATGACATCATCATTTTTGTTACTTTTATTGGGGACACAAGGTGTTATTAAGGTAATAATTATTGGTCTAGAGTCAAAAATAGAAAAATATTTTAAAATGCATAAAATCCTAAAAAATTCAATTAATTGATGTACCATCCTAGAGAATCTAAAGGATGATTCATCCCAAAATTCCCACCAAGAACACAAGTTGAAAATCCTTCAACATCTCTGAGTAGTGAACTAGAAGTTACGAATGAAACCTATCTGCAAGAAGCTTCAAAAACTTGGATAGAAACCAGACCATTACCACAAGTGAGCCCCATAGGACAAATTACTCAAGATCAATCTCTTGAAGGAAGAAATTATTTATAAATTTCCAAGGACTTAGAAGAAGAATTTCAAAAATCCATAGCTAAAGAAAATTTTGTGAACTTTGAAAAACACATAACTGATACCACAAATATTTAGTGGGAAGATCATCTTAGCTTTGAAACATCATCAAAATAAAAAAATATGGATCTCCAACATCAACAACTTACATAACCAAGAAGGACATTTTCCTTTCCTATTGTTGTAGATCCTAATGATCAAACCCCCATGAAAAATATTTCACTAGCTAATCTACCAAATTTGTGGGGAAGATCTTAGAAGATAATAATTAATTCTTGTTTGAATTTAAGGTTCTATATCAAACCTATGATTACATAATATATAGCCAAAAATTAAAACTATTTCCTTCTACACTTAAATATGTAGCTATGAGATGGTTCATGGGTTTGCCTGGTGATTCTATTAGAACATGGGATGATATGGAGATAGAATTCTTAAACAAGTATCAATATTACTGCCAAGTGAGAGAAAGAAAAGAGGATTTATTCAAAATCAAATAGAATGAGGATGAATCTTTAGAGTATTATTTGGATAGATTCATGTTCACTCATAAAAGAAGTAATTATCCACTCACTGAGGAAGTTTAGAAATTGGTTTTCTTAAAAGGGTTAGACAAAGATACTAGAGATGCCTTAAATCTGATGGGAGGTAGAGATATAGATAATTTGGCTTTCATTTATATTTTTGAGATTTTTACCAAATACTCTTGAATAAAACCCATTATTAGGAGAGGAAGGTTTGAGAAATCTAATGAAGTGGGTAAGCTAATGGAAGAATTTGCAAATCTAAAGATGGATATTCTAGTTACACTAAATAGTAATTTAGATGGCCTTCAAGCTAAGGCAAATGCAATATAACCCTTATCAATCTAATATCCTAAATGAAGATAGAAACATGCCCTTAGAGACTACTTCCTAGATAAAACCAATGTTTCATCATGTGGGATCTGTGATGCAACAGATCATGATATCAAACATTGCACCCTTCTACCTATTTTAAAATATCAAATGAAAACATAGGTCTAGTCTACTGATGAATTAAATTATATCTAGAGACAAAACTTTACCCCATAAATCTAGGCTCAAGGACAATTTAATGCAAGAAACCTAGTTAATCCATGGATGGCACCATGGAATGTTTCATTTCCTTCACCTTTTTGGAATCAAACCTAAATTCCATAAATATAAAATATATGGGTAGGACAATATTGGATTCCAACACCCCTATAGATGGTGCCATAGCCACAATAATAATGGGTACCATAGCAGTGATGGGTACCATAGTAGCAATGGATGCCACAACAATATAAACAATATAATCCATAATAGAACCTAAATCAACAATTCACCCAACTAAGAATACCACTTCAACAAAAAACTATAATGCCACCCCCAGTTATTCAATAACAAGGACAAATTAATCAACCCTCAATGCCTACATAACCAATAGTAAATCCAAAAAATAAAAAACTAGCACCTATTTATGTTAATGAACAAGAAGAGACAATGAATTTTGAGGCTATTAATTATACAGACATACATTTAAGATCAGGGAAAACTATAAAAAAAACCTCTATTTATCATTTAAGAGATACTTGATGAAAAAGAAAAAATAGAATCATCTCAATTAAACACTAGAGAAGCCGAAATCAAAATAAGCCCTGAAGCAAACAAAGAAAACACTACTACATTAGTAGTTCCTTTTCCTAAAATATTAAAATAAATTGGTATTAAACTAAAATCAAACTTGGTCTATGAGTTACAAAAGATCAATATTGAGGTACCCCTACTACAAGCTATTAGGGATATACCTGAATTGAACAAGATCATCAAAAACCTTTATATCAAGACACCTAGGAGGAAAGCAAAAAATCCAAGAACCATTCATGTTGATGGAAAAGTTGTTGATTTATTATCAAGAAAACTATTAGTTCTAAAATATGCAAATCTAGGAAGCCCAGTGATCATAGTTACAATCAGAGGTAAATAAATTCCTAACATCTTGGTAGATTTAGGAGCAGCAATTAATGTTATGACAACTGATACTCTCCATATATTATCTCTTATGAGAATACAATCCACAACTACCATTCTTCAAATGGTAGACCAAGTTGTAACTAAACTAGAAGAGAATATAGAAAATGTTGAAGTACTAATAGAGTCTTGGGAATATCTAGTAGATTTCATGGTCTTATAATTTAAAACAAAGAATCTAGGATATCCCATAATCCTATGTAGACCATGGTTGGATACTGTAGCAACATTAATTGATTGTAGGTCAGGAGACATGACCATTTCTAATGGGTTAAAATCCAAATGCATCTCTTTGTATCCTCCTACAAAACCATCAACAAATGACATATAAGAACTTTGGGTGGATGAATCAGACAACACATCAAACAACATTTCCTCCTTAGCTATGATCCCAGTTAAAAAATGCTTGGAAGAGTTGAATGGAGACATATACCTAGATTATACAGACTCTACCAATCAAAAAGCTATAAACTCTACCAATTTGAAAGCTACAGACTCTGCCAGTTTGAAAGCTAAGGACTCTGATAGTCTAGAAACTATAGACTACCTCAGTTTAGGATTCTTGGGTCAAACAAAATATTATGAAACCTCCACTTCTAATTCTTCTATTATTTCCTCACCATATGATCATGGATTGATTCAAGAAAGTTTGTGGAAATTGGAATAATAATAGATAACTCATTTCTTAGATGTATTCCATTGTTCTTTAGCAAGATTGATTCCTCTTGGAGAAGAGTTTGTTGATAATGTAATCATGTTTGATAAGATACTTCCTCATTCATGTCATTTGAACTCATTTATTAGTGAATTCAAGAAAATATAATCTAACTACCCAGGCACAAAACCAATCATGGTATTACCTGGAAAGATTTTGAACATCAATAGTTGGTTAACAAATGAAGATGAAGATCAACTCTTTGAAGTACTAAAAATACATACCAAGACTTTTTCTTGGGATTATACCAACATGAAGGGAATTCACCCCAACATATGCACTCATCACATTTACATGGAATCTATCAAATCAGTTAGACAACCATAAAGAAGAATAAACCTAGCCTTAAAGGAGATAGTCAAAATAGAGATCTAAAAATTATTAGAATTTGGGTTTATTTACCCCATCTCAAATAGCTAGTGGGTTTCACCCCTAGTAATTATGCCCAAGCAAAATGGAAAATTAAGGGTATGTGTAGATTATAGAGAGCTAAATAAAACAACACTAATAGATTATTTTCCTCTACCTTTCATTGATCAAGTTCTTGACAACTTGGTAGGAAAAAGATATTTTTCTTTCCTGGATGGGTTTAGTGGGTATAACTAGATAATGGTGGTAGCTAAAGATCAAGATAAAACCACATTTACCTACCCTTGGGGAACTTTTTGTTATTGATTAATCCCATTTGGACTATATAATGCTCTAACAACCTTCTAAAGAGAAGTTTTGGCAATATTCTCTGACCTTACAAATGATTGTGTTGAAGTATATATGGATGATTTCATCATTATTGGTGAAACTTATGAAGAGGCTATTACCAACTTGGAAAGAGTATTGATCAGATGTGAAGAACATCAATTATATTTGAGCCATGAGAAATATTTTTTGATGATGGATGAAGGAATAGTGTTGGGACACCATATTTCTGCAAAAGGCATTCAAGTAGATCCAAAAAAGGTGGAAATAATCTCTAACTTACCCATCCCACAAACAGAAACTAAAATTAAGATTTTTTTGGGACATGTTGGTTACTATAGACACTTCATAGATAATTTTATCCAAATAGATGCCCTTATGTTTGCCTTACTTAAAAAAGACAATCCATTCAAATGGAGTTATAGTTGTCAGTAGGCCTTTGAGACTATCAAAGCTAAACTCGTTACTGCTCTAGTATTGAGAGGACCAGATTGAACTCAGACATTGCATATATACATAGATGCTTCCAATACAACAATATGATTATTCCTTGGACAAAAAGATGAAGAGGATAACATGTATGCTATATATTATATTATCAGAAACATGACACCTACCGAAAGAAACTACACCATAACGAAGAGGGAATTCCTAGCTATAGTTTATGTATTAACAAATTTAGACACTACATAATAAGCTACAATATATTTTTCTATATATACCATTCAACTATTAGATATCTTACTAACAAACCAATTATGGGAGGTAGGATTATTAGATGGTTATTTCTCTTACAAGAATTTGATGTTAGTATGATAGATAAACCAGGGAAGTCTAATGTGGTTGTTGATTTCTTGTCAATAATGAACACTATAGGTGAAGAAGAATTGGTGGAAGATGACTTTCTAGATGAAAAACTATTTTCTATTTCATCAAAATCTCTATGGTTTGCTGATATAGCTAATTACCTCACCACAGGGAAGTTTCCTCTACAATTTTCATAAAAATAAAAGAAACATTTAATCAAATAAAGTTATTCTTTTAAATGGATTAATAGAATGCTATTCAAACTTGGATCTGACCATGTGTTTCACTGGTGTGTGACAAATTTTGAAGCTTATGATATCATCAGAGCTTGTCATGATGAACCTAGAGGAGGTCATTCCTTAGCTCAAAGAACCATACACAAAATCCTAGGAGTAAGATACTATTGGCCTCGCCTTCATCAGCAAGTAAAAAGATATGTTAGACACTATGATGCTTGTAAGAGAATTAGATAGCCTACTCTTTCAATAGAGATGCCTCTGTACCCTCATCCTCACTTAGTTTTAGAGCCATTTGAGAAATGGGGAATTAATTTTATAGGTCTTGTGGATCCTCTTTCTAGATGAAAAGAATATATCCTAGTACGTACAGATTATGTGACCAAGTGGGTAGAAGTGGAAGTATTAAATCATGTACAAGAAGTGATGGTAGCTAATTTATTATATTTCAAAATCATGCAAAGATTTGGTGTTCCAAGGGAGATAGTCTCAAATCAAGGACCATAGTTCATGTCAAACATGATAAAGCACTTCATGCAAGTATATAAAACTCAACATAGAAAAACATATCTATACCATGCACAACCTAATGGGCAAGTGGAACTCACCAACAAAGAACTAAAAACCATTTTAACCAAGGTTGTTAATTCTAGTAGAAAGGATTGGGTAGATAAGGTACCAAAAGTTGTTTGGGCCTATAATAATACTTGGAAAACAACAACTATATTTTCACCTTATGAATTAGTTTATGATAAGAAGCCCTTATTATCTATTAAATTTGAATTACAAACTTTGAAAATAGCTATAGAAGTAGGAATTGAATTAGAAGAAATATAGAAAGAAAGACTCTTACAACTTAATCAACTTGATGAGATGATGATGGAAACACTACAAATAACTAAATTGGTACAACATCAAAGAAAAGTTTGTCATGATTCATAGATCAAACAACAAAAGTTTTAGAAAGGAGATTGGGCACTCTTGTTTGATTCCAAATTTCAATAGTTTAAAGAAAAACTACAAATGAGGCGGTTGGGACCTTATCAGATTAAGGAGGTCTTTGAAAATGGTTATATTAATCTAATACCTATTGATGACAATATAAGAGCTCTATTAGTCAATGGACATAGATTAAAGATTTATCAGAAACCTTTCAATAAAGAAGAATTTGTTCAAAAGATAAAATATCAAGTAGCCTTTTTGAAGGACTCTACTTCTTCTAGGGAAACTGCTTCAAATCAAGTAGCTATTTTGGAGGACTCTACTTCTTCTAGAGAACCTAATCCTTGATGATCCTACATATAAATAAATTAAAAATAAAAGTAAAAATTATAAATAGTGAAAATCCTTCTAGGGACACTATTGACAATGCATGCCCAAAAAACTATATGCATTACAAAAAGGGCTTTAGATAGAAAACTAACAATGGCTGACCAAAGGTAAAAAAACAAAACATATAAGAAAAAATAGAGAATCTCATCATGTGACTATGATTGGTATTCTCCATGTAATACAATTTGTTCTTTCAACACCTGTTGACTAATCCATGCAAACTTATTTATGTAGAAAAAATGGTGAGCAAAGGATAAATCTAAGGTTAAAAGTAAGTGAGAAATATATTCTATTTATTTATGTTTAGTTAAATAAATATCTTTGATTTAATTAAGATTTATTCTATAGAGATGACCCAAACTTAAAGCCATCCAAAATGAAATAACATGACACATACCATAATGGATAAGCATGCAAACAAGACGGTAAAGGTGTATGTCTATATCATGATGACCTATGCATCTTTGGTACAATCAATTACATCATCAATAATTATAATGATGGGACATCATAGAGGGGTTCTAATTGAAATTATAAATAGCTATCATTGTCAGAGTGCCATGTCATCATTTCATCCAATTTTTAATCATTTGACAACATGACTAGCACACTTCGTAGAAACATGCAGTGCTAAACTATATAAAGTAATTATATCAAACTAAAAACTCATGAAGCTATGGAGTTTCACATAAAACATTTCATGTAGAAATGGGACAAAAAATGAGATCAAAGCTGAAGAATACAATAAAGCTTCACAAAGACAAAGATTCTATGGTAGTGTTTAGAGCAAATGGTTCGCTACCTTTCATTGAAAAATTCTAGGGTTTCTATGGAATAATGGTAAGATAATTCATCACTAATCTCATCCCTAAGTTTTTAGTTGTTAAAGGCATTTTTATTCCTATTTCAACTCAAATTATAAGTCAAATCATATGAGTTATAGAAGAGGGAATACGAGAAATAGGTAAAATTCCATTTAGTGATTTAATTATTTAGTTTAATGGTAATGAGTATACTGGTACTTCATGTCTAATAGACTCCAAGGGAAAATCAAAAGGGATTCATATAAATTCACTTCCTGAACCCTAGAAATCTATAGCCAAGTGGGTACTCAAGTATATCATTTGTGAGGGGCAAAATAATCTTTTAGGAGGAGATGCCATGAAAATATTAATACACCTTAAGTATGGGCGGCAAAACCCTCATTACAAGATTAACCTTCCATCCTTATTATATGGTGCCCTTCAAATTATGAATACAACTTATAATGTTGCTCTTAGGTACCATAGCCTTATTCACCTAATTATCCAACATCACTTCCTTCAGTAAGGATAAGAGGTCTGGGAGGAATTTAACAATAGTGTAACACAACAAATTCCAAATTTGCCTACACAAGAAACCTCAAATTTAACATAGGATTATTTATCTCCACTTGATGTATCAATTGAGAAAATAACTCTAAAGAAGAAATAATAGACTATAGTCTCAAAATAAATCCCTTCTTCTTCTTCTTCTTCAAGAAGAATCACAAAGTCTTAAATCCCTATAGTTTCAAGGTCCCCACAAGAACCTTAGGAATATATAATGCAATCAATTAATTTTTTAGGAAGAAGAAAATTGAAATGAAAGGTTTCTACAAAACTTGAGAAGACCGAGGGTTTGATGGTTGAAAAGGAAAGACAACTGAATGTAGCTTAGAGAGTGACCAAAAGATGGAGAAGGTTAATTCTAATAGATGAAGATGAACAAGAGGCTGTAGATATTTTGGATAGTCTTAAAAAGGTATCTCATTCCCCCATACATAAAAGTATCCTTAAAATTGTAGATGTTGAAGAAACTCCTTTCAAAAGGAACTCTCCAATCATAATAGAAGAGCCAATTCTAGGGAAGAGCCAATTATGGTCGAGGAATCAAGTATGGTAGAACAACCACATGTTTCAATTGAAACTACAATGAATAAAGGAAAAACTATATACACAAATGAGAAGGGAGAGTCATCTAATATAAATGATCCTATTATACATTTAACCTTGAAGCTTTCTCAATCTCAAGCTCTAGAGAAATAATAAACAATTGACATTATTGACTTGACAAGTCAATTACAGAATAAGGATCATCTCAACTCATTATTGGTGAAAAAATTGGACACATCATCTACCAATCATGCAGTAGAAGTTCACAAATTAGAATAAATAATAAATAAAAATGAAAGTGAATAAATAGACCTCTGGATATATGTAGAAAATCTGAAGAAAGAGAATAGGAGATTACAAAGTTTGGTAAACTCTTCCAAAGAACCTTCTAATGTTGCACCTTCTCCTCCTAAGGTATTTATTGACCAGAGTTATCAAACAAGTTATCCAGGTATTCCTACCTTAAAAATGCTAAATCAAATTGAAGAAGAATATTCCATACTCAAACAAGAAAACAAAGTTGTAACTTATTCAACCAAAATATTGGAAAATGAAAAGAAAGAATTAGAAGCTAAGGTCCAAGATTTAGAATAAAATTTGTAGGATGCATACAAATTAGGGGAATCTCTTTTGGCATGTAGGAATCCTTCTCCTACATATATTTTTTTCTTATTTGAACAATTTTATAGATGGCAGCTTCTACAAATCTCTTGTCATCTTCCTTAAAATTTTTTACAACCAACAACACTTCTATAGTGCTGAACCTGATCAATAGGATTTGATATGTGAGTTTTATTTGCATGATTTGATCATAGGAGACCATGATCACAATAATTTATTGATAAACCTTCATGTAGGAGAAGTTCAATTGAGGGAATTGTATTCTACATTTAAAAATGAACTAGCATGGAAAAGCAATTTTGAGGAGTATACAAATCATGCTAAGACTATAGGATTATGTATTAGACCAACCTTTCATATCTCCAAATTGATCAAAAATAATTTTAACTATGCTTGTTTAAGGGATGAAGTTAAAAATAATTATTTACAAGCTTTATATGAATATGTTATTTTTTTGACTTGTTTTCAAGATAGAGTTTTGATTCAGTGGTGACTGCAAGTGTGAAAAGCTGGGACCAACTTTAAGTACCTCTTAGAAGATGAGAGGTCATGTCTCCAAATAAATTAAGATGGAGTATGAGGAGATATACCTCAATTTTAGAAATATTAATAGAGGTAATAAAATTTGAGGGAGAAAATAAATGGATTGACATGAGATACATACCCCCTTTGTTGATCATACCTATTTTAGGATGGCAGAGTTGGGATCCATAATTAGAGGAGAAATTCAATACATGGAAACAAATGATTCAAGAACAATAGGGGTTTACAAGAAATTTAGACAAGCATATAACATATGAATTTGATGAATATGGTTTGAGTCAGAGTTTGGAAAGTAGATGTAAGAGCTATGAATGTAAATGAATGTTTGTAATGGGACTTGCAAAAGGTAAATCATGGGGGAGATGATGAGCTCAGAATATGGCTCATTATTGACATGTTATTTCCCTCAATTCATCTCTCTAAGGATATTATCTTATGAAAATCATAGATTTTTAGATAACTATTACATGGAAAGTAGATATCTATCTTATTTATATTGAACCAAAGACTAAACCTTTAATTTGTCATTAATGTCTAATACATAGCATGTTTTAGTGATTTTTGTTGTGAAGAATGCTCAAGAAGAAGACATAGGTGATGTATAATGAAAGTTCAATTTTGATCTCCATCTAGCAGAACTATGAACTCACACAGATGGCTTGTTTCTATGGACTCCATAGGCTTATTTCTATGAACTCTATAGGCTTGTTTAAATGGACTCCATAGGCTTGTTTCTATGGACTCAGGCTCATTCCTACCAACTCTATAGGGTCAGTTCCATGGATTATATAAAGACAAAGATACAAATGGGGAAGCTGATAGCTAGATAAGATGAGAGAATAATTCTAGCTGGAGTCAAATGAGGAAAATATTTGCCTACTATTTTATAGGATTTACTTTTGATAAAGTTGTATATATTTGGATCTTTGGACTATTATAGGATAGTATATCTATTTCATCAGAATAATTGGATCTCTTGGAAATCTAATCTCCTATTTTGGATGAGTGGATCGACCAAGGAATCCTATCTCTTTACATCATATTTTGAGTTGATTATATTAATATAAAATGTAAGACTTTTATTATTGAGGGAGGATAGATAAAAGATACATACAAGCATATTATAGGTTTTAGATAGATTGTAATCATTTCAATTTTATGAATTATCAGTTTAGTTTCTAGCATTGATTAATCTTTGTTCCTGAGTCTGAGAGGAGCAAGGGCCCACTCTCCTTAGAATTAGGAATTTTGTATGGTATTTATGTTATGTTATATTAACTCTTTTTTATAACTAATCAAAATCTTATTAATGTTTGCATTTATTCATAAAACATCAAAACAAATTCATAGTTTAAAAGGCATTTCATTATTCCAAAGTCATTTCCTTTCTAAGCAAAGTGTGTTTTCTTTTACAATAAATGTGTGAAGAAAATTTACTTTTTAAGTTAAACATATCCATTTCCATGCAAGTGTAAATAGGAGTGTGATTTTACTTTCAAGAAAAAGAGTGGATTCATTTGATTAAATAGTTACATCTTTTCCTTTTCAGCAAAAGAGTGAATCAATTAGTTTAAGACACATTTATTTCATTAGTCAAAGTTATAATAGGACCATCAAACACCCCCATAGGCAGACTTCTAGATCTACCATCCTACACCTTACTGTAGACAAATTTAGACACTAGCCCTGGTTGATAAGACACTAATTGAACTTTGATTAAATGAGGAGTTAAATGAAACTTGTCAAAGAGATCAAATTTTATGGAGTCCAAGATCTCGGATTCTACATCATTTATTTTTTAAACATTTTAAAGGCTATACATTAGCATCTAAGGGTTTTAATTTTTTTTAAACATATCTAAATGGTTATATATATTTATTGATGAATTTTACTTTCTAAGATTGTCATTTTGGTATAAATGATAGCATAAATAGAGTTACAGAATAAAAGTTATGGCTTCTAAAAGTTTGGACTCTGCATAGTTTATTTTTAGAATTTATAGAGACTATACATGACCATATAAGGTCTTAAATTTTTTAAAACATACCTAAATGGATAAGTCTATCAATAGTTGAATTTTAATTTTCTATATGGTGATTTTGGTGAAAATGATAACTCAAACAGAGTTATAAATCAAACATTATTGCCTTGAAGAGCTTGGATTTTGCATCATTTATTTTTTGAACATTTTAGATGCCATATGTGACCATATAAGAGTATAAAAAAATTAAAAACATGCCTAAATAGATATATTAATTTATATCTAAATTTTACATTTTAAGATAATCATTTTGGTGTAAATTAGAGCATAAACGAAGTTACAAATCAAAATTTATGGCCTTTAGAAGTTTAGACTCTTTATCATTTATTTTTAAAACTATTTAAAGGCCATATGTGACAATATTAGTGTCCTCAAATATATAACAACATCCTAAATTGATAGATCTATTTATGGCTGCATTTTAATTTTTGAGATGGTCATTTTGCCATTAATGAAAGCTTAAACAGAGTTACGTATCAAAAGTTATGTCATCTAGAAGTTTGGACTCTAAATCATTTGTTTTTATAGCTTTTCATAAGCCATACATAACCATATGGGGGTCTAAAAAGTTATGAAAAAATTCTCTAAATGGATGTAGTTATTTATGGCTGAATTTTACTTTCTGAGATGGTAATTTTGGCAAAAATGAAAGTTCAAATAGAGTTAAAGATCAAAATTTATGGCCTTAAGAAGTTAGGACTCCACATCATTTTTATTAAAATTTTTTTTGGATGCCATTCATGACCATATAAGCATCAATTTTTTTTTAAAACACCCCTAATTGGATCAAAATTTATGGCCTCTAAAAGTTTGGACTCCACATCATTTATTTTTAAAACTTTTTAGAGGCCAAACATGACCATCTAAGGATATAAAATTTTCTAAAACCATCCCTAAATAAATAAATTTATTTATTTTCCTAATTTTACTTTCTAAGATAGTTATTTTGGCATAAACAAGAGCTCAAATGGAGTTATAGATGAAAAAATATGGCTTTTAGAAGTTTAGACTCTACATCATTTATTTTTTAAACTTTTTAGGGCTGTGAGTGACATATAAGGGTTTAAATTTTTTGAAAAAAAAACTAAAATGATATATTTATTTATGAATTAATTTTAATTTTTAATATAGTCATTTTGGCACAAATGAGAACTCAAACAAAGTTACAGATAAAATGTTATGGCCTTCAAAAGTTTGGAGTCCATATCATTTATTTTTAAAACTTTAGGGAGGCCACATGTGACCATATAAAGTTTTTAAAAGTTTGGAAAATATTCCTATATATATATATATATATATATATATATATATATATATATGGTTAAATTTAACTTTTTGAGATAGTGATTTTAGTACAAATGAAATCTCAAACATAGTTATGGATCTAAAGTTATGTCCTCCATAAGTTTGTAACTCTATGTTATTTATTTTCTAAACTTTTTAGAGGCTATACATGACCATATAATGCTTTTAAAATATTTTAAAACATTTATAAATGGATATATATATTTATGGTTTAATTTTACTTTTTGAGATGGTCATTTTGATACAAACAAGACTTAAATAGAGTTACACATCAAAAGTTATGGCCTCCAGTAGTTCAAACTTTATATCAATTATTTTCACAAAATTTTAGAGGCCATATGTGACCATATAATGGTATGAATAGTTTTTAAAACTTATATAAATTTATATAACTAGCTATGGCTCAATTGTATTTTCTGAGATGGTTATTTTGGGGTAAACAAAAGCTCAAAAGAAGTTATAGATCAAAAGTTATGGCCTCTAAAAGTTTGGACTCCACATCATTTATTTTCCAAACTTATTAGAGGCCATACATAACCATATAATATTCTTATAAGTTTTGAAAACATCCTTAAACTAATAAAAATATATTTTGGATAAATCTTTCTTATATGGTTGTTTTATACAAATGAGATCTCAAATAGAGTTACAAATTAAAAGTTATGGCCTCTAGAAGTTTTGACTCTGCATCATTTATTTTTGAAAATTATTTGGATTCCATACATGACCATCTAAATATCTTAAAAGTGTTAAACTCATCCCTAAATAGATATATCTATTTATGGTTTTGGTATAAATGATAGCTCAAATAGAGTTGTAGATCTAAAGTAATGGCCTCTGGAAGTTTAGACTCCACATTATTTATTTTAGGAACTTTTAGGAATATATGCATGACCATCTAATGGTTTTAATTTTTTTTAAAACATATCTAAATGGATAAAATTATATATGTCTAAATTTTACTTTATTATATGATTGCTTTGGCATAATCAAGATCTCAAATAGAATTATGACTCAAAAGTTAGGGCATATATAATTTTGGACTCTACATTATTGGTTTTCATAAATTTTTGGATGCCATACATGACTATATGAGGGTATAAAATGTTTTAAAAACATCCATAAATGGATAAATATATTTATGACTTAATTCTACTTTCTGAGATGGTATTTTTAGCACAAATGAGAGATCAAATAGAATCACAAATCAGAAGCTATGGCCTCCAGAAATTTAGACTTTGCATCATTTATTTTTAAAACATTATGGAGGCTATATATGACCATTTTTATGGTTTGAAAAAATCATCCTTAAATGGATATATCTATTTATGACTAAATTTTACATTCCAATATGGTCCCTTTGGTTCAAATGATAGCTCAAATATAGTTACAGATCAAATGTTATGGCTGCCATATGTTTGGACTCTGTGTCATTTATTTTTTAGAAATTTTTAGAGGCCATACATGACCATATAATTATGAATTTTTTTTTTGAAAACATATTTAAATGGTATATATTTTGGGGGCTGAATTATACTTTTTAGGACAATCATTTTAGTGCCAACAAGAGCTCAAATAGAGTTACAAATCAATACTTATGGCCTCTAAATGTTTGGATTCATATCATCATTTGTAGAAGTTTTTAGAGGAAATATGTGACCATGTAAGTGTTAAAAAAGTTTTTAAAATATATATAAATGGATATAGATATTTATTACTAAATTTTAATATATAATACGATAGTTTTGGTGTAAACAAGAGCTCAAACAAAGTTACAGATTAAAAGTTATGGCCTTAAAAATATTGGACATCATTTATTTTAAAAACAAATGTGAAGACATACATGAGCATTTGAGGGTCTAATTTTTTTTTGAAAATATCCCTGAATAGATATATCTATTTATGGCTAAATTTTAATTTTTAAGATAATTATTTTGGTGTAAATGAGAGCTCAAATAAAGTTACAGATCAAAATTTATGGCCTCTGAATGTTTGGACTCTACATCATTTATTTTCATCACTTTTTAGAGGCCATAAATGACTATATAAGGGTATAAATGTTTTTTAAAACATATCTAAATTGATATATCTATTTATGAATAAATTATACTTTCTAAAATGGTCATTTTGGCACAAATAAGATCTCAAATGTAGTTACAGATCAAAAGTCATGGCCTCAATAATTTTTAACTCTACATCATTTATTTTCATAACTTTTAAAGGCCACACATGACGATATAAAGGTCCAATTTTTTTAAAAAAATTCCTTAAAATATGGATCTATTTATTACTAAATTTTACTTTTCAAGATGGTCATTTTAGAACAAACCAAAGCTCAAATGGGGTTATGAATCAAAATTTATGGCCTCTAAAATTATAGACTTTACATCATTTATTTTTATAATTTTTTGAAGGACATACATGGCTATATAATGGTCCTACAAGTTCCATTAAAATTCTTAAATGTATATATCTATTTATGGCTGAATTTTACTTCTTAGTATGATCATTTTGATGTGAAAGAGAGCTCAAATAGAGTAATGGATCAAAAGTTATGGACTTTAGAACTTTGGACACTACATTTATTTTCAAAACTTCGTAGAGGCCATAAATGACCATTTGAGGGTTTTAAAAGTTATAAAAACATCATTAAATTGATATAGTTATCTAGGGCTGAATTATGATTTTTTAGATGGTCATTTTAGTGTAAATGAGAGCTCAAATGGAGTTACAGATCAAAGGTTATGGCCTCTGAAAGTTTAGACTCTACATCATTTATTTTCAAAACTTTTTAAAGACCATACATGACCATATAAGGGTTTTAAAAGTTATAAAAATACCTAAATGGATAGATTTATATATGGTTTAATTTTAATTTGAAGGATGTTTTTTTTTATTATAATGAGAGTTCGAACGGAGTTATAAATAAAAAGTTATGGCCTATGAGAGTTTGGACTCCACATCATTTATTTTTAAAACTTTTCAAAGGCCATCTATGACCTTATAAGTTTTTTAAAAAAAAAAAAGATTGAAAACATTATTATATATATATATATATATATATATACATATATATATTATGGATTAATTATACTTTATGATATGGTCATTGTAACTTAAACGATAGCTAAAACAAAGCTATGGGTCAAAAGTTATGGCTTCCAAAAGTTTGGACTCTGCATTATTTATTTTTAGAATTTTTTTAAAATATACATGACCGTCTGAGGGTTTAAAAAGTTCTTAAAATATCTTTAAATGGATAGTGTTATTTATGCTTGAATTTTAATTTCTAAAATGTTTGGTTTGGTGAAAACAAGAGATCAAATAGAGTTATGAATAAAACCTTATGGCATTTTATAAGTTTGGATTCCACATCATTTATTTTTATAACTTTTTATAATCCATACATGACCATATGAGGGTTTGAAAATTTCTAAAAACATTGATAAATCGATAGAACTATTTATAGTTGAATTAAACTTTTTGATATGGTCATTTTGGTGTAAATGAGATCTCAAATGGATTTATGGATCAACAGTTATGGCCTTCAAAATTTTGGACTCTACATCATTTATTTTTAGAAAATTTTCAAGGCCATACATGACCATATCAGGGTTTAAAAAGTTCTAAAAATAAACATAAATTGATAGAGATGTTTATGGATGAATTATACTTTATGATATAGTCATTTTGGCATAAACTAGAGCTCAAATAGAGTTAAATATCAAAATTTATGGCCTCCATATGTTATGACTCCACATCATTTATTTTTTAGCTTTCTAGAGGCCATATATAACCATTTAAGGGTTGGATTTTTTTTAAAAACATTTCTAAATGGATAGATTTTTCTACGATTGAATTGTAATTTTTGATAAGGTTGTTTTGGTTGAAATGAGAGCTGAAATGAAGTTATGGATGAAAAGTTATGACCTTCATCAGTTTGGACTCTACATCATTCATTTTTAAAATATTTTGAAGTCCATATGTGGCCATATAAACGCATTAAAAGTTATGAAAACATCAATAAATGGATGAATCCATACATGGTTTAATTTTAATTTCTAATATGATCAGTTTGGCATAAACGAGAGATCAAATGGAGTTATAGATCAAAAGTTATGACCTTCATAGGTTTGGAATCTATATCATTTGTTTTTAGAAATTTTTAGAGGCCATACATGATTATTTGAGGGTCAAAAAAGTTATAAAGAGGTCCTTAAATAGATACATATGTTTATGTATTAATTGTTCCTTCCAAAATGATTATTTTTGCATAAAAAAGAGTTCAAATATATTTACAGATCAAAAGGTATGGCCTCCAAAAGTTTAAACTTTATATAATTTATTTTTCAAAAAATTTAGACAACATAAATGACCATATAAGGGTATAAATAGTTTTGAAAATATCCGTAAATGTATAGAATTATATATTTCTAAATTATACTTTATGAGAAGGTCATTTTAAAGCAAACAAAAATTCAAAAAGAGTTACATATTAAAATTTATGGCCTTTAGAAGATTGAATTCCACAATTTTTTTTTTTTTAATTTTTTGGAAGACATACATGACCATCTAAGGGTTTAAAATTTTATAAAAACATCTCTTAATGGATAGATATATTTATGGTTGAATTTTACTTTCTGAGACAATCATTTTGATGCAAACAAGAGCTCAAATAGGGTTATGGATAAAAATTTATTGCCTTAAAAAATTTAGACTCTGCATCATTTGTTTTCAAAACTATTTAGAGACCACACATGACCATATAAGGGTCTAAAAAGTTATTAACAAAAGTCATAAATGGATAGAGCTATATATGTGTGAATTATACTTTCCAAGAAGGTCATTTTTTGCAAACAAGAGCTCAATTGGAGTTACAAATCAAAATTTATGGCTTTTAGAAGTTTTGACTCCACATCATCTATTTTCAAAGCATTTGAAGGCCATATATGACATTTTTAGTTTCCTAAAAGTTCTAAAAATATTCATAAACAAAAATAGGTATCATTTTGGTGTAAATGAGATTTTAAACAAAATTTTAGATCAAAAGTTGTGGCCTCTAAAATTTATTAATTTTTTGAAGGCCATATGTGAGCATCTAAGGGTCATAAATAATTTAAAAACATACATAAAGGGATAGATCTATTTATTTTTAAATTATACTTTCTAATATGGTTGTTTTGGTGTAAGTGAGAGCTTAAATAGAGTTAAGGATAAATAGTTATGGCCTTTAGAAGTTTAGACTCTGCATAATTTTCTTTCAAAACTTTTTAGAGGCCATACATGATAATTTGAGGGTCATAAAAGTTAAAAAATCATCCATAAATGGATAGATTTTTTTATGTCTTAATTTTACTTTTTGAGATGAAGGTTTTACTGTAAATAAGAGCTCAAACAAAATTATAGATTAAAAATTATGGCCTCTAAAAGTTTGGACTCTGCATCATTTATTTTCAAAAAAATTTGGAAGCCATACATGACCAATTGAAGGTCTAAAATTTTCCAATAACATCTCTAAATGGATAGAGTTATATATGGCTGAATTGTAATTTTTGAGATAGTCATTTTGACATAAATGAGAGCTCTAATAGAGTTACACATCAAGAGTTATGGCTTCTAGAAGTTTGGAATTTACATCATTTTTTTTCATAAATTTTTAGATTCCATACATGAACATATGAGGGTCTTAAAAGTTCTAAAAACATCCATAAATAGATAGATCTATTTATGGCTGAAAGAAACTTTCTGAGACAATCAATTTAGCATAAATAAAAGCTCAAATGAAGTTAAATATAAATAATTATGGCCTCCAAAATTTTAGACTCTATATCATTTATTTATAGAAAAATTTAGAGGCTATATGTGACCATATAAGGGTAATAAAATTTATAAAAACATCCTTAAGTTCATACATATATTTATGGCTTAGTTGTAATTTTTGAGACAATCATTTTGGGGAAAATGAGAGCTCAAATGGAGTTATAGTTCAAAATTTATGGCTTATGTAAGTTTAGACTCTGTATCATTTATTTTTAGAACTTTTTTTAGACCATATATAACCATTTAAGGGTATAAAGAGTTCTAAAAACATCCCTTAATGGATATAGATATTTATGGTTGAATTATACTTTATAAGACTACAATTTTGGTGTAAACCAAAGCTTAAACAAAGTTATGTTAAGTTATGGCCTTTAGAAGTTTGGAATCTATTTTTTTTTTAAAAGTTGGAGGCCATACATGACCATTTAAGGTTTTGAAAAGTTCTAAAAACATTTTGAAATGAATAGAGTTATTGATGGCTGAATTGTACTTTCTGAGATGGTCATTTTGACACAAATGAGAGCTCAAATAGAGTTATAGATCAAATGTTATGGCCTCTAAAATTTTGGACTCTACATCATTTAATTTAAAAAAAAATTAAATACCATACATGACCATTTAATGGTCAAAAAAGTTTTGAAAATATCATTAAATGGATAAAGTTATTTAAGTTTGAATTTTACTTTATGAGATGTTCATTTTGGCACAAAGGAGAGATTAAATAGAGTTATTGATAAGAAGTTATGGCCTCTAGAAGTTTGGATTTTACATAGTTTGTATTCATAAATTTTTGAAATTCATACATGGCCATGTGAGGGTCTGAAAAGCTATGAAATTATCTCTAAATGGATAGATTTATATATGGATAGATTTTATTTGTTGAGTCTTTTAGTTTAATCTAAATGAGAGCTCAAATGGGGTTATGAATCAAAATTTATAGACTCCAAAATTTTTAATTCAACATCATTTATTTTTAAAAAAATTCAAGGGTCATACATGACCATATAAGGGTCTAAAAATTACTTATAACATCCCTAAAAAGATAGATATATTTGTGTCTAAATTGTACTTTTCACAATAGTCATTTCCTTACAAACAAAAGTTAAAATAGATTTATGGATAAAAAAGTATAGCCTCTAAAAGTTTAGACTCTCCATCATTTGATTAAAAAACACTACAAAGGCCATATGTGACCATCTACGGGTCTAAAAAATTCCATAAAAGGAAAGAGTTATATACGTCTAAATTATACTTTTTGAGATAGTCATTTTAAAGAAAATGAAATATCAAATAAAATTACAAATTAAAATTTATGGCCTTTGTAAGATTGGATTCGACATCATTTATTTTATAAAATTTTTAAAGGTCGTACATGATAATCTAAGGTTATAAAATTTCTAAAAACATCTCTAAATAGATAGATCTATAAATGGCTAAATTTTACATTTGAGATGGTTGTTTCGGTGAAAACAAGAGCTCAAATGGAGTTACAAATCAAAATTAATGGCCTCTATAAGTTCATACATGACAAACTAAGTATCTAAAAAGTTTTCAATAGAATCCATATATATATATATATATATATATATATATATATATATATATATGGTTGAATTATACTTTCCAAGAAGGTCATTTTGTTGTAAATTATAGCTCCAATTGAGTTATGAATCAAAAGTTATGGCCTCTATAAGATTAGACTACACATCATTTATTTTCATAACTTTTTGTAGGCCATACGTGACCTTCTAGGTTTCCTAAAAGTTCTGAAAATATTATTAAATAGATAGAGGTATTCATGGATAAATTGTACTTTTTGAGATGGTCATTTTGACATAAATGAGAGCATAAATAGAGATACAGATAAAAAATTATGGCCTTCATAAATTTGGACTCTACATAATTTATTTTTAGAAATTTTTAGAGGCTATATGAGACCATTTGAGGGTGAAAAAAATATAAAAACATCACTAAATGGATAGATTTGTTTGTGTCTAAATTTTACTTTCTAAAATAGTCTTTTTTTATGTAAATGAGAAATTGAATGGATTTACATATCAAAATTATGGCCTCTATAAGTTTGGACTATGTATAATTTATTTTCAAAATATTTTAGATGACATAAATGACTATGTGAGGGTTCAAAAAGTTATAAAAGCATTGATAAATGCATAGAGCTATTTATGGCTAAATTTTACTTTTTGAGACTATCATTTTTATTGAAATGAGAGATCAAATAGAGTTTACATATAAAATGTTATGGCCTCCAAAAGTTCTAAACTTTTTGATTCCTCATCATTTATTTTTAAAAAAATTCAAAAGCCAAAAATGACCATTTATGTGTCATAATAGTTCTAAAAACATCCCTAGTTAGATATAACTATTTATCTCTAAATTATAATTTTAGAGATAGTAATTTTGGAATAAATGAGAGCTCAAACTTAGAAATCATAATTTATGACCTTTAAAAGTTTGGACTCTACATAATTTATTTTCATAAATTTTGAGAGGTTGTATGTGTCCATACAAGGGTTATAAAAGCTATATAAACATCCCTAAATAGATATATTTATTTATTTTTAAATTGTAATTTCTAAGAATATGGTTTTAGTGTAAAATAGAGCTCAAATGGAGTTATAGATTGAAAGTTATGGCCTATAGAAGTTTGAAATCTACATCATTTATGTTTAATTTTTTTTAAAAGCTAGACATGACTATCGAAGGGTATAAAAAGCTCTAAAAATTTATATAAATAGATATAAATCTATATGGTTGAATTTGACTTTATGAGACAATCATTTTGATTCAAATGAGATCTCAAATAGAGTTATGAATCAAAAGTTATGGCCTCTATAAGTTTGGACTCCACATCATTTATTTTCACAACTTTTCAAAGACCATACATGAACATATGAGGGTTTTAAAAGTTTTTAAAACATTTCTAAATGGATATATCTATTGATGAATGAATTTAATTTTATAATATAGTCATTTTGGCATAAATAAGAGATTAAATGAAGTTACAGATCAATAGTTATGGCCTCTAGAAGTTTGGACTTTGAATCTTTTTTAAAACTTTTTAGAGGCCATACATGACTATGTAAGGGTCATAAAAAGTTCTAAAAACTTCCCTAAATGAATATATCTATTTAAATTTGAGTTATACTTTTATAGATGGTCATTTTAGTGTAAATGAGATCTCAAACAAAGTTACAGATCAAAGGTTATGTCTTCTAGAAGTTTGGACTCTACATCATTTATTTTCTAGACATTTTAGAGTCTATACGTGACCTTATGAGGGTATTAAAAGTTATAAAATTTATTAAAATCAATAGATTTAGTTATGGATATGTTTTGATTTTTGATATAATTATTTTGGCATAAGTGAGAGCTCAAATAGAGTTACGTATCAAAAGTTATGGCCTTTAGAAGTTTGGACTTCACATCATTTATTTTTTGAACTTTTTAAAAACCATATGTGACTATCTAAGGATCTCAAAATTTCTGAAAAAAATTCTAAACAGATAAATATATTTATGGTTGAATTATACTTTCTAAGATGGTATTTTTAGTGAAAATGACATCTCAAACGGAGTTACAGATCAAATGTTATGGCCTCTAGAAGTTTGGACTCCATATCATTTATTTTCAAGACTTTTCAGAGGCCATACAAGACCTTATAAGGTTCCTAATTTTTTGAAACATTTATAAATGGATAGATCTATTTATTCCAAATTTTACTTTTTGATATGATTGTTTTAGCATAAATGATAGCTCAAATAGCGTTATAGATCATAAGTTATGGCCTTTATAAATTTGGACTCTATGTCATTATTTTTTGATAACTTTTTAGAGGCCATACATGACCATATAAGGGTCCTAAAACTTTTTAAAAACATATATAAATGGATATATATTTTAATGGTTGAATTATACTTTTTTATATAGTCACATTAGCATAAATGAGAGCATAAACAAAGTTATGGATTAAAACCTTTTTCATTCAAAAGTTTGGAGTTCATGTCATTTATATTTAAAACTTTTCAAAGGTCATACATGACCACATGAGATTTATAAATTTATGAAAACATCCCTAAATGGATAGATGTGTTTATGGTTGAATTATAATTTTTGAGATGATGGTTTTAGTACAAACAAGATCTCAAATGTAGTTACAGATCAAAATTTATGGCCTATAGAAGTTTGGACTCCACATAATTTATTTTAATAACTATTCAAAGGGCATACATGACTATATGATTTTCTTAAAAGTTCCTAAAGCATCCTTACATGGATATAGATATTTATGGATGAATTATCTTTTTTTAGATAGTCATTTTGGTGTAAACAATATCTCAAACAAAGTTACGAATCCAAAGTTATGGTCTTTAAAAATTTCAAACTTTTTGACTTTACATTTATTTTCAAAACATTTCAAAGGTCACACATGAAAATGTAAGGGTCATAGAAGTTATAAAAAAACATTATCAATTTATAAAAACATCCTTAAATTGATAAATTTATCTATGACTTCATTTTAATTTCTTAGATGGTCATTTTGGCAAAAATTAGAGATCAAATGGAGTTACAGATCAAAAGTTATGGCCTCCAAAAGTTTGGACTCCACATAATTTATTTTTAGAGCTTTTTGGAGGCCTTACATGATCATATAAGGTTCTGAAAAGTTTTGAAAACATCCCTAAATGGATAGAATTTTTATGGCCAATTATGATTTTTTAGATAGTCATTTGGGCAAAAATAAGAGCTCAAAAAGAGTTATGGATTGAAATTTATGGCCTCCAAAAGTTTGGATTCAACATCATTTGTTTTCGAAAAAGATTGAGGTCATATGTGACCATATAAGGTTTTAATAAGTTTTAAGAATATATATAAATGGATATATATTTTTATGGTTAAATTTTACTTTTTGAGATGGTCATTTTCATATAAACAAGAGCTCAAGTAGATTTACGGATCCAAAGTTATGACCTCTAGAAGTTTAAACTCTACATTAATAATTTAAAAAAATATTCAAAGGCCATACATGACCATATGATGGTTTAAAAAATTATGAAAAGCATCCCTAAATGAATATATATATTTATGGTTGAATTTCACTTTTTGAGATGGTCAATTTAGCACAAATGAGAGTTCAAACAGAGTTACAGATCAAAAGTTCTAAAATCTAAAAGTTTAGAGTCTATGTCATTTATTTTTAGAATTTTTCAGAGGCCATAAATGATCATCTAGGGGTCTAATTTTTTTTTAAAGCACACCTAAATGGATATAGGTATTTATATTTGAATTTTCATTTTTTGGATGATCATTTTTGCATAAATAAGAGCTTAGATAGGTTTATGATTCAAAATTTATGGCCTCTAAATGTTTAGACACTGAATCATTTATTATCAAACATTTTAAAGGACATACATGACCATTTGAGGGTATAAAAAATTCCAAAACATAACTAAATGGATAGAGTTATTAATTTATAAATTTTAATTTCTATGATGATCATTTTAGGGTAAGCGAGATCTCAAACAGAGTTACAAATCAAAATTTATGGCCTCTAAGAGTTTGGACTCTACATCATTTATTTTATTAACATTTTAGAGGCTATACATGATCATTTGATGGTTTACAAGCTTATACAAGAATCAATAAACGGATAGAGTTATTTAAGGATGAATTTTAATTTTTTCAACAATAATTTTAATGTAAATGAGAGCTTAAACATAGTTATAGATCAAAACTTATGGCCTCAAAAATTTTGGACTCTACATCATTTATTTTTAGAACATTTTAGAGACCATACATGATCATTTAAGGGTCTAAAAAGTTCTCAAAAAATCCCTAAATTTATGAAGCTATTTATGGATGAATTTTACTTTATAAGACAGTTTTTTTAGTACAACAAGATCTTAAATAAAATTATGAATCAAAAGTTATGTCTTTTGGAAGTTTGGAATTTACATCATTTATTTTCAAAACTTTTCAGAGGCCATACATGACCATGTAAGATTATAAAAAAGTTTTCAAAATATTTTTAAAGGGTTAAAGTTATCTATAACTAAACTATAATTTTTAAGATGGCCATTTTGGAATAAATAAAATCTCAAACATAGTTAGGGATCAGAAGTTATGGCCTTTGGATGTTTGGAATCCACATCATTTATTTTCAAAATATTTTGGAGGCCTTTAATATTTATAGATTGAAAGTTATGGCCTATAAAATTTTGGACTCTACATTTATTTTATTATTTTAGGAGCTTAAGTGTTTCATTCATAAGTAATAAAGGTCTTGAATAAGGGGAAATTCTAGTTTAATGCAGTGAAATATAGATTTATGCCAATCTAAATCCAATTAACTCATAAATAAGAAGAAGATAAAGAAAAATTAACTTATTTGGTTTTGTGTTGAAACTGATGATTCTAAATTTGGAATTGGAGGAGCAGGACTGGGATAGTGTCTAAATTCTAGATCTGGTCTCTATTTTCTAATTGGTGTCTAGTGCTATAGTCCTTTCCCATTGCTATTGTTCTAAGGCTAAACTATTTATGGGGTTTGTTCATCTGCTCATTATGACCCTATGTACCAAATTTTAGGTCTTATAAGTCACTAGATCTTATTGTAAGTTTGTTTCAATCTTTAGTCCTTGTATTAGTCTAAAAACATGGAAACAACAAATCAAATCAAATCAAAAAGAGGAAAAATTATGTTATGGGAAGAATGATTGCATAATCATTAACCATGTTATTCTAATTGTTGCCTACAATAACCCTCAAGCTAGGGTCTCAGATCTAATATAGTTCTCCATTAGGGAATGCACATAATCAAATGATTCATGCAAGAATGAATTTTACCTAGGCCCTTCCTTGATCAAGCATGCAAATTTATGTGTGATGTAGAGAAATTGAGCTATACTACTGATTGGTTTTATTATGTCTAATGTGTTAAAATAGTAAGTTTTAGATATAAAATACCTTATGTAGTCCTTCATATAGGAGACTCATTATTTTAAATTTTGGAGATTTATTTGAATTTGGCCAACATGGAGAAACTTAGGAATGAAGAAAATAAAATGGGTAAAACACATCCTAAAAAAGAAACTGATCATTGGGGCCAAAATTGTGCTTGGACAACAACATCAGAAACTAGACACCCTAGGTTTTAGTACTATAGTCCTATTGGGGTGCTATTGTCTAAGGGATGTTGGACCTAGGGGGATGGGTCTAGGTCTAAAATAGGTGCTTGGGCCTAAAAGGGTTAAGTTTAGAAAGCTATAAATGATTGAGAATAATAAAAATGATGTCTAGGGAATGTAATAAGACCAAGACAAGTTAGATAAGAAGACATGGCTAAATGTGAATAAAATCTCATATTCTCTAGTTAGAGTATCCTATGAAAGGATTGTGAAAATAAATAATATATGTGTTTTATTGACCAATTTAGGGTGTATACATTTCCCCATTTTTAATCTAGTGATGTAATAAGTGTGCTAAAAAGGGTCTAATTTCTTGGCTAGGGAAGTGGATGAAGAACTGAAATAGTGTTTAGAGAAAGAAGGTTTCCCTATAATAGATGCCCCTTGTATTAAATCTAAATAATACCTGGGGAAAGAAGGAATCCTTGTAATAGATTTCCCCTATACTAAATATAAATAGTTCTTAGAAAAAGAAGGAATCCCTTTAATAGATGCCTCCTATACTAAATCTAAATAATTTGAACTACATTTGAGAAGTGCTTGGAGGTCCAAAACCAATGTTTGTCCTCTATCCTAAACAAACTCCTAGGTCTGAGTCTGAGTAATACAATGGACCAATCATTGTAGATGATCATATGGTCCAACGTACTGATAGCTTGAGTAATACCTAGGTGTAAACCAAAAATACTAGTAAAAATGTGTAAGAATAAGATGGTATGTCCTACCATCCTAATCTATATAATCCTGGAAGATGGAGGATATGAACATCTATGTCATGCCCCCAAATTTGATATGTGAGTGATGCATCTATAAAATCTATAAATCTATATAACCACACGTGTTATGATCTATCATGTCATGTCCCATGTGTAAAACTAGAGATCAAAAATATTGTTCTCTACACTATGCCTATAATCTACTATCTAGTCTATAATTATGTCATGATATATGAATATGTATAAATGAGACATGTAGTTATGTACATACCCCCAAATCTAGTATATAGATAGTTTGTATATCTATAAAATAAAGGTGTATCCCTCTAAATGCCCTAAGTAATGCTGAGTGGCCTAATGTAATCTAGATTACTATATAATCTTGACCAAACTAAATTGAGTGATGATAAGTGACCCATATAATTTGAACCACTATATAATCTTGACCTATCTGAGTTGATTAATGATAAGTGACCCATATAGTTTGAACCACTATATAATATTGATCAATCTAAGCTAAGTAATGTTGATAACATAAATATTGGAGGTGGTAAAACCATGCTGAGTGACCCATGTAGTCTAAATCATTGTATGTTTTAACGGATCTAAGTTGAATCTAATAATTTGACTACTAAAGGTATGAGAACCATGGTGTATCTATCTATGAGAATGGATAGGTGTGTTTGATAAATGTAACAATAGGACTAGTAGGAATGATGCCCCCTTTAGGGAGAGGGACAAAATTTATGATAGAGGAGGTTAAGCCAAAAGTGATGACTAGTGGCAGAATGTATAGGAACTTGGTTGGTACGTATTGAATAGATTGAAAGTCTATTGTTGAATTAGTGAGATTAAATTATTGGGAGTGAAAAACATCTTTGATTAATTAGGATTAAAGCTTGTATCTAGGTATAGTAGAGATATAGAAACTTTCATGTCATGGTAGGCAATTGGGGTAGTAATAGATTGAATGGATTGAATGTTTTATTAATTAAATAGGTTGGGTTATTTGAATGCTTTAAGCAAATGTTGAATAGTGAGGACTAAGTTGTATGAAAGTTAAACTAGTGTGGATTGGTATGGACCAATTTTTATGTTTGGGTATAACCAAGGTAGATAATTATGTGTGATATGGTAGGAAAATGATGCAATAAGAGAGCAAGGCCTACTTTATGTTAAATGTGTCATTATCATGATTCTGAGGAACAAAATGATTTGTAAAATGGAGCTAAGGACTCAAGTTATGGGCAAAATAGTATTTTACTTTGAATGAGAAAGTGGTTTGATATAGGAAAATTTGACTAAATCTTGATTCATTAGTGCATTGATTAGTTTGAGAGTTAAAGATCTGGAGTGGAAGACATGCTAAGGAGATGATCACCATTCTTAACCTAGTTTGAGTAGTTGGCAACCTAGATTAAGGCTAGTAGAGAGATTACCCTAGTAAGTATCTAAAAACATGTTTTAGGCTTGTTAGGAAGCTATTTTTCCTAATTTTGAGCATTTTAATAAAGTTTGATGAGGTTCAATGAACCTATCCTATATCCAACACTACTATCTAGGATCCAATGGTACTATCTAGGTTTCATCACTCTTATCTAGGGATATTATCATGTATCTAGTGTTGTTGTATTGGAGGCTAGATTTTCAAGGCTAAAGCTCGGTTTGGATGTTATACTATTTTTTGGTAAGGGTGAATTGATGTAATTATTAGCTAAGATTTTTCAACTTACAATCTACTATTATTTATCTTGGCCTTTTAGTTAGACTAGTTAGTTGATATATGTTGTGTTTTATTATTATGCAGGGTGAGGTATGGATGAGATAGTTCCATAAAGGCCAAGTAATGGAGAATTTTAGGTTATTACCTTTAGCATGCTATTATGGATAGGACTGGGTTAGGTCACATATGTGATATGGGTATAATGCAGTGGGACAAATATTTGATCACCACCCTATGTGAGAGGTAGAATGTTGATACATGTACATTCTAGTTTCCTCTAGGGGAGATTACTATGACCTTAGAGGATGTTTATCAGATTTTACATTTGTTGATTAGTGGGTGATGAATGTCTTTATAGGATGACATGGGTGTAGATGCCATTGATCAAGCATCTAAATAATTTGTAGGGGTGCCTATAAGAGTGCATCAAAGAGGTAGTGATAGTGATATATTTCTATCATTTATTGTGCAGTCAATTATTTCACATTTGTAGAAGTGGTTGGCTATATTATTGGCTTCTTTTGTTGTTATGGATGGCAGTGGAGTATCTATTGTTTATAGGATGCATAGAGTGGTTCAAAGCATTGACATGGATGGTATTGTGTTTTCATGGGGGAGGACTATGCTTGCCCATTTATATATAGACTTATATAGATTCATGTAGGAGTCATTCAATAGTGGTGTGGGTGTAGCCACTTTGTTTCATTATTGGGCTTATGAGCACATAGTAGTTGTGCAACTAATTGGATTGCTCAGGGTGAGTTGGGCATATCCAAAGCCATTTTATGAGCAATAGATGAGTGATTTGGCTATTTGATCACCCAAGATAGATCATTATAGGAGGTTTATAGATAGATTGGTGGTTGATAATATCAGATAGAGGCCCTATAGAGGATTTCTTGGATGGCCAAAGGATGGATAAAAGTCACAGTACATGAGAGTGAGTTGTTGGTTACATGATCATTGTTTTGGAGTTTATGAGCACTTTCAGTATGAACATGTGACTAGGTAGTCTAGAGTTTGATAGGATGTTCCTCTTATAACATGGGTATGGTTTAGGAGTGCATGGTTACCAATGAGAGTAGGGGCTCATGAGAGACCTATTGAAGTTGAGTTGGCATCGTTACTTGTGGATGTATGAGATGTGGTAATAGAAATTCCTAATGTAGATGATGTGAGATGTACTAAGGGGTATACTTCATAGTGGGCTAAGCATTAGTGGGATCCATTATATCTTGTAGATGATGTGGATGTTACTATATATGAGAATCTTGAGCTAATCTAGATGATGGGAGGTAATTAGTGATTTGGATTTTTCATTGTACCTATGTTTATGTTTTAGCTTGGAATTGAAAATATGTTTCTAATGTAATGTTGTACTTATTATGTGTGCAATTGGGGTGGGAGGTGTACAGGGTGAGGCACTTACTAGCGTTAGTGGTGGGGATGATGTGTTCTAGGATACTATCATTGAGTCTACACTATGTGAGCTTTCATGACATGTTCTTGATGATGTTGTGAAGGAGGGTTTGATAGAGAGAGAAAATGTTGCAACTAGTGTGTATGCTCATTTGTTTGACTGAGATGATATAGCTATAAATACATATGTTAAGGTAGTAAGAGAGAGAGATGAGTTGAGGGTTGAGTGAGATAGGCATAGGATGCCTCTTCCTGATTATGGATTAGTGAGTTCAAATATTGTGGATGATTAAATGGATCTTCAATGGTGACATCTAGACTTGCATGATGTATATGGTCATTTTTTGGAGTGAGATAATTGGTACAAGAGGCATTTAGGAGCTTGAGGAGGTATAGAGTCATTGATTGTTAGACATTATTATGGGACTAGTAATAGAGGAGAGAGTGAGACTGAGAGTGATGGCATAACCCTTATTTATGATTGATTATATTTTGATATGCTACATACTTGAAAACCTGGTTATATATATGGATGTTGGTTTGATTTTAAACTTATGTGTATTTTTTTTATAGATTATATAATATACTGGTATTGTAATAATTTGATTGTGAAATAGTTGATTTGATGTTGATGTTAAATTTTTATATGCTTGGAAAATGGTACATGGGATATGTGATGTGATTGTTCTAATATATTTGGAAAGATAGATTTTGGGATGCATTTCGATTGTTCATGATATGCTTGGATATGTTGTTTAGGTTTGATTTATGATTATATGTAATCAAAAAATTATTCATTTTTTTAATTGGTAAAATTGTTTAGAGAAGTTGATTTAAGATTGGTAAAAATGGTTTGGATAAGTTTGATTTGGTAATATCTAGATTGGATAGTCTATTTCTAGTTAGGGATGGTTATCTAGAATCATGAATGTTAGTTGTTAGTAGGTAGGGATGTAATATAGCATGATGTGTATATTACTTCCCAAAGAGTGGCTCAAGAATAAAAAGGCTAGCTAGACCTTTGGCTCCATCATTTTTGTGTTAAGTGAAGCTATAAACCGATGTTGAAATGAATGTATGTTGTATCAAACTATGCTATATCAATAAATTAACCCTATCAACCAAGTGAACAAGTGCCCATAATACTCATGCTATGTAGGAATGTTCTCTATAGCTTATATTATCTATTGTGAATAAGTCTCATCTATCTATAATTGAATACCTTATGGCCTCTTCTATGATGTATATGAATGTGTAATATGTTGAGATAGAGTTGAAACCTATGTTGATGGCTTAGTTAATCTTAATTTTAATGGATTGTTACATGAGATAAACCCTAAAAACTTTGTTGTAATTAATATCTCTCTAGAATAATACTCTATCATGGTGCATGTGACTTTATTGGATATGTATATGGAACTGTACTATGTATACCATAGACTAAATTTCTATATGTGGCTTGCTTGTATTATATTAGTTTCTAAAGTTTTTGAATAGTTTGAATATGATATCTCCTATGATATTTTGTCCTAAAACTTGCATTAGCTCATAATGAGTGACCAATGATTCCTATAAAAGAATGTCTTGGGATGACTCAGTCATGGAGGAATGAGGTCTAGGGTTCCATAATAGAGGAGATCTATATGCCCCTTATGTGAATTATATAAGAACATCATCAACAAATTTAGAAATTCAATCTTACAGTCCAAAATAGTTATCATCATTATGTCCATAGATATGATTATAATTACAAAATGCCCAATTTGGTTGTCTATGTAAGAGATGAAAATCTCATCAGTGAATAAAAGATAATGTGATTAAACCCCTATCTATTAGTGCTAATAAAATGAAAGATGGGATATAATTCTTTGAATAGAACTATATTGGTGATATTTTCTATTTATATGTAGTGCATTCTTTGGTTTTTGTTCTAAAAACTTGCTCTTTATTCATGATTGGTTTCTTTTCTATTTTTGGTCTCCTATCTTGTTTAGGACATGGTGGATACTAAGTAGTAGGAGTTGTATCTGAAGATGTTTCTATAAAGTATAGATTAATAGGATCAACTGAATCTACCTCAATTAATCCCAATTTATTTTCCAAAGCTAGAACTATGAACTATAAAAATCTAAAACAAGGCTCTATCTAATATAGTAGATGCTTGAGAAGAGGTTGACAAAGTCCCTTTATGAAGATACACTATGTTTCTAGATCTTCTAGTTTGTATATCAATCTTAACAAATGAGCCTTGAATCTTAATATATACTTACTAACTAGCTCTAAAGAATTATGATGTAGTGTGGCAAGTTTCTCATATGTAACATAAGGGCCTATGTTTATAATGTAGTTTCTAAGAAACACCTCTTCTAAGTCATCATATATGTGTAATGAACCAATGGGGAGTAAATGAAAGAACCAATTATATGCTTCCCCCACTAATGTATACTAAAATAATTTTATTAGAATCGAAGGCATTACATGAGGTGGCAAAGACTTCTGAAAGGCTTGAAGATGTGTGAATGGATCTCTAGTTCCATCAAGGTAAGGTAATGATGGTGTCTTGAAATGGTTAGGCAATGCAACTTTTATGTATGTCTTTGGAACATGGTTACCATGTAGATCATTAGCATCCATAAAATATATATAAGATTTGTTTTCCAAGGTAAGGAAATGTACTTGTTGTTTTAGTTCACCAATTACATGTATTAAAGAGATGATCTCCTAGGATGGTACATTATCATCTTGAAGTGGTTCATTTAATCATTGAATTTGATTATTAATTTTTACCATGGGAATGCTACATTTAGAAAGTGGATCATAAAAAGAGGGTGTGATCACATGAAACTTATGATTATGGTATTTTGGACCTTACTAGAGGGATGTGGGCTACCATTATTCTTAGGTGAGGAGTGAGACCTGGTTCTGCTTTAGTGAGGGGTGGCTTGGGAGATTCATTAGTATCTTTATGTTTTAGTGAATCACATTATAATTTAGTATAATGTGTGCTATTAACATTAACATGTGAATTATCAAAACTAAAATCATTCATAGAAGTAGAAGCAACATTTTGACATGCAAGCGATTTGAGAGGAGTGAGAGAAGGGTTAGAAGCATGAGATGCATTTTATTCTTCAATATATGAATAATAGTCATCATTATTACATGCATTGTCACAATATAAATTTTTTGAATTTGACATATAACAATTTGAAGTATCATTATCATATTCATTTACATGTTCACTATCCATATTCATCATCACTTCCATCATTACTAGGGAGAGGTGTAAGAAAAAGATTTAATTTCTTTTGAATATGCATTAAGTTATCATTGGAATTAGGAATATAATGTGTATAGATGATAACCATGGATGGAGTATATTCATTTTCTTTATTTTCAACATAAGAAGGAAGAGTAGAAGAGTTATCATTTGAACATTCATTTGAGATAGTAGAGTTAGGAACACATAATACATCATTTGATCTATGCTTTGGTAATTTGATTCATTTACATTTATATTTTTGTATTTTTAAAATATCAATAGAAAAAGGGAGAGACATATTAGGTTCACATGGAAGAAAATCATCACCAATAAGAGGTTCACTTGGAAGTTCTTGATTAAGTTGTGCATTTTATACATTGTGCCTAGGAGAATGAGGTGAGAAGTATCTTTCCCATTTATCAAAATTATTCTTATTAGAATGAATAAAAAAGATGGGTTTAAGAGAAAAAGATTAATCTATTTTTGATTCACTCACATCATTATGTACATCATCATATCCTTCATTACAATAATAGTCATTATCTTTACTATAAATGAAATCATTTTCTATAGTTTTTGCTAATGTGCAATTTTACAAATTTGTCTAATCATTATCATAATTGTAAGAAAATTTGATAAATTTATCTAAGGGATGAGAAGCAGGAATTGCCTTTGTGGCCATTTTATCACCAAAGATAATTTTAAAAAGTACCATGAAGAAATTAAATGCACAAAGAATTACTAACATTGAATTTTGAAAATTACTTTTGATGACCGAAACAACTTGCAATAAATTCAAATTATTTATATAAAATTATGAGGGAAATTTGAGGTTTGAGGACCTAGTTTGGAAATCTAAGGTTTTGAACTAGAATTTTAGAATTTTTAAAATTTATGCAATAATTTTAAATTCTAAAAATTGCTGGAAATAGGATAAATACAAAAAAAATTATACAAAATTTAGAATTTTGGAATTTAAATTTTTGAAAAAGAAAATACTAATTTTGAAATAATTTTTGACAAGGTAATTGATTTTAAACAATTCTGAAATAATTTTCTAAAATTAGCAAGGAGGCAAGGCTTGTTTTTTGATGACCTAGTTTTGAAATCTGGGGTTTTGAATGAATTTTTCCAAAATTAGTGCAATAATTTAAAAAACTTAGACAAAATTTATAGAATTTTTCTTGAAAATTTTCTTAAAAATTAGAAAATATTTCTAAAATTAGCAATGTATTTTTCCTAATTTTGAAAAATTGTTTGTATGCAAAAAAGCCCTGGTATGTGCAAACTAGGGTTTGGGTGAATTTGTTTAAAACATTTCAATTAATTTATATTTTTATCATTTTTAAATTAAATAAAAACCAAGAAAATATTGAAAAAAATTACAAGTAATTAGCCCTAGGGTTTCTAGGGTTTTTGTGTGAAAATTTGAAGTAGGGTTCACCAAATGTTTTATTATTTTAGGAGATTAGGTGTTTAATTACTAAGTAATAAAGGTCTAGAATAAGGAGAGAATTTTGGTTTAATTTAATAAAATATATATTTTTACCAATCTAAATATAATTAACTCACAAGGAAGAATAAGATAAAGAAGAATTAACTTAGCTAGTTTTGTGCTAAAACTAATGATTCTAAATTTGGAATTAGAGGAGAAAGATTGGGATAGTGTCTAAATTTTGAATCTGGTCTCTATTTTATAATTGGATAGATGTATTAAAAATAAGACACCCTCGATTCTGGTGCTATAGTCCTTTCCTATCACTATTTTATTGAAGCTAAAATCTTTCTAAGTTTTATTCTTCTACTCATTATGACCCTACATACCAAATTTTAGGTCCTAAAAGTCACTAGAGATTGTTGTAGGTATATTTCAATATTTAGTACCTGTATAAGTCTACACATAAGGAAAAAATGAATAGATTCAAAGAAAAATGGGGAAAAATTAGGTTGTGGGAAGAATGATGACACAATCAAGAACCCCTATTATTATGATTGCTACGTACATTAACCCTCAAACTATAGTCTCAGATCTAATGTAGTTCTCCCTTAGGGAACATGCATAATCAATGTGCATGATTGATGTAATAATGAGTTTTTCCTATGCCCTTCCTTGACCAAGAATGAAAATATATGTGTGATGAAGAGAAGTTGAGCTATACTATTGATTGATTCTATTATGTCTAATATGTTAAAATAGTAAGTGCTAGATATAAAATACCTTATGTATTCCTTTATATAAGAGACTCATTATTTCAAATTCAAGATATTTATTTGCATTTGGCTAACATGGGGAAATTTACAAATGAAGAAAATAAAAGTGGTAAGACTCATCCTATAGAATAAACTAACTGTTGGGGCCAAAACTATGCTTGGATAATAGTGCTAAAAAATACACACCATGGCTTTCGCCATTGTATTCCTATTTGGGCATTATTGTCTAGGGGATACGAGACCTGAGGGGATGGGTTTGGGTCTAAAATAGGTGCTTGGGCCTTAAAGGGTTAAGTTTAGAAAGCTACAGATGACCAAGAATAAGACAAATGATGTCTAAGTAATGTATTAAGACTAAAACAAGTCAGATAAGAGGACATGGCTAAATTGAATAAAATCTCATATTCATTTGTCAGAGTCTCCTATGAAAGGACTATGAAAAGACATAATATGCATGTTTGCTTGACCAATTTAGGGTGTATACAACATAATTTATTTTAAAAACTTTTTGTAGGCCATATATGACCATATAAATTTCCAAAATGTTTTTAAAACAACCTTAAAGGTATATATATTCATTTTTGAATTAAATTTTTTGAAATGGTCATTTTGGTGTAAATTATAGTTAAAACAAAGTTATGAGTCAAAATTTATAGCCTATGGATGTTTGGACACCACATCATTTATTCTTAAAATATTTAGGAGGCCATACATGACCATTTTAGGGTCATAATTATTTTGAAAATATACATAAATGGATATATTTTTTATGTTTGAATTTTACCTTTCAAAATGGTTGTTACAATAAAAACAAGATCTCAAATGGATTTATGGATCAAACATTATCATCTCCAAAATTTTAGACTCTACTCATTTGTATTCAATATTTTTCAAAGGCCATACATAATAATCTAAGGGTCTAAAATGTTTTGAAAATAACCCTAAAATGATATATATATTTATTTATAAATTTTATTTTCTAATTCAATCATTTTGAAGTAAATAAGAGATTAAATGGAGTTATGGATCAAAACTTGTGGCCTATAAAAGTTTGGATTCAATATCATTTAGTTTTTGAATTTTTAGAGGCCATATATGACCATATAAGGTTATAAAAGGGTTTAAAATATTTATAAATGGATAGAGTCAGTTATGGTTGAAATTTACTTTCTAAGATGGTTATTTTAGCACAAATGAGAGCTCAAAAGGAATTGTAGATAAAAAGTTATGGCCTCTATAAGTTTTGACTCTACATCATTTATTTTCAGAATTTTTTAGAGACCACACATGACCATCTAAGGGCCTAAAAAATTCTTAACAACATACCTAAATGGATATAGCTATATATAGATAAATTTACTTTTTGAGATAGTCTTTATGGTACAAAAAAGAGCTCAAATAAAGTTACAAATAAAATGTTATGGCCTCTAGAAATTTGGACTCCACATCATTTTTTTTCAAAAATTTTTAGAGACCATACGTAACCTTATAAGGGTTTGAAAATTTATTAACCATACATCTAAATTAATAGAACTATTTATGAATAAATTTTACTTTTTGAGACAATCCTTTTGGCATAAATGAGAGATGAAATAGAGTTATGAATCAAATGTTATGGCCTCTAAAATTTTGGACTTCATATCATTTGTTTTAAAAAAAAATTTATAGGCTATACATGATGATTTGAGGGTCTAAAAAGTTTTGAAAACATTCCTAAATGGATAAATCTATGTCTAAATTATACTTTATGATATATTCATTTTGGCATAAATGAGAGTTCAAACTGAGTTATGAAGCAAAAGATATTCCTTTAGAAGTCTGGAATTCATTTCATTTATTTTAAGAACTTTTTAAAGGCCATATGTTACCATTCAAGTGTCTAAAATTTTCTAAAAACATCCTTAAATGGATAGAATTATCTATGGTAGAATTGTAATTTCAAAGGCCATACATGAAGCTATGAGGCTTTGATTATTTTTAAAACATCACTAAATGGATAAATATATTTATGGTATAATTTTAATTTTTGAGATGGTCATTCTAAAGAAAAATAGAGATCAAATAGAGTTATAGATCAATATTTATGGCCTCCAAAAGTTTATATTCTACATCATTTGTTTTCAAAACTTTTTAGAGGCTACATGTGACCAAATTTATGGATAAAAAGTTTAGACTCCACATCATTTATTTTTATAATTTTTTGGAGGCCATACATGACCATATGAGGGTCTAAAATTTTCTAAAAACATACCTAAATATATAGATCTATTTATGTATAAATTATACTTTTTGATATAGTCATTTTGGCATAAATGATAGCTCAAACAGAGTTACAAATCAAAATTTATGGCCTCTGAAAGTTTAGACTCCATGTCATTTATTTTTTAAAACTTTTTAAAGGCCATATATGACCATATAAGGGTCCTAAAAGTTTTGAAAACATCCTAAATGGATAGAGATGTTCATGGTAGAATTGTGCTTTCTAAGATAGTTGTTTTGGTATAAGTGACGACTCAAACATAGTTACAAATAAAAACTTATGGACTTCAAAATTTTAGACTCTGTATCATTTGTTTTTAGAAAATTTTGGATGTCATACATGACCATATAAGGGTAATTAAACATTTAAAAGCATCCATAAATATATAGATATATTTATGGCTTAATTTTAATTTATGAGATGATGGTTTTAGCATAAATGAGAGTTCAAATAGAGTTACAGATCAAAAGTTATGTGCTCCAAAAATTTTAAGTTCACATCATTTATTTTCAAAAAAAATTAGAGGCCATGCATGACCATCTGAAGATCATTAACTGTTTGAATTTTTTTTCTCTGGCAAATTCACATCCCTAAATGGATAGAGTTATTTATGATTGAATTGTAGTTTTTAAGATCATCATTTTGATGCAAATGAGAGCTTAAAAAAGTTACAAATCAAAATTTATGGCCTACTAAAATTTTGAATCTACCTCATTTATTTAAAAAACATTAGAGGCTTTGTGTGACCATTTAATTGTCTAAACTTTTCTAAAAATATCACTAAATAGATAGAGTTGTTCATGGATGAATCATATTTTTTGAGATGGTTGTTTTGGTGAAAGTGACAGATCAAACGAATTCAGAATCAAAAGTTATGGCCTTAAAAATTTTAGACTCTACATCATTTATTTTCATAACTTTTTAGAAAGCATACACAACTATTTGAGGGTCTGAAAAGTTCTAAAACTATCTCTAAATAGATAAAAAAAAATCTTTTAACTAAATTTTACATTTTGAGATTGTCATTTTGGTGCAAATGAGATCTCAAATAGATTTATGAATCAAAAGTTATGGCATCCATAAATTTGGACTCTACATCATTTATTTTCATATCTTTTTAGAGGCCATTTGTAAAATTTTGAAACCATCCCTAAATGGATAGAGACATTTATAGCTAAATTGTATTTTTTGAGGTGGTCATTTTAGCATAAACAAGAGCTTAGATGGATTAATAGATCAATAGTTATGTCCTCTAAAATTTTGGACTTCACATCATTTATTTTTAAAATGTTTTATATGCCATATATAACCATATAATGGTCATAAGAGTTTTAAAAACATCCATAAATGAATAGATATGTTTATGGTTGAGTTATAATTTTTGATATGGTAATTTTATCATAAACAAGACCTCAAACTAAGGTATGAATAAAAATTTATGGCCTCTAGAAATTTGCGCTTTACCTCATTTGTTTTTATAACTTTTTGGAGGCCATACATGACCATATGATGGTTTTAAGAGTTTTAAAAACATTCCTAAATAGAAATATATATTTATAGTTAAATTTTATTTTTCAAGATGGCTGTTTTGGCATAATAGATAGCTCAGACATAGTTATATATAAAAATTTATGGTCTCCAAAAGTTTGAATTCTGCATCATTTATTTTTAGAAATTTTTCAAATCCATACATGACCATATGATGGTCCTAAAAGTTATAAAAACATGCCTAAATGGATAGATACATTCATGGTATAATTTTACTATTTGAGACAATCATTTTGGTGTAAATGACTACTCAAATAGAGTACAAATAAAAAAATATGGGATTCAAATTTTTAGATTATGTATCATTTATTTTCGAAAAAAAATTGAGGTCATACATGACCATCTAAGGGTTAGTAAATATTTAAAAACATACTTAAATTTATATAGCTATTTATGGCTGAATTATACTTTCTAAGATGATGTTTTTTGGCATAAATGAGAGCTCAAATAGAGTTAAATATTAAAATTTATGGCCTCCAAAAGTTTGGACTTCACATCATTTATTTTTAAAACATTTTGAAGGCCATACCAGACCATCTAAGGGTCTAAAAAGTTTTGAAAGCATCCCTAAATGGATAAATTTATTTATAAGTGAATTTTAATTTTTGAGATGGTTATTTTGTCATAAATAAGAGCTCAAATAGAGTTACAAATCAAAATTTATGGCCTCTAAAAGTTTGGAATCTACATAATTTATTTTAAAACTTTTTTAGAGGCCATGAATGACCATTTAAGTGTCTAAATGTTTGAAAAAACATCCCTAAATATATATACATGTTTATATTTAAATTCTACTTTCCTAGACATTTGACCATTTTTATACAACTGAGAGTTTAAATAAGGTTACGAATTAAAATTTATGGCCTCCAGAAGTTTGGATTCTACATCATTTATTTTTAGAAATTTTTAGAAACCATACATGACCCTATGAGCTCTAAAAATACATACATGAAAAGTTCTAAAAATATCTCTAAATGGATATATCTCTATATGATTGAATTGTACATTCTAATATGGTTGTTTTGGTGCAAACAAGATTTCAAATGGAGTTATGAATCAAAATTTATGGCCTCTAAAATTTTAGACTCTACATCATTTTTTTCATAACCTTTTAGAGTCCATATATGAACCTATGATGGTTTTAAAAGTATTTATAACATACCTAAATATATACAACTATTTTTGGATGAGTTATAATTTTTAAATGATTGTTTTGGCATAAATGAGAGATCAAATAGATTTACAGATCAAAAGTTATGGTCTCCAAAAGTTTGGACTCTTAATTATTTGTTTTTAGAACATTTAAAATGCCATACATAATCATATGAGGGTCCAAAATGTTTTGAAAACATTCCTAACTAAATATATTTATATATGGTTGAATTATACTTTCCAAGATGGTCATTTTGGTACAAACAAGAGCTCAAATGGAGTTATAGATCAAAAGTTATGGATCTAGAAGATTAAAATTTGCATAATTTATTTTCTAATACTTTTCGAGGTCATACATGACAATATGGGGGTCTAAATTATTAAAAAATATCCTTAAATGAATATATATTTATTTTTGCATTGTCTTTTTTAGATATTTGTTTTCATGTAAATGAGAACACAAACAAAGTTACAGATCAATTTTTATGGCCTCCAAAAATTTGGACTCTACATCATTTATCTTAGAACTTTTCAGAGACCATTCTTGACCATTTAAGGATCCAAAAAGTTATCAATAAACTTCATAAATAGAGATATCTATTTATGGATAAATTTTACTTTGTAAGATAATTATTTTGGCACAAATAAGAGTTCAAATGGGATACAGATCAAAATTTATGGCCTTTAGAAGTTTAGACTATGTATCATTTATTTTTAGAACATTTCATAGGCCATACATGGCCATATAGGGTTATAATTTTTTCTTAAAACATTATTAAATAGATAGATATGTTTATGGCTAAAATTTAGTTATTAAAATGGTCATTTTTGTGTAAACGAGAGCTCAAATAGAATTATGGATCAAAAGTTATGGCCTCTAGAAGTTTGGACTCCACACCATTTATTTTTTAGAACTTTTCAAATGCCATACATGACCATATGAGTGTATGAAAAGTTTTTAAAATAAACCTATGTAAATAGATCTATTCATGTCTGAATTTTAATTTTTAAGATGGTCATTTTGTCCCCAAAAAGACCTCAAATAGAGTTACAAATCAAAACTTATGGCCTCCATAAGTTTGGACTCTGTATTACTTTTTTACAAAACCTTTTAGAGGCTATACATGACCATATAAGGGTTCTAAAATTTAAAAAACATTTATAAATGAATAAATAAATTTATGCTTGAATTGTACTTTCTATGATGGTCAATTTGGTGCAAACAATAGCTTAAACATAGTTATGGATCAAAATTTATGGCCTTCAAAAGATTAGACTCTACATCATTTATTTTCAAATATTTTTAGAGACTATATGTGAGCGTATAATGGTATAAAAAGTTCTCAAAAAAATTCATAAATGGATAGAGATATTTATGGTTGAATTATAATTTCTAATATGGTGATCTTGTTGTAAACAAGATTTCAAATAGAGTTAAAAATAAAAAGTTATGGCATTTGGAAGTTTAGACTCTGCACCATTTATTTTCAAAAAAAATTAAATTCTATAAATTACCTTATGAATATCTAATTTTTTTATAAAACATTCTTAAATGGGTGTGTGTGTGTGTGTGTGTGTGTGTGTGTGTGTGTGTGTGTGTGTGTGTGTGTGTGTGTGTGTGTGTGTGTGTGTGTGTGTGTGTGTGTGTGTATTTATTACTAAAGTTTAGTTTATGGTTGATTTGGTATAAATGAGAGCTCAAACAGAGTTATGGATCAAAAGTTATGGCCTCTAGAATTTTGAACTCCAGATCATTTATTTTCAAAACTTTCAGGATTCCATATGTGATCATATAAGGGTATTAAAATTTGTAAAACATTCCTAAATGGAAAGGGATATTTATGGCTGAATTTTAATTTTTGAGATGATCATTTTGACATAAATGAGATCTCAAATGGAGCTATGAATCAAAAGTTATGGCCTCCAGAAGTTTAGACTATGTATCATTTATTTTCAAAAAAATTTAGAGGCCATATTTAAACATATTAGGGTTTTAATTTTTTTTTAACATCCATTAATATATAGAGTTATTTATGGTTGAATTAAACTTTCTAAGATAGTCATTTTGGTGTAAATGAGAGCTCAAACAGAATTAATGACCAATATTTATGCCCTCCAAAAGTTTGTACTTTGCATCATTTATTTTCATAAAAATTAGAGACTATACACGACCATATAAAGGTCATAATTTTTTTTTAAACATATTTAAATGCATATATCTATTTATGGTTGAGTTGTAAATATTGAGACAATCATTTTGGAAAAAATGAGAACTTAAATAGAATTATGGATTAAAAGTTATAGCCTCCAAAATTTTGGACTCAACATTATTTATTTTCTAAAATTTTAGAGGTTATAAAAATTAACTAAATTGATAAATTTATTTATGGCTGAATTTTAGTCTCCAAGATAGTTATTTTAGCATAAATGAGAACTCAAATAGATTTACAGATCAAAAGTTACAACCTCTATAATTTAAGACTTCACATCATTTATTTTTACAACTTTTATAAGACCATACATGACTATATAATGGTTTAAATGTTCTTAAAAACATCATTATATGGATAGATATATTTATGATTCAATTGTACTCTCTATGATAGTAGTTTTTATGTAAACAAGAGCTCAAACAAAGTTATGGGTCAAAAATTATGGCCTCTATAAGTTTGAACTCTACATCATGTATTTTTAGAAACTTTTTAGAAGCCATATGTGACCTAAGGTTAAAAAAATTTATAAGAACATTCATAAATGGATATAGCTATATATGTCTAAATTTTACTTTTTGATATGGTCATATTATCATAAACGATAGCTCAAATGGAGTTATGGATCAAAAGTTATGTCCTCTAGATGTTTGGACTCCACATCATTTATTTTTTAGAACTTTTCAAAGGGCATACATGATACTCTAAGAGTTATAAAATTTCTAAAAGCATCAATAAATAGATAAATATGTTTGTGTTTGAATTATACTTTCTAAGAGAGTCATTTTAGTATAAATGAGATTTCAAAAAAAATTACATATCAAAACTTATGGCCTTCATAAGTTTGGACTCCATATCTTTTATTTTTAGAACCTTCTGGAGCACATACATGACCATTTAAGGGTCATAGTTTTTTTTTTAAATAAACATACCTAAATATATAGATATGTTTATGTCTAATTTTTAATTTTTGAGATGATGGTTTTTGTGTAAATGAGAGCTCAAATAGAGTTATGGATCAAAAGTTATGGCCTCTTAAAGTATAGACTCTGTATCACTTATTTTAAGAAAATTTTAAAGGCCATACATAACCATAAAAGGGTCTAAAATTTTATGAAAACATATCTAAATGGATATATCTCTTTATTTATAAATTTTAATTTTTAAGATGATTATTTTGGCACAAACGAGAGCTTAAATTGAGTTACAGATTAAAATTTATGGCCTTCAAAAGTTTAGACTTTGTATTATTTGTTTCTAGAAATTTTTAGAGACCATACATGAACATCTAAGGGTCTAATTTTTTTTTAAAACATATATAAATGGATTGATAATTTTATGGTTGAATTATAGTTTTTAAGATGGCCATTTTATTTCAAATTAGATCCTCAAATAGAGTTACAGATCAAAATTTATGGCCTCTAGATGTTTGGACTCCACATCATTTATTTTTATAAATTTTTGAAGGTCATAAATGACCATCTAAGAGTTTTAATTTATATATATATATATATATATGGTTGAATTTTAATTTTTGATATGGTTGTTTTGGCATAAATGATATCTCAAACAATGTTTTGAATCATAAATTATGGCCTTTAGAAGTTTGGACTCCACATCATTTATTTTTAAAACTTTTTAGAGGCCATACATTACCAAGGGTTTAATTTTTTTTTAAACATCCCTAAATATATATAGGTATGTATGATTGAATTGTATTTTTTGACATTTTTTTTAATTTAAATGATAGTTCAGATAGAGTTATAGATCAAATGTTATGACCTCTGAAAGTTTGGACTCTACATCATTTATTTTCAAAACATTTTAGAGGTCATACATGGTCGTATTAAGGTTTATTTTAAAAAAAATATATAACTAAATGGATATATATGTTTATCAATGAATTTTACTTTTGAGGTATTAATTTTTGTGTAAAAAATATCTAAAATGCATTTACAAATCAAAAGTTATGTCTTATAAAAGTCTTGACTCTGCATCATTTATTTTATGAACCTTTTAGAAGCCATATATGAGGGTTTGAAAAGTTATAAAACATCCCTAAATTTATAAATCTATTTATGAATAAATTTTAATTTTTGAGATGGTTATTTTGGCATAGACAAGATTTCAAACAAAGTTACAAATAAAAAAATATTACCTCAAGAAGTTTGGACTTCGCATTATTTATTTTCATAACTTTTCAGATACCATACATGAACATATAAGGGTCCAATTTTTTTTGAAAAAAATACTTAAATGTATATATTTATTAATTTTTTGAATTTTAATTTCTAAGGCAATTGTTTTGGTGTGAACGAGATCTCAAACAGAGTCACGGATCAAAAGTTAAGGCCTTTAGAAGTTTGCACTCCGTATCATTTATTTTCAAAACTTTTCAGAGGTTGTATGTAATAATATAATGCTCTAATTTTTTTCTGAAAACATTCTTAAATGGATAGAGTTATTTATGTCTTAATTTTACTTTTTGATATGGTCATTTTGGCATAAAGGAGAGCCTAAAAAGAGTTAGAGATCAAAAGTTATGGTCTCTAGAAGTTTGGACTACACATCATTTGTTTTTAGAATGTTTTGGAGGCCATACATGACAATTTTAGGGTTAAAAAAAGTTCTTAAAACATCTATAAAGGGTATAATTGTTTAAGTCTGAATTGTACTTTTTTAGATGGTCATTTTTATGTAAATGAATGCTCAAATATAATTATGGATCAAAAGTTATGGCTTTCAAAAGTTTGGACACCTCATCATTTTTTTGAGAACTTTTAAAATACTATATGTGACCATGTAAGGTTATAAAATGTTCTCAAAAAAATACTTAAAAGGGACATAGTTAATTACGGTTGAATTTTAATTTTTGAGATAATTATTTTCATACAAAGGAGAACTGAAATAGAGTTACATATTAAAAGTTATGACCTTCATAAGTTTAGACTTTATATCATTTATCTTTAGAACCTTTTAGAAACCATATGTGACCATATAAGGGTCTAATTTTTTTTTAAAACATCCCTAAATAGATAAAAATATTTATGGTTGAATTTTACTTTTTGAGATAGTTGTTTTGGTGCAAACGAGAGCTCAAATAGAGTTACAAATCAAAAGTTATGGCCTCATAAAGTTTGAGCTCCACATCATTTATTTTCAAAAACTTTTAAAGACAACATGTGACCATTTAATTGTCTAAAAAGTTCTAAAACCATTTATAAACTGTTAGAGATGTATATATCTAAATTTTACTTTTTGATATGGTTGTTTTAGTGTAAACCAGATCTCAAATAGAGTTAAGGATCAAAAGTTATGGCTTTTGGAAGTTTGGACTTTGCATCATTTATTTTTAAAACTTTTTAAAGGTAATACATGACAATATAAAGGTATAGAAAGTTTTTAAAACATCCCTAAATGAATATATTTATCTATGGTCGAATTTTACTTTCTAAGATGGTTGTTTTTACACAAACGAGAACTCAAAGCAAGTTATGGATCAAAAGTTATGGCCTCCATAAGTTTTAACTTTGCATCATTTGTTTTAAATAAAATTAGAGATAATATGTGTCCATATAAACGGCCTAAAAAGTTTTAAATAATCCCTAAATATATAGACATATTTTTTTTTAATTTACTTTTTGAGATGATAACTATGGTGCAAACCAAAGCTTAAATGAAGTTATGGATTAAAATTTATGGATTCTAGAAGTTTAGACTCTGCATCACTTGTTTTCAAAACTTTTCAAAGGCAATACATTACCATATAAGGGTTTTAAAAGTTTTGAAAATATAAATAAATAGATATATCTATTTATGGTTGAATTTTTTTCTTTGATCCAGTCATTTTATCATAAACGAGAGCTCAAATAGTGTTATGAATCAAAAGTTATGGCTTATAGAAATTTAGACTCCACATCATTTATTTTATAATTTTTTTAAATGCCATATATGACCATTTAATTTTTTTAAAAGTTATAAAAATATTCATAAATGGATATATCTATTTATGGTTGATTTATACTTTCTAAGATGATCATTTTATCATAGATGGGAACTCGAATGGATTTATCGATCAAAATTTATGGACTCCAAAAGTTTGGACTTCACATAACTTATTTTATAAAAAATTTAGAGACCATACATAACTATCTAAGGGTAAAAAAATATCTCAAAAAAATATCTAAATATATGGAGACCATACATGGTCGACCATCAATATGGCTAAATTATAATTTTTGAGATGATCATTTTGGTATAAATGAGAGATCAAACAGAGTTATGTGATCATCTAAAGGTCTCAAAATTTATCAAAAATTTCTCTACTTGGATGGATCTATTTATGGATGAATTTTAATTTATTAAATTATCATTTTATGGAAAATGAGAACTTAGATAGAGTTAGAGATCAAAAGTTATGACCTTTAGAAGTTCAGACTCTACAATATTTATTTTCAAAACATTTTAAAGGCCATATGTGACATTATGAGTTTTCAATTTTTTTTAAAAACATTACTATATATATATATATATACATATTATTGAATTTTATATTTTGAGATGGTTTATTTGGCATAAATGAGAGCTCAAATGGAGTTATGAATCAAGATATATGGCCTTTAAAAGTTTTGACTCCACAAAATTTATTTTTATAAATTTTTAGAGACCATACATGACCATATAAGGTTCTAAATTATTTTCATGAATATATCTAAATGGATATATCTATTTATGGCTAAATTGTATTTTTTGAGACAATCATTTATTGTAAATAATAGCTCAAACAAAATTATGGATCAAAATTTATGGCTTCTAGAAGTTTAAAATCTACATAATCCATTTTGAAAACCTTTTAGAGGCCATACATGACCTTATAAGTTTAAAAATAAATAAAATGTTCCTAAATGGATAAAGTTATTTATGGATATATTGTACTTTTTAAGATGGTCATTTTGGTGTAAATGAGAGGTCAAATGGAGTTATAGATCAAAATTTAAGGCCTTTAAAATTTTAAACAATAGTTGTACATGACCATCTGAGGGTCCTATAAGTTTTGAAAATATTCCAAAATGGATAAAGATATTTATGGCTACATTTTACTTTTTAAGACAATGGCCTCAAACAAAGATATAGATTGAAAGTTATGGCCTTAAAAAGTTTAGACTCTGCATCATTTGTTTTTAGAATATTTCATATGTAATTCATAACCATATAAGGGTTTGAAAAGTTTAAAAACTATCCATAAATTGATATAGTTATTTATCATTGTATTTTACTTTTTGAAATGGTCATTTTTGTGCAAATGAGAGGTCAAACAAAGTTATGAATCAGAATTTATGTCCATAAGTTTGAACTTCACATCATTTATTTTCAAAAACATTTAGAGGCCATGTGTGACCATCTAAGGGTATACAAGTTATAAAAACATCAATAAATGGACATATTTATTTATGGACAAATTTTAATTTTTGATACTATCATTTTGGTGGAAATGAGATCTCAAATAGAGTTACAGATCAAAAGTTTTGGCCTCTTAAAGTTTGTAATTTGCATCATTTATTTTTTAAGAATTTAAGAGGCCATACTTGACCTTATGAGTTTTTAAAAAGTTTTAAAATCTTTCTTAAATGGATAGATATATTTATGGATAAATTTAACTTTTTGAGATGGTTGTTTTAGCATAAATGATATCTCAAATAGAATTACAGATAAAAATATATGGCCTCCAGAAGTTTGGACTTTGCATCATTTATTTTTACAACTTTTCAAAGACCATACATGACAATATAACATTCATAAATATTAACCAACATCAATAAATGGATAAAGATATTTATATATAAATTATAATTTTTGAGATGATTGTATTGGTGCAAATGAGAGCTCAAACAGAGTTACAAATAAAAAATTATGGCCTCTAAAAGTTTGGACTGCACATCTTTTATTTTTAAAAATAATCAGAGGACATACATGATCTTATTATTTAGAAAAAAATTAAAACACCCTAAATATATAGAGATATTTATGTCCTAACTTTAATTTTTAATATGGTTTTTTTGGTGCAAATGAGAGCTCAAATAGAGTTATGGATCAAAAGTTATGGGCTAAAAAAGTTTGGACTATGATTCATTTATTTTCAAAAAACTTTGGAAGTCATACATAACTATTTTTGGGTTATAAAAGTTATGAAAACATCCTTAAATGTATAGATATTTTTATGGCTGAATTTTAATTTTTGAGATGTTCATTTTGGT
>JARHVA010000264.1:1430000-1512500 GCA_037957365.1 Torreya grandis | reverse complement strand
ATCAAAATTTATGGCATTTGAATTTTTTTAACTTTATAACTCTACATAATTTGGTTTTATAAATTTTTAAAGGCTATCTAAGGGTCATAAAATTTATATAACATTCTTATATGGATATATATATATATATATATATATATATATATATATATATATATATATATATATATATATATATATTTCACCTTTTGAGATGGTCATCTTTGTGTAAATGAATGCTAAAATGAAGTTACAAATTAGAAGTTATTACCTCTAAAATTTTGGATACCACATAGTTTATTTTTAGAAATTTTTAGAGGCCATACATAACCATTTAATGGTCTTAATTGTTTTAAAAACATATGTGGATGAATAGACATAGTTTTTTTAGTGCAAACAAGAGCTCAAAGGGAGTTACAAGTCAAAATTTATAGCCTCTAAAGTTTAGACTCAGATCATTTATTTTTAGAACTTTTTGGAAGCCATGTGTACCCATATTAGGGTCCATTTTTTTTGAAAACATACCTAAATTAATAGATATATTTATGTTCAAAATTGCCTTTTTGATATAGTCATTTTATTACAAAAGATAGCTCAAACAAAGTTACAAATCAATAGTTATGGCCTTTAGAAGCTTTGACTCTACATCATTTATTTTCAAAACATTTTAGAGGTCATACATAACTATATTTAAATTTATATATATATATTTATAGTAAATTATATATTTTTTTATATGGTCATTTTGGTGTAAATGATAGTTCAAATGGAGTTACGCATCAAAAGTTATGGCCTCTAAAAATTTAGACTTTGTACCATTTATTATTAGAAGTTTTTAGAGGCTATACGTGACCATATGAGGGTATAAAAAACTATAAAACCACATATAAATATATAAATCAATTTATTTATGAATTTAATTTATGATATAGTCATTTTGGCATAAATGATAGCTCAAACAGATTACAGACCAAAATTTATATCATCCAAATGTTTGAAATCTATCATTTATTTTTTAGAATTTGTTTAAAGTGTATACGTGACCATCTAAGTGTAATAAAAATTAAAAAAACATCACAAAATGGATATATATCTTTATGGTATAATTTTATTTTTTGAGATAATCATTTTCATGTAAACAAGAGTTCAAACAAAGTTATGAATCAAAACTTATGGGATTTAAAATTTTGTACTCCATATCATTTTTTTTTTGAAACTTTTAAAATATTTTATGTGACCATATAAGGGTCATAAAAGATATAAAAACATACATAAATGTATATAATTATTTATTATTAAATTTTACTTTCAAAGATGATGGTTTTGGTATAAATGAGAGCTCAAATGGATTTACTAGTCAAAAGTTATGGCCTTCAAAAATTTAGAATCTACATCATTTGTTTTCAAAACTTTTTAGAAGTCATACATGACCATATGAGGTTTTTAAAATTTATTAAAATATTCATAGAAGTGTGTGTGTGTGTGTGTGTGTGAGTGTGTGTGTGTGTGTGTGTGTGTGTGTGTGTGTGTGTGTGTGTGTGTGTGTGTGTGTGTGTGTGTGTGTGTGTGTGTGTGTTTAATTATTTATAAATTTTACTTTCAAACATGGTCATTTTGGCACAAATGAGATCTCAAATAGAGTTACAAATACAAATTTATGGTCTTTGAAATTTTGGACTCTGTATCATTTATTTTCAGAAATTTTGCAAAAAACCATATATGACCATTTAAGGGTCCAAAAGTTTTTGAAAATATCTCTAAATGGATATTTTTGTTTATGTCTAAATTTTAATTTATAATATAGTATTTTTGGTGTAAATGAGAACTAAAATTGAGTTATGAATGAAAATTTATGGCCTTTGGAAGTTTGGACTCTGTATCATTTATTTTCATAACTTTTTAAAGACCAAACATGACAATATGAGGGTTTGAAAAGTTCTAAAAACATCCTAAATGGATCAATTTATTTATGTTGGAATTAAACATTTTGAGATGGTCATTTTGGTGAACAAGATCTCAAATAGAGTTATAAATACATAGTTATGGCCTCTGGAAGTATCCACTTTTTATCATTTGCTTTTAAAAAAATTTGGAAGCCATACATGACCATATAAGGATTCAAAAAGTTTTCAAAACATCCCTAAATAGATTGAGTTATTTATATCCAGATTTTTATGGGGGTCATTAATCCCCTTCATTTAATAATGTCAATCTAGGGTTGGTGTTTGAAGGTTGTATACAAAAGGAGAAAGAGATCTTTGAAAAATGGCTCCTTCTATCACACTCCACACTTTGTAGAAATTGAAAATCATGTTTGCAGAAATTAAATCACACTTAGAGAAATGAAATCACACTTATAGAAAGTAAATCACACTTAAAAAAATTAAAGCACAATTATAGAAGGTAAATTACTAAATTAAAAATAAATGACAAATAAATAGAACACCTACAGATTCACATAAACTATACAAAAAACAATGTTTACTATAGAAAATAAATATAATAATAATTTACAGTAGAATGATAATTTACGAAACAAAGAAATAAATACCAATATATTGATCCATCTTCCTTGGAATGAGTGGCCAGCTCATTCCTTGAAAGAGGATTTATTTAGAATATAAGCTTCAAAAAGACTACTCAAAATGTAAAGAGTAATTTTATTGATTGATTATTTCATTCAGGTGTGGAAAGTTTCATTATGTTTTCATGCTTCCAACCAACACCTTATTTGGCAGTAACGATCGAGATACTCTATGTTATCTCAATCTCCCCAAAATATGGAGATAGATATTTATTCTAATAAAATATATTATGGAATAATCTTGATCTCCACCTAATATGGAGAGATCTATTTATTGAAATCAAATTACATAAATTTATAGTATATACATAGAAATCTATATATAGAAAGAATATAAATAGAAAGCATTCTTCATGATATATATAACATTAGAATATTTTAGAAATACTTGTTAAACAAGTATATAGTAGTTTTGTCAAATTTTGTAGCAGTTTTTTTGAAATTCATAGTAATCTACTAAAATCTATAGCAAGCCTATTGAAATTCATAACAAGCATGTTAAAATTCATAGCTAGTTTGATGAAATATATAGCTAGTCTATAGTTGGTCTTATGTAATTTGTAGCTAGTCTCTACTAAGCCTGTTGTAATCTATAACTACTATAACAAGCTTGATATAATCCATAATTGTTGTAACAAGCTTGTTGTAATCCATAACTATTGTAAAAGGCTTATAGGAGTCCATAACTTGACTAGAATACTAAATATTATTGTATAAAATACTAACACTACTCTAGAATACTAAATCATTTTTAGCTTAGTATGAATTATCTATGCACTTTATTGAAATATTTTTGCCAATAATAATTAGTAATAGATAATAAATAAATACTAAGGAATTTTGAAGACAACCATGATATATGATTACTATTTTATTATAAATAAACTATAAATTCAAAAACTACATTTAGATCCACTTCTTATGCAAGAAAAAGAATTTTATTTTATGGATATAATGAGCCATTTTATGGGTTCATCAAATTTTAATTTCCAGGATGGTTATTTTGTCATAAACAAAAGCTCAAATAGAGTTAAAGATCAAAAGTAATGGCCTATAGAAGTTTGGACTTCACATCATTTATTTTTTGAATATTTATAAGGAAATACATGACCATATTAGTGTCTAAAAGTTTTTTTAAACATATCAAAATGGATATATCTATTTATGTATGAATTAAACTTTCTAAGATAATCATTTTGATATAAACAAGAGATCAAATGAATTTATGGCCTCTAAAATTTTGGACTCTGCATTATTTGTTTTTATAATTTTATAAAGGCTAGATATGACCACATGAGGGTATGCAAAGTTAAAAAAACATCCCTAAGTGGACACATATATTTATTATTGAATTTTAATTTCTAAGGTGGTCATTTTAGCATAAATGAGAGCTCAAAAAAAGTTATAGATCAAAAGTTAGGGCCTCCATAAGTTTAGACACCACATAATTTATTTTTCTAACTTTTTGGAGGTCATACATAAACATATGAGGGTATTAAAGGTTATATATATATATATATATATATATATATATATATATATATATATATTCTTTCTAAGATGGTTTTTTTAATTAAACGAGAAATCAAATGAAATTACAGATCAAAAGTTATAGCCCCAGTATCATTTATTTTCAAAAGTTTTTGAAAGCCATTTATGGTTATAAAAAGTTATAAAAACATTAATAAATAAATATATATACTTATATATGAATTTTAATATTTGATATGGTCATTTTGGTGTAAACGAGATCTCAAACAGAGTTATAGATTAAAAGTTATGGCCTCTAAAAGTTTGGACTTTATATCTTTTATTTTCAAAACTTTTTGAAGGACATACATGACCATTTGAGTTTTGAATTTATTTTTGAATACATCCTTAAATGGATATATTTATTCATTAATAAAATTTAATTTATAATATGGTTATTTTGGTACAAAAGAGAGCTAAACCAGAGTTATAGTTTAATAATTATGCCCTCTAAAAGTTTAGACTCTATATCATTTATTTCTTTAAAAAAATTGGAGGCCATATATGGGCATCTAAGGGTCTGAAAAAGTTCTTAAAACATCCCAAAAATGATATAGCTATTTATGTCTAAATTTTACTTTTTGATATGATCATTTTGGCATAAACAAGATCTCAAACAAAGTTATGAATCAAAAGTTATGGCCTCTAGAAGTTTGGACATTGTATCTTGTTCTTTTTTAAAACATTTTGGAGGCCATACATAACCATATAAAATTATGAAAATTTATAAAAATATCCCTAAATTTATGTAGCTATTAATGTCTAAATTTTATGTTTTGATATGATCATTTTAGCATAAATTAGAGCTCAATTGGGTTATGGATCAAAAGTTATGGCCTTCAAGAGTTTGGAATCCACATCATTTTTTTAAAAAACTTTTGAGAGGCCATACATGACCATTTTAAGGTATAAAAAGTTTTAAAATATTTTAAAATAAATATATCTATTTATGGTTGAATTTTACTTCCTAAGATAGTCATTTTAGCACAAACAAAAACTCAAATTGAGTTATAGATAAAAAATTATGGCCTGTAAAAGTTTGGACTACACATAATATTGTTTAGAACTTTTAAGAGGCCATACATAAAAATATGAGGGTTTGAATTTTTTTAAACATACCTAAACTAATATATATATATATATATATATATATATATATATATATATATATATATATATATATATATATATATTAAAGGTTGAATTTGAATTTCAAAGATATTCCTTTTAGCATAAATGAGAGCTCAAATGAAGTTAAAGATTAAAAGGTATGGCCTTCAGAAGTTTAGACTCCACATAATTTATTTTTTGAACTTTTATAAGGCCATATATTAGCATATAAGGCTATAAAACTTTATATAAACATCCTTATATATATATATATATATATATATATATATATATATATATATATATATATATATATATATATATATATATATATATATATATATATATATATATATATATTGTTGAATTTTACTTTCTAATGTGATCATTTTTTCATAAACAATAGCTCAAATGAAGTTATAGATAAAAATTTATGTCCTCAAAATGTTTAGACTCTGCATCATTTATTTTCAAAACTTTTTAAAATCCATAAGTCACCACATGAGGATTTTAAAAGTTAAAAAAATTATTAGATGGATAAATTTATTTAAAATTAAATTATACTTTTTGATAAGGTCATTTTGACATAAATGGGAGCTCAAAGAAAGTTACAAATCAAAAGTTATGGCCTCTAGAAGTTTGGACTCTGCATCATTTATTTTCAAAACTTTTCAAACACCATAATGACCATCTAATGGTTCAAAAAATTCAAAATATATCCCTAAATGGATATAGATATTTATTTTTAAATTATACTTTTTGAGACAATTTTTTTGAAACAAATGAGAGCTTAAATGGAGTTACGGATCAAAATTTTTAGCCTCCACAAGTTTTGACTTCACATAATTTATTTTGTAAACTTTTTAGAGGCCATACATGACCATACAAGGGTCATAAAAGTTTTCAAAATCATTCCTAATTATATAGATACTTTATAGCTAAATTATACTTTATAAGCCAATCATTTTGGAGCAAATGAAAACTCAAACAAAGTTACAGATGAAAAGTTATGGCCTCTAGAAGTTTATACTCAACATCATTTATTTTTAGAATTTTTTAAAGCCCATACCTAACCATTTAAGGGCCATATATATAATTTATTTATGGTTGAATTTAAAATTTTTAGATGGTCATTTTTCCATAAATGAGATCTCAAATAGAGTTAAAGATTAAAAGTTATGGCCTCTAAAAGTTTAGACTCTACATAATTTGTTTTCAAAAAATTTTGGAGGCCATACATGACCATCTGAGTGTTTGAAAAGTTCTAAAAACAAATGTTGTGGAGTCTAAACATTTGAAAGACATAAATTTTGATTTATAACTTTGTTTGATCTCTTATTTACACTAAAATAACCATCTTAGAAAATAAAATTGAGATATAAATTCTTATATCCATTTAAATATGTTTTAAAAAAAAATTAGATCCTTGGATGGTCATGTATGGCCTCTAAATTTTTTTGAAAATAAATGATGCAAAATCTAAACTTATGGAGACCATAACTTTTGATTTGTAACTCCATTTAAGATTTCATTTGTGTTAGAATAATTAATTTATCATAGCCTATATATAATAAATGTTTCATGGTGTAACTACACCTTTGATTTACATATATCATAGGTTAGTTATTTTTTATGTTTCCTATGTTTTATTAGTTACATTATGAGTATTAATCAACTATATATTATGATATTTAATCTCACTTGTTGATGTATAAAGATGCACCTCTTATAGTGCTCTAGCTAATGTAATTCCTTTCCATATTTCATTTGGTATCATATCAGGTAATCCTAAGGAGGTTTCAAAGTGGTGAAGATATGTGGAGATTTAGAGATAAGTTCATGATAGCCTTGATAGCAACAATTAATTTAATTTATACCATCTCATGCTAAAACTATGATAAATTATGGAAGGAAAAAGTTTCATGTAGGTAAATTTATTTTGTTTTACAAGTCTTTTTGAGATTTTTACATATCTTTTGAATAAAATATACCACTTAATTTTCCCATTGTAACAAGGGTTTGATAATTAAAATTTTAATTATTTTCAAACATCTCATGCAAGTGGATTTGATTTTCAATATTTAAGCACATAATTTGATCTAGAATTTTTGTGTTTCCCACACACATATTTTGGATTGAATATTATGTATTGGAAAGTTATTTAAATAGCCTTTCAATAATATATCTTTGAATTTGTAAAATATATCCTCCAATTAGATCCACACCCCTGTGAGGCACCCAATGGAATTCTAACAACTTTACAGGGCACATCGACCATTTGAAGCTCATTACAAGCCAACACAAGTGTATATCAACCTTTCTACTATGACCTAAAAGAATTGAAAAGGGTCACATTGAAAGTGGTTGAGGTTGCCCAGCCCTAAAGAAACATTTCCATGTAGTAAATATCTAAATATCCTTCATTTATTCTAGATCAATCCTCTATAGATTGATTCAACTAAAATTGAGCTTGTCCAGCTCCATGATAACCTATGTATCCTTCCACATCACTAATCAGCTACTAATAGGTTGTAATATAACCAATTATAGCCTCCATTGACCTGAAATATGTCAACAACTCCATCAATGGTGTCTATTAGATCTGAACAACTCCATACTCAAGGAAAAACCTCCATCTTTCATTTGGTATCCATGTCATTCCATTCGTCCTATCAGGTCAAGCATTATTTTAATTATATTTTTTAAAAACTAAGATAAATATATTTATTATAGGGGGATAATATATGTATTATATAATTATATAATACCAAAACAATATAATTATCCAAGAGTGAGAGGAGGGACTTTTATTAAAAACCAGGCTAAATATATTTATTGGAGGGGGATATCATGTTTATGGGAGGAATAAAAGATCATTTAAATTTTGCTAATTATCATCTTGTAAAATTCATTGGTGTAATTTATTGTTTCAAATTGAATAATAATAGTGAATATTTTAAGGAAAAAATCTATTTTTTCATTTAAAATGGTGAATTGTATAGCCCAAGAGGCTCTTTTAGTTTGCTTGATAAGATAGGCTATTTTTTTCATCCCACAATTGAAAAGACTACAATTGAGTGGGGGGGGGGGGATTTTTCTCACCACCCTAAAATTATCTAGCAATGGGAAAGTTAATTTGTGAACTTATTGGATGCATTTTTAGTTGAAACTGATGTCTAGATTCCTTAGTTTTTCATTGCATTCCAGGACACATTTGTGTTAGAGTCTGAAGTCCTTTATGTGCTTGTGTGCACTTGCATTTCATTATGTGTGTGAATTTGTAACTTCTATTTATAAACATATTTTTCTTCACTTAAAACACACTTGTACTTTATTTTCATACATAACTTATATTTCATGATGTTTGGTTCTAAACCTCATTTCATCTTCCCTGACACATAATTGCTTTGTGGTGATAACTACACTATTTGGAAAACAAAATTCTAAACACATCTATAATTTTAATATATTTGGTCAATTGTAGAGTTCACATGAGTTTGACATGAAATTTTTTTTGATCAGTAGTAGAAATATCACAAAGCTAATAAAAATACTAAGTTAATAATAATGTTTAGAGTTTTGGATGAGGTACAACCTCATATTTGAATTGCTAAAAATATAAAAGATGATTTGGATAAGCTTAAAATAGTATATCAATCAAATAATAAAAATCAAATCTTATATCTTTAGAGCCAATTACACACTCTCAAGATCAAATCAAATGAAAAAGTAGAGGCATTAATTATAAGGGTTGTAATTTTGTGGGCTTCACTTCAATCTTTGGGAAAATTAGTGATAGATGATTCTTTCATCCTTATAGTCTTTAGAGCACTACCCATGGCATACAAGATATTTGTGACCACTTTGAATGTTACAAGATGAAAAATAACCTTTGAAGTGTTTGTAAATTTTTCCAACAAGAAGAAATTTTTCATAATTAGGAGGAAACAATGAGGATCATGCACTCATATTGAATCAAAAAGGGGAAGAAACCCATGAAGGGTAAAAAATAATCTCCAAAGTAGAATAATCAACAAAACCAACATGGGAATAAAGCACATGCTTCTATAGAATGTCAATTTTGTGGATGATAAGGACATGACTTAAACCATTGTTGGTACAACACATTTTAAAAGTTCTCATCAAGTAAGAATCCCTCTTCCAACAATTCACCACAAACATAAAATAAGCAACCGCAACAATAAAATAAATGGAAACATAAAAAATCCAAGACTAAACAACATGGAAATTTTGATAAATAATATGATTTTTCAAATGAGTAATATGGTTTAGATACTCAAACACATGAGTCTACCAATCATCTAAGTGAAATTTGGTATGTTGATTCAGTAGAAACTAGACACATGACAGGGAGAAAAGAATGGTTTTCTACATTGAAAAAAATAGAATCCAAGGGAAATGTATCACTTGGAGATAATACCTCATATATAGTATAAGGTAGTGGTGACATCAAAATTCAATTTGGAAATAGGAATTACAACATTTCAAATGTTATCTATGTTACAAGACTTATAAAAAATATTTTATCTATTAATCAACTACTTGACCACAACCTCATGGTTGAATTTGTTTACCAAAATGGTCAAAAAAATTTCCACATCAAAGAAAAGTCTAGGAACTTCAAAGTGATTTCCAAGGATTCTAACATTGGTAAAAAAAATTATCTTGATTTTGTTCAGAATTATCATCAAGAACTTAAGTTCAAAGATATAAAACTAGGCAATTTATGGCATAGAAGATATGGACACTTGAGTTATCGTTATTTGGTTGAATTGAGAAAATAGGATATGGTTTGTAGTCTTCCTAAACTCAATCAATATTCTAATATGTGTACTAGTTTATTAGCTAAAAAATAAATTAAAAAATATCCCTTTAGAAAGACTAAAAAATGATCACTTGGTAATATGGACTTGGTGCACATTGATCTATGTAGACATTTTACTCCTAGTCTCAGAGGGTATAAATACTTTCAAATTTTTATTGATTTATACTCATAAAAAATGTGGGTATATTTATTAAACACTAAAGATCGATCTTTTTAAGTCTTCAAATAATTCAAGACCATGGTTGAAAATGAAACTGGTAGGAAAATCAAAATCCTCCTCTCAGATCATGGGGGGAATACACTAGTAAAAAATGTGCAGCCTATCTTAGTGAAAATGGAATCAATCAATAATTGATAGATCCATATTCATCTCAGTAGAATGGAGTTGTAGAATGACATAAAAATTTAATTATGGAAATGTTCATAGCATGGTTGAGGATGCAAAATTGCCTAATACATATTGGATAGAAGCTTGTCACACTATAATCTACTTGTTGAATAGGTCACCCACCAAATTTATTGATGGCATCACACCACATGAAGCTTGGATAGGGAACAAACAAAAGGTCACTCATTTTCATGTTTTTGGTTGTAAGGCATACATGCATGTTCTTAAGAAGAAAATAAATAGGTTGAGATAAAAAAAAATGTATTTTTGTAAGATACAGTGCACAATCATAAGTATATAGGATCCTTAATCAAAAAACAAAGAAGGTATTGATTAATAGAGATATAGTGTTTAATGAAAAGATTGAAATCAATCCACATTCTACATAGTAAAATGATATAGGAAAAAATATTATAATATTTTTATATAGTGATGATGAAAAGGAATATAGTCAAATAGGACCTCCAACACCACCACCTATTTCTCAATGTATGCCCAAGTGGTATACAAGTACTATATGAGAAGCTAACTTTAATGGAGTACCAGATACATCCAATTCAATACTAAGGAATTAAATCATGTCTCAATAAGGGTTAATATTTACCTTATGTTTATTATTCAATAAATATATGATCCCTCAATAGTAATAGAAGCCCTATAGTTTAAACCTTGGAAAGATGTTATGGATGTAGAATATCAATCAATGATAAAGAGTAACACTTGGTAGGTTGTCAATATTTCATGAGGGAAGAAGCCTATTGGGTGGAAATGGGTCTTTAAGACCAAGTACAAAGTAGATGGAGATATTCATAAGTACAAGGAAAGGCTTTTTGCAAAAGGCTATGCTTAGAAATAAGTCACTAACTATGAGGAGACTTTTTTCTCCCATGACTAAGATAAAGACTATCAAAATGGTTTTTGATATGGCTACATAATTTATATGTAAATTCCATTAAATGGATTTAAAAATTTCCTTTCTCAATTAATATTTGCAAGAGTAAGTCTACATGACTCAACCTAAAAGATTTATGGTACCTAATTAGGAATATAAGGTGTGTAGGCTTATCAAGTCTTTCTATGGGCTAAAATAGGCTCCTTGAGCTTGGTACATCAAGATTGATGAGAATCTCATACAACATGGATTCAAAAATACTCCATATGATCCTAACATTTACCTTAAAAAACATGGGGGGAGGTTGTTATAGTGATTTTTTATGTCGATGATCTAGGCATCACTAGCAGCATAGCGAAGATGATTGATTCAATTAAGAATGATCTCAAGTGATTATTCAACATGATAAATATTGAGATAATACACTATTATCTTGGTTTGGAGATATGGTAAAAATAACATCACATTTATGTTTCACATATGAAGTGTACTAAGATATTGCTTGAGAAAATTAGGATGATGGATTGTAAGCCTATTACAACACCTATGGAGATAAGACTTCAATTTTCTCATACAAATCCAAGACCATAAGTACATGTAACTCTATATCAATAGTTGAATGGGAGTCTCATTTACTTGACATATACTAGGCTGAATATTAGCTATGTTATCATTTATCTTTCTTGGTTTATGTAGGAACTAAAGGTGACACATTAGAAAGTAAAAAATTAGGTATTGAGATACATCATAATTACAATTGAGTATGGCCTAGAGTATAAGAAGAATGATAATTTATTACTGATAAGATACATGGATGTAAATCATGCTACTTATATTGATGATAGGAAATCCACCTCTAGATTTGTGTTCTTTCTAGGATCTAGTCCAATTTCATGGGTAAGTAAGAATCATAATTATGTTTTTAGATATTCCATAGAGTTATAATAGCATGCTTCAATAAGAAATATATATGAAGTGATATGGATACTTCACATTATTTCAAGACTTGGATCTCCACATATTCAACTTATAGTTTTGTATTGTGATAATGAAGGTGTTCTACATCTTGTTCACAATCTAGTGTTTCATGAGAGAACCAAGCACATAGAGGTTTAGATTCATTTCATACGTGAACATGTTCAACAACATAACAATAGATCTAGTATTATTCCACTCAAGATTAGTGCATAGATGTCTTCACAAAGTCACTTACACATGATAAGTTTTATTCATTCAAAAATTGTCTCTCTTCTTCTCTTTAGGCTATGACCAATTAAGCGGGGAATGTTAGAATAATTAATTTATCCTAGATTATATGTAATAAATGTGTCATGGTGTAGTTAAATATTTTATTGAGATATAATGTAAGTTAATTAAGTTTGGTATTTACTATGTATTATTAGATACATTATGAGGCTTAATCACCTATAGATTAAGAGATTTAATCTCACTTTTTGATTTATAAATAATCACCTCTTATAGTGATCTATCTAATGAAATTCATTTCCATCTTTTAGTCTACACCAAAATTATTGTATCTATTTATAGCTGAATTTTACTTACTAAAACTAAAATTTTGGTGTAAATAAGATTTCAAATGGTGTTATAAATTAAAACTAATGACCTTTATAAGTTTGGACTCCACATCACTTATTTTCAAAACTTTTTTAAATTTATACATGAAAATTTAAGGGTTTTAAATTTTTTTAAAATATCCCTAAATGGATATAACTATACTTTTTGAGATAACCATTTTAACACAAATGAGCACTCAAATGGTGTTACAGATCAAAATTTATGGCCTCCAAAAGTTTTAACTCCACATTATTTGTTTTCAAAACTTTTTACAGGCCATACATGACCATATGAAGGTCTAAAAAGTTTAAAAACCCATGTTTAAATACATATAAATATATATATGGATGCATTTTACTTTTTGAGATGGTCATTTTCATGAAAATGATAGCTAAAATAGAGTTATGGATCAAAATTTATGGGATCTTGAAGTTTGGACTTTGCATCATTTATTTTCATAACCATTTAGAGGCCATATGAGGGTTTTAAAGTTGTAAAAATATTTTTAAATAGATAATAAATTTATGGTTGAAATATACTTAATGATATATTTGTTTTAGTGAAATCAAGAGCTCAAATGGAGTTATAGATCCAAGTTATGTACTCTAAAAGTTTAGAATATATATCATATATTTTCATAACCTTTTAGAGGTCATACATGACCATCTGAGGGTTTTAATTTTTTTAAAATCATACCTAAATGGATGGACCTATTTATGGTTGAATTTTAATTTTCAAGATATTCCTTTTGGCATAAACAAGAGCTCAAATGAAGTTATAGATCAAGAGTTATGGCCTCTAGAATTCTAGAATCCATATCATTTATTTTTAAAAAAAAATTAGATGCAATATGTAACCATCTGAAGGTCTAATTTTTTTTAAAAACATCTTAAAAGGATAAATATATTTATATCTGGATTATAATTTTTGATACATTTATTTTGGTGTAAATGAGAGCTCAAACAAAGATATGAATCAAAATATATGACATCTTTAAGTTTGGACTCTACATAATTTATTTTAAAAACTTTTCAGAGGTCATACATGACTATCTGAAGGTTTGAAAAGTTTTGAAAATGTCCCTAAATGGCTGAATTATAATTTTTGAGATGATTATTTTAGAACAAATAAAAATAAAACATAATTATGGATCAATAGTTATGGCCTCAAAAATTTTGGACTTTGTATCATTTATTTTCATAACTTCTAGGAGGCTATACATGACCATTTAAGGGTCTTAAAAGTTATGCAAATATTCCTAAGTAGATGGACATGTGTATTATTGATTAAAATTAAGATAGTCATTTTTGTGTAAATGAGTGATAGGTTGTCATTATACCTTTCATTTAACCACTCAATACATTGGTGTCATTTTATACCAAGACCATTATCTAAGGCTATTATTAATGATATGTTGGATATTTGAGTTAACAATTCATGGTTTGGGTGGTGTTTACTCTATTATTGATTTCTAAATCCTAACGATAGAAAATATGATTCTAATTCTATGCTACATAAAAAATAAATCTAGAAATTTTTTATAATTGAATATCCCTTATGGAATTCCTTGTTAAAAGTAATCTTTGATTTACACCATCAACATCTAGAACTTAAACATCTAGCATAAGACACTATAATTTCCTCACTTGACTTTCTTGGTCGGGTAGGACAGTGTTATATTTCAAAATGTGAAAATGTTGATTGCCTTTTATCACCTAGACAACTTCTTGACATATTCTGAATATGGGGATGAGTTAACAAACTTTACTTCTTATGATAATTGAAAGAAACACTTTGCATATAGAAAACTCACTTGTATTGAATTGAATCAAACTTTGCATTTAATGAATACACACTTGCATTTAAAAAATAAGCACTTGCATTAAAATAGAAATCACACTTTTCATCTAAATGTAAATCGCACTTTGCAGTAAGATGAAATATACCTAAATCAAAAGAAATACACTTTTAAACTATAAACAAAAAATACCAATTATCCTAACCTTTGGAGAGTTGGCCCTTACTCCTTCCTTAGAATAGGATCAACTTTTACTTAGTAATATATTTATATGTTAAACTTTATTAATACTTCATTAAAAGGAACATTTACGTATGCTACAAATTTTATAGAATGTTTTTTCTCTCTATTATTTTCCCTATTATCTATCATCTGATTAACCTAGAATAAGGAGACATGTATTTAAAGAACATCTCAATAACTATTCTCACTATAAAATATGTAAATCTAAACACACAAATCTACTTATTCAAAATACAAGATCTAAGAATCAAATCCCATGCTTATAAGAGGCACTAGAAATGATTCAATTAATAATAGACTAAGTATAACTAACATAGATCTAAAGAGATTATGTTTGGTGTTCAAAATATAAATACGTTTATATCTAGATCATTTTAGACCATTATTATGAATAGTAATGTCTAAAAGAAGATATCTAAAGAAGAAAAATCTATATATGTATAATATATATCTTTGTAATTGTTATATTGATCTATAGAGTAAAGTTGGGCATCTTCAGAGCATGGATAGGAATCTTTGGAGTATGGCTATTAGGTCTTTGAAGCACCTTTAGAGCATGACTGGATAGGCCTTCAGAGCATCTTCATAGCTCAATGTTTTATACATTGAGTCTTCAAAACTATTTCCAAAAAAGTGTTTTCAAAACTATTGATGACTTCTCAAAATGATCCTACCATAGGGATGTATCTCTGTATGCAAAATTGTGTTCATCTCATCCAAGGTAGACACAAATAACAAGATAAAGAATCAACAATGTATCACATATGAACAAAATATAATTGCACTCATTTCATACTTAGATGAGACCTTAACTATTAAATTTAATTCAATATATAACCAAGAGACAACACTTATGGATAGTTTATATGAGATATAATGATCTATATAGAATGCTCATCATTTCACCCCCATACTTTACCTTTTGCAAGTCCTCTTGTAAACCAATGGGAGAACTATTATTCAATCCAAGAGTTTGGATTCCAACCATTGATTTAGATCATAGATCTAAAAATGATGCCCCCAATCACAATTATTTCTAGGTAAAAATATCAAATCTCTTACCACTATATGTAACCATGCTTGAAATTCTATTTCCATCTGATTGTGCCAATTTTTCCAAGAAGACATAGGATAAAGAATAATGGGTAGCCAAAATTTCATGCCAATCAAAACATATAATTCTCCTTATTCTAGGAGTTAAGTGATAATAAGAACAAATGCCCTATCTCTCCAAAGTCTCTGACTAATCTGGGTGGGGCTCATAACTTCCCTACATTTCAAAACAATAGAAAATGTCTCCCATCTAGCCATACTTTCATTGATGGAGCTGTAAGAATGTTGATTGACAAAATATTGAAAGGCTAAAATATTTACTCTCAACAACTCATGATATTTGTTTTTAATGTACATATGATACATATGTTAGAAGGTAACAAGAAGTTTGTAGGATTTTATAAAATGAGGTCTCATACATAGACTTTTAGTATTGTGTAATTCAAGGAATTGATTATGTGATTGCTCCAAGGTAGTTTGATTTCTCATGGTAGAAAGGAAAGCATGTAATTATGTTTTTCCTACAAACAAGTTAATAAAAAATCTAGACTAATAACCCAACAACATGTTATAAAGATAGAACTCACAAATTTAATCCTATCTTTCTATAGTAATTATAAGAAAGACATCCATAAACATATGTTCATCTTCAATGACATGGGGAAAACCAAGAAAAATCAATTTCATTTATCACTTATAAAAATATTCATGAAGAAATATAAAATAAAAAGAAGAAGGTTTTTTTCAAGATAACAAATTTTTAACAATTTCATAAATACATTGAATATAAGTTTGATCCTTATGCAACTATTGCTAATACTCTGCTTTGATTCTAGAATTTTCTATTTCCAATTTCTAAATATTATTCTAAACTTTATTTCAAATTGAAATAATCTCATGAATAGGTAGAGGAAAATAAGGAATAACCGTTGTAGGTCCTTTAGTTTGTATAGTTATTTCCCTCTACATAACTTGTATGGAAGCTTTCAAATTAGCACTCTGAGTTGTTAGATCCTTTATGCAATTAGTTTTTTAACCAAGTAATGCATTTTTACTAGCAATGGAGTTTTATAAATTATTAATATGAGCATCCTTACTAGTAATATAATTTTATAGACTATCAATTTGAGCATCCTTATTTGCAAGGGAATTTTGTAAGGTGCTAAGTGCATGAGACTATGAGAAAATTCAATTGTGAATACTAATTTATTTAGTATTAAATAATATGATGATCACTTTTTATGCTCAAACTTTAGAAATAAAATATTCATATTTTCTTTCCAAATTAGAAATGGTTTGGTCCTTACCTTGTAGTGCTAATATGATAAATTCCAGCTCTACCTTTTTTTTCCAAATGGTTTCCTCATGTCATGATAGGGTCATAACATGCTATAACTATTTATATCCATGAATAAGTTGAGGAGAAGATAAAGTTTCTTATATAAGTGGATATTTACCCTTATCAACTATGGGAGGTAAGGGTCTTTTTTCTTCTTCAGCAACAATCTTGGGTGCAAGGTTTATTTCAACTATCTTTTTAACATCCATAACTTTTATGGGAGAGCTTAAACTTCCCAAAATTTTAGTTAATTTTACATCTCTTTATTCTTCATCTTTTAGAATCAAATGATGTATTCACTAGGGTTTGATTGATGGAGTATGGTTTTCTAATGAAACCCTCATTTTTCTTTTTGACCTTCAGTGTAACATATTTAAAGTTATAGGTACCAAAAATGGACCTTCCTCTATTATTACTATCATGGGAGGAGGAGAAATAATATGATGTGATTTATTAGCAAGAATTTGGGGTCATTTTTTATGAGCTCCAAATATGGCTCATCATTGACATGTTATTTCCTTCAAATCATCTCTCGAAGGATAGTATCTTATACAAATCTTAGATTCTTATATAGTTATTACATGGAAAATAGATATTTGTCTTGTTTATATTAAACCAAAGACTAAATCTTTACTTTGTCATTAATGTCTAATATATATCATGTTTTAGTGATATTTTGTGTGAATAATTCTTAAGAAGAAGACACAGGTGATTTAAAAAGAACATTCCATTTTTATCTCCATCCAGCAGATCTATGGACTCTGTAGGCTTGTTTTTATGGACTCTGCAGGGTCGTTTCTACGGACTCTGCAGGCTTGTTTCTACGGACTCTATAGGCTCATTTCTATAGAATCCATAGGGTCATTTATATGGACTCCATAGGGTCAATACCAAGAATTTTTTAAGGATAGTGGGAAGCTAGAGACCAGATAGGATAAGAAAGAACCATTCTAACTGGAATCACATAAGGAGAATAAATGCTTGTTATTTTGAAGGACCTACTTTTGATAGATTTGTATATAATCAGATTTTAGGACTATTATAGGATAGGATATTTATGTCATCAAAATAACTGGATCTGTTTAAAATCCAATCTATGGATAAAGGGATCGACTAGGAGTCTTATTCTTTTGCATCCTATTCTGAGTTGAATGTATTAGTATAAAGTGTAAGACTTTTGACTATATAAAATGAGGAAGAAAGGAAAAAATAGGGATATAGAGAAAATAGAGGATTGAAAGTTAGATAAGCGTACAAGTTTCAATTAGATTGTAATTATTTCATTTATATGAATTAATACTTCAAGTTTCCATCACTGATTAAGTTTTGTTCCTAAGTTTGAGAGGAGCAAGGGCCCAATCTCCTTAGAACCAGGAACAATGTATAGTATTTATGATCTATTTTAATTTTGTTACTATTTGAATTTATTTATAAAAATATCAAAACAAATTCATAATTTAAAAAAAAGAATTTTCTTATTTTATTTCTTTTCTACGCAAGTATCTTTTCTTTTACAGCAGAAGTGTCAAGCAGATTTCCTTTCGTAAGTAGGAGTGTGAATTTAATTTCCTTACAAACATAAAATAGGCATGTGATCTTTTACTTCCAGCAAAAGAGTGAATTGATTTGATTTCTTTCTTTTTTATCAAAATCATGAATTAGGTAGTTTAGTCAAAGTTAGAATAGGATCAAACATCACCCCTATAAGCAGACTTCTAGATCTACCATCCCATACCTTACTGCAGATAGCTTTGGACACTAGCCCTAGTTGATAAGACACCAATTGCATATTGGTTAAATGAGGAGTTAGATGACACTCATCATTTTTGGTGTTGTAAGGTGTTAGTAAGGTAATAATTACTGATCTAGAGTAAAAAGAAAAAATTGTAAAAATCATAAAACAAAAACAATTAATAAATTGATGTACCATCCTAGAGATTCTAAGGGACAATTTATTCCAAAATTTCCACCAAGAACACAAGCAAACACTCCTTCAACAACTCTAAGTAGTGAACTAGAGGATATAAGTGAAACCTATTTGAAAGAATCTTTTGAAACTAGGATAGGAACTAGGCCATTGCCACACACAAGCCCCATAGGACAAATTCCTCAAGATCAATATCTTGTAGGAAGACATTATTTAGAGATTGCCAAAGACTTAGAAGAAGCATTTCAAAGATCCATAGCTGAAGAAAATTCTAAGAACTTGGAATAACATATAACTAAGACCACAAACATTCAGTGGGAAGATCATCCCAGTTTTGAAATATCATCAGAAGAAGAAATGGCTCACCACTAAAATCAACAAATCACATAACTAGGAAGAACTTTCTTCTTTTCTTTTGTTGTAGATCTTAATGATCAAACCCCCATGAAAAATATTTCACCAGTTAATCTGCCAAATTTTTGGGGATGATCTACAAAAGATCTTGATCAATTCCTATTTGAATTTAAGGTTCTATGCCAAACCTATGATTACACAACTGATAGCCAAAAATTAAAACTATTTCCTTCTACACTTAAATATGCAGTTATGAGATGGTTATGGGTTTACCTAGAAATTCTATTAGAACGTGGGATGACATGGAAATAGAATTCTTGAACAAATACCAGGATTACTATTGAATGTGAGAAAGAAAATAGGATTTCTTCAAGATAAAAAAAATGAGGAAGAATCTTTAGAGGATTATTTGGATAGATTCATGTTCACTCATAAAAGAAGAAATTATCCACTCACTCAAGACATTCAGAAATTGGTTTTATTGAAAGGATTTGATGAAGACACTAGAGATGCCTTAAATATGATGGGTGGAGGAGACATAAATAAGTTGGCTTTCGATTAGATTTCTGAGCTTTGTACCAATTACTCTCAAACAAAACCTAAAATTAGGAAAGGAAAGTTGGGGAAATATAATGAAGTGTGTAAATTAATAGAATAATTTGATAATCTTAAAATAAATATTTTAGTTACACTAAACATTACTTTGGATGGCCTTTAGGCTAAGGCAAATGCAAGCAGAGCTTTTAACAATCTACTACCGTAAGTGTAGACAAAAACATGCCCTTAGAGACTATCCTCTAGATAGAACCAATATTTCATCATGTGGGATCTGTGATGCAACAAATCATGATACCAAATATTGAAACCTTCTACCTATTTTAAAGAATTAAATGAAAACACAAGTCTAGTCTAATGAAGAAGTAAATTATATTTAGAGATAAAACTTTGCTCCTCAAAACTAGGCTCAAGGATAGTTTAGTGCAAGAAATCTAGTTAATCCATGGATGGCACCATGGAATGCTTTAGTTCCTTCACCATTTTGGAACCAACCCCAAATTCCATCAATTCAAAATCCATGGGTAAGACAAGATTGGATGTCAACACCTCCATAGATGGTGCCACAGCCATATCAACAATGGGTAACACAATAGCATTAGATGCCATAGCCATATCAACAATGGAATTAGTAGTTAAACCCATAGTCACAATTCACCCAACCAAGAAGACCACTTTAATAATAAATCATCATGCCACCCCCAATTAGTTAGAAATAAGAACAAATTAATTAGCCCTCAATGCCTGCACAACCAATAGTAAATCCAAAAAATAAACAACCAAACCTATTTATGTCAATGAACTATAAGAAACAATCAATGTGGGAGCTATTGAGTGCTCAGATATACATTTGCGATCAGGAAAAACTATACAAAAACCTCCAATACTCATTTCTGAGATACCTGATGAAAATGAATAGACTAAATCATCTCAATTAAACACTAGAGAAGCTGAAATCAAAATGGACCTTAAAGAAAATAAAAGAAACACTACTACACCAGTAGTTCATTTTCCTAAAATGTTAAGAGAAATTGATATCAAACCAAATTCAAACTTGGTCCATGAGTTGCAAAAGATTAATATTGAGGTACCCCTTCTACAAGTACCTAAATTAAATAAGATCATCAAAAACCTCTATATTAAGACACCTGGGAGGAAGGTGAAATATCCTGGAACCATTCACATTGATGGAAAAGTGGCTGATTTATTAGCAAGAAAACTATTAGTTCCAAAATATGTAGATCTGGGAAGCCCAATGATCACAGTCACAATTAGAGGAAAAGAAATTCCTAACATTTTGCTAGATTTGGGAGCAAAAATTAATGTCATGACAATTGATACTCTCCATGCATTATCTCTTATGAAAATGCAACCTACAACTACCATTCTTCAAATGGTGGACCAGTCAGTAACAAAACTAGAGGGAACTATAGAAAATGTTGAAGTATTGATAGAATCATGGGAATACCCAGTAGATTTCATGGTCTTACAACCCAAAACAAAGAATATAGGATATCCTATAATCCTAGGTAGACTTTGGTTGGCTACTATAGAAGCATTGATTGATTGTAGGTCAGGATACATGACCATTTCTAATGGGTTAAAATCCAAATGCATCTGTTTGTATCCTCCTGCAAAACCATCAACAAATTGCATACAAGAACTTTGGGTGGATGAATCAGATAACACATTAAACAACATTTCCTCCTTAGCCATGATCACAGTCAAAAAACACTTGGAAAAATTGAATGGATATAGATACCTAGAATATATGGACTCTCCCAGTCTAAAAACTATGGACTCTGCCAGTCTAGAAACTATGGAATCTACTAGTCCAAAAACTATGGATTTTACGAGTCCAAAAACTATAGACTATGCCAGTTTGAAAGCTATGGACTACCTTAGTTTAGGATTCTTGGGTCTAATGGGGAATATTTAAACCTCCACTTCTACTTTTGCTAGTACTTCTTCATCATATGATCATAGACTGATTCAGGAAATTGTGTGAAAATTGGTAGAACAACAACAAACTCATTTCTTAAATGCATTTCATTATTCTATAGCAAGACTGATTCCTCCTAGAAAAGAGTTTGTTGATAATGTAACTATGTTTCATAAGTTACTTCCTCATCCATGTCCTTTAAAATCATTAATTAGTGAGTTTAATCAAATAGAATCTAACTACCCAAGTACAAAACCAATCATGATATTACCTAGAAATTTTTTGAACATCAATAGTTGGTTGACAAACAAAGAGGAAGATCAACTTTTTGAAGTATTGGAAAGACATACCAAGGCTTTTCCTTAGGATTATACCAACATGAAAGGAATTCACCCCATCATATGCACTCATCACATCTACATAAAATCTATCAAACCAATCAGACAACCACAAAGAAGATTAAACCTAGCACTAAAGGAAATAATCAAAATAGAAATCCAAAAGTTGCTAGGAGTTGGGTTTATTTACCCCATCTCAGATAGCCAGTGAGTGTCACCTCTGGTAATTATGCCCAATAAAAATGGAAATTTAAGATTATGTGTGGATTATAGAGAATTAAACAAAGCAACATGAAGGGATTACTTTCCTTTACCTTTTATTGATCAAGTTCTTGATAACTTGGCAGGAAAGAAATACTTTTCTTTCCTAGATGGGTTCAGTGGATATAACTAGATAATTGTAGCAGCTAAAGATCAAGATAAAACCATATTTACTTGCCCTTGGGGAACTTTTTCTTATTGAGTACTTCCATTTGGACTCTGTAATGCTCTGACAACCTTCCAAAGAGCAGTTCTGGCAATCTTCTCTAACCTTACAAATGATTGTGTTGAGGTATATATGGATGATTTCACTATTTATGGTGAAACTTATGAAGAATATCTTACCAACTTGGAAAAAGTATTGATTAGATGTGAGGAACATCAATTATCTTTGAGCAATGAGAAATTTTGTTGATGATGGATGAAGGAATAGTCCTAGGACACCATATTTCTGCAAAAGGCATTCAGGTAGATCCAAAGAAAGTCAAAATAATTTCCAACTTTCCCATTCCACAAACACAAATTGAAGTTAAGAGTTTTTTAGGACATGCTGGTTACTACAGATGCTTCATAGATAATTTTAGCCAAATATCTACCCTTATGTTTACCTTGCTTACAAAAGATAGTACATTTGAATGGAGTGATAGTTGCCAACAAGCCTTTGAAACCATCAAAGCTAAAATTGTTACTACTCCAATATTAAGAGGACCAAATTGGACTAAGCCATTCCATATATACATAGATGCTTTCAATACAGTACTAGGAGCAGTTCTTAGACAAAAAGATGAAGAAGGTATCATGTATGTTGTATATTATATTAGTAAAAATAGGACATCTATTGAAAGAAATTACACCATAACTAAGAAGTAATTCTTAGCTATAATTTATGCAATGAAAAAATCCATAGACACTACATAACATGATATAAGGTATTTGTCTATACAGACCATTCAGCTATTATATATCTTACCAACAAACCACTTTTGGGAGGTAGGATTATTAGATGGCTATTGCTATTACAAGAATTTGATGTTACTATTATAGACAAGCTAGGGAAGTCTGATGTGGTTGCTAATTTCTTGTCAACAATGAACACTACATGTGAAGAAGAACCAGTGGAAGATGACTTTCTAGATGAAAAATTATTTGTTATTTCAACACAATCTCCATGGTTTGTTGATATAGCCAATTACCTTGTATAAGGAAGTTTTATTTACACTTTTAAAAAAAAGAGAAAAAATGATTAATCAAATAAAGTTCTTTTAAATGGATTAATGGAATGTTATTTAAAATTGGACTTGATCATGTGTTTCACAGGTGTGTGACAAATGGTGAAGCTTATGATATCATCAGAGCTTGTCATGATGAACCAGGAGGAGGCCATTACTCAGCTCAAAGAACTATACATAAAATCTTGGGAGAAGGATATTATTGGCCTCATCTTCATCAACGAGTAAAAATGTATGTCAGACATTGTGATGCTTGTCAGTGAATTGGACAACCCACTCTTTCAATAAATATGCCCCTGCACCCTCATCCTCAATTAGTTTTAAAACCATTTGAGAAATGAGGAATTGATTTTATTGGTCTAGTGGATCCTGGTTCTAAAGGAAAAGAATATCTTCTAGTTTGTATAGACTACGTGACCAAGTGGACAGAAGTGGAAGCATTAACTCATGCAAGAGAGGAGATGGTAACTGATTTCTTATATTTTAAAATCATGCAATGATTTGGTGCTCTAAGAGAGATAGTCTCAGATCAAGGACCATAGTTCATGTCAAACATGATAAAGCATTTTATGTAAGAGTATTAAAATCATCACAAAAAACCATCTCCATACCATCCACAAGCAAATGGACAAGTTGAAGTCACTAACAGGGAACTAGAAACCATTTTAACCAAGGTTATTAATTCTAGCAGAAAGGATTGGGCAAATAAGGTACCAAAAGCTGTTTGGGCCTATAATACTACTTGGAAAACAACAACTATATTTTCACCTTATGAATTGGTTTATGGTAAGAAACCTTTATTCTCTATTGAATTTAAATTACAAACTTTGAAAATAGCTATAGAAGTAGGAATTGAGTTAGAAGAAATATAGAAAACAAGACTCCTACAACTTAATCAACTTGATGAAATGAGGATGGAAGCACTACAAATAACTGAACTGGTGTAACATCAATGAAAAGTTTGGCATTATGCACAAATCAAGAAATGGAAATTTTAGAAATGAAATTGGGCACTGTTGTTTGATTCTAAATTTCAACGGTTCAAAGGAAAACTAAAAATAAGATGGTTGGGACCTTATGAGATTGAAGAGGTCTATGAAAATGGTTCTGTTAAGCTGATACCTATTGATGACAGCAGAAGAGCTCTGTTATTCAATGGACATAGATTGAAGCTCTATCAAAAACCTCTCAACAAGGATGAATTTATTCAAAAATTAATGGATCAAGTAGTTGTTTTGGAAAGCTCTACTTCTTCCAGTGAACATGCTCCTTGATATTCCAGCAAAAAATAATTAAATTATATTAAATAATAATAATAATAATAATAATAATAATAATAATAATAGTATAATAATAATAATTTTAAAAAAAATCAATAGCGAAAATCCTTCTCAGGGATGCTATTGACAATGCATGTCCAGAAAACCAGCTTGCTGGTTGGCTATGCATTGCAAAAAAGGGCTTTGGCTAGAAAACTAGCAATGGCTAGCCAAAGGGCAAAAAAACCAATATATATATATGTGTGTGTGTGTGTGTGTGTGTGTGTGTGTGTGTGTGTGTGTGTGTGTGTGTGTGTGTGTGTGTGTGTGTGTGTGTGTGTGTGTGTGTGTGTGTGTGTATAATAAAATTTTCATCATGACACTATGATTGGTCATCTCCATGTAGTAAACTAATCCATGCGAACCTATTTGTGCAGGACACGTGGTGAGCAAGGATAACATCTAAGGTTAAAGTAAGTAATACATATATTTCATTTCTTTATGTTTAGTTAACTAATTATCTTCAATTTGATTAAGACCTTATTCTTCTGAGATGACCTAGATTTGAATCTTCTAAAATGGAATGACACATGTCATAATGCAAATGCATGCAATGAAGCTGCCAAAGGTGTATAGATAAGTGTGCGGCTATAATATCATCAATTGAGTTGTCAAGTACCATAACGACAAGACATCATAAAAAAGGGGTTTTAAATGAAGAAATGAATTACTATCACCATCAATATGACATGTCATCATTTTACATGACTTCTATTGATGAGATCAAATGGTTGGCACACTTCGTAGAAATTTGCAGTGCCTAACTGTATCACATCATCATACAACACTACGAACTCATGTAGATGTAGCATTTCAAATGAATTGTTTCCTTTCTATGGACTTTAATAGAAACTAATCCTCAGAGCCTTTTTGCCTACTAACTTCAACAAATGACTAGTCTACACCTTAATTGGAGCTAAAGGAACTATGTTGATTGTGACTCTGCATAGAAATGGGATAGAAGATAAGATCAGAGCTAAAGGATCCAACAAAGTTTCATAAAGACAAAGCTTCTGTAGCAGTGTTCAGAGCCAATGGCTGGTTACCTTTCATTGAAAAACTCTAGGGATTCGATGAAATAATGGTAAGTAAATTTATTACCAATCTCACTCCTAAATTTTCAATTATGAAAGGCATTATTATTCCTATTACAACTCAAATCATAAGCCAAATTATAGAAGTTATAGAAGAAGGAATGAGAGCCACAAGTAGAGTTTCATTTAGTGATTATAATTGGTTAGTTTAATGGTAATAGGAAAATTAGAACTTCATGTTTAGTAGATTCTAAGGGAAAATCAAAAGGGATTAAGAGAGATTCACTTCCTGAACCTTGGAAATATGTAGCCAAGTGGGTACTTAAATATATTATTTGTGAAGGGCAACATAGTATTTTAGGGGGAGATGCTATGAAAATGTTAATACATCTTAAGCATGGGAGACAAAACCCTCAGTATAGAATTAACCTCCCATCTTTATTTTATGGTGCTCTGCAAGTTATGTCTATAACCCCTACTACTGCTCCTAGGCATCATGGCCTTATTTAGCTTATTATCTAGCATCATTTCCTTTAGCAAGGTCAAGAGGTCTGGGAGGAATTTTAGAATAGTATAGTAAAAGAAACTTCAAATGTACCATAGGAACACTCATCTCCACCTGCCACATCAGCTGAGAGAACGGCACCAAAGAAAAAATATTAGACTGTAGCCGCCAAAGAAATCCTTCTTCTTCTTCAAGAAGAATTACAAGGTCTCAAAACCTTAAAATTTCATGGTCTCCACAAGAACCTCATGAGTCTATAGTACAACCAATTCCTTTGTCAGGAAGAAGAAAATTGAGATGGAAGGTTGCTACAGACATTGAGATGACCAAGGGTTTGATGGTTGAGAAGGAAAATAAACCAAGTGTAGCTAAAAGAGTAACCAAAAGAAGGAGAAGGCTCATTTTAATAGAAGAAGATGAACAAGAAATTGCAAATATTTTAGATAGTCTTAAATCAGTATCTCATTCCCCCATACATCAAAATATTCCTGCACCTATAGATATTGAATAAACTCCTTTTGAAAGGGAATCTCCAATCATATTAGAGGAGACAAACCTAGAGGAAGAGCCACACACGGTAGAGGAATTGGGTATGACAAAACAACCACATGTTCCAATTGAAACAAGAAAGGATAAAGGAAAAACTATAAGTACCAATGAGAAAGGTGAATCATCAAATCTAAATGATCCTATTATGCAGCTAACTTTGTAGCTTTCTCAAGTTCAAGCTCTTGAACAACAACAAACAGCTAACATTGTTGACTTAATCAATCAATTATAAGACAAGGACCATCTTAACTCATCTTTGATGCATAAATTAGATACAATATCTATTGATCATGTTGTAGAAATTCACAAGTTAGAGAAAAAAAATAAAAGAACATGAAGATGAATAGATTGATCTTTGGCTATATGTAAAAAGTCTAAAGAAGGAAAACATGAGGTTGTAGAATTTAGTGAATTCTTCCAAAGCACCTATTGTTGCACTTTCTCCCCATAAAACATTTGTTGACCATGGTTGTCAAACAAGTGATCCAGGTATTCCTCCCTTGTAAATACTACATCAAATTAAAGAAAAATATCATGTACTTCAATAGAAAAACAAAGATGTAACTTCTTTGAACAAACTCTTGGAAAATGAAAAGAAATAATTAGAGGTTAAAGTCCAAGAGTTAGAAGAAAATTTTCAAGGTGCATGAAAATTAGGAGAAACTCTTTTGGCAAGTAGGAATCCTTCTCTTGCATACAATTTGAATAATTTTATAGATGGCAGCTTCTACAGATCTCCTGTCATCTTATAAACTTTTGTAGCCAACAACATTTTTGAAAATTTTCTATAGTGCTGAACCCAATCAGTAGGATTTTCTTTGTGAATTCTATATGCATGACTTGATTCTAGGAGATCATGAGCACAATAAATTTTTGATAAACCTTCATGTAGGAGAAGTCCAACTGAGAGCATTACATTCTACATTCAAAAATCAGATAGCATGGAAATGCAGATTTGAGGACTATACAAATCATGCTAAGACTACAAGATTATGTGTTAGACTAGCCTTTCCTATTCCCAGATTGATTAAATAGAATTTTCACTATGCTTTGTTAAATGAAGAGGTTAAGACACATTATTTACAGGCTCTATATGATTGCACTATTTCTTTTGATTCATTTTCAAGATAGAATTTTGATTCAGTAATGACTGCAAGTGTAAACAGATGGGACCAACTTATAGTGCCTCTTAAAAGGTGAGAAGTTATGTCCCCAATTGACTTAAGATGGAGTATGAGGAGAGCATCCTTAATCCTAGAAATTTTGATAGAGGTAACACACTCTAGGGGAGAACAAAAATGGATTGGCATGAGATATAGACCTCCTTTGCTGATCATACCTATTCTAGGATGGTAGAGTTGGGCTCCACAATCAGAAAAAAAATTAGTATATGGAAATAGATGATTCAAACACATCATGGATTTACCAGTAATTCAGATAGACACATAATAGATGAGTTTGATGAAAATGATTTGAGTCAGAGTGTGAAAGTAGAAGCAAGAGCTATGAATGCTAATACATGTTTGCAATGGGACTTGCAAAAGGTAAAGCTTGGAGGAGATGATGAGCTCCAAATATGGGTCATCATTGACATGTTATTTCCTTCAAATCATCTCTCGAAGGATAATATCTTATACAAATCTTAGATTCTTATATAGCTATTACATAGAAAATAGATATTTGTCTTGTTTAAATTAAACCAAAGACTAAATCTTTACTTTGTCATTAATGTCTAATATATAGAATTTTCTAGTGATCTTTTGTGTGAAGAATGCTTAGGAAGAAGACACAGGTGATGTACAAAGAACATTCCATTTTGATCTCCATCTAGTAGATCTAAGGAATCTGTAGGCTTGTTTTTACATACTCTATAGGCTCGTTTCTATGAACTTTGTAGGCTTGTTTCTATAGACTCTATAGGCTCATTTATATAGACTCTAAAAGGTCATTTCTATGGACTCCATAGGGTCAATACCAAGAATTCTATAAGGATATTGGGAAGCTAGAGACTGGATAGGATAAGAAAGAACCTTCCAGCTAGAAATCACATAAGGAGAATAATCACCTGTTATTTTGAAGGACCTAATTTTCATAGATTTATATATAATCATATTTTAGGACTATTATAAGATAGGATATTTGTGTCATTGAAATAATTGGATCTCTTGGAAATCGATATGTTTGGATAAAGGGATCAACTAGGAGTCCTATTCTTTTGCATCCTATTATGAGTTGAATGTATTAGTATAAAGTGTAAGACTTTTGACTATATAAAAGGAGGAAGAAAGGAAAAAATAGGGATATAGAGAAAATAGAGGATTGAGAGTTAGATAAGCATACAAGTTTCAATCAAATTGTAATTATTTCATTTCTATGAATTAATACTTCAAGTTTCTAGCATTGATTAAGTTTTGTTATTGAGTCTGAGAGGAGCAAGGGCCCACTCTCCTTGGAACTAAGAACTATGTATGGTATTTATGTTCTATTTTAATTTTTTTACTATTTTCATTTATTTATAAAAATATCAAAACAAATTCATAATTTAAATAAAGAGAATTTTCTTATTTCTTTTATTTTCTACGCAAGTATCTTTTATTTTACAGTAGAAGTGTGAAGCAGATTTCCTTTCATAAGTAGGAGTGTGAATTTAATTTCTCTACAAACATAAAATAGGCATGTGATCTTTTACTTCCAGCAAAAGAGTGAATTGATTTGATTTCTTTCTTTTTTAGCAAAAGCATTAATTAAGTATTTTAGTCAAAGTTAGAATAGGATCAACAAGCACCCCTATAAGCAGACTTCTAGATCTACCATCCCATACCTTACTACAGATAGCTTTGGAAACTAGCCCTGGTTGATAAGACACTAATTGCATATTGGTTAAATGAGGAGTTAGATGACACTCATCAATTTTACCATAAATGAAGACTAAGCTTTTTCACCCTTATGTTTTTTTAGGAAATCATGTTGATAGATGAGATGAGTTAAACCATAATGTTTAATTGATTTAGTGCCCCTTTTTAATTTATGAGCTGCATTGATTACACCATGATGAAGAAAATATGGTAGGTTTACCTAGCAGTTAGATTTGGTGGCTCATTTCCTTAAATGAATGAGAAGCCACATAGTGTCACCACCAACCACAATGAACTATCCATCACAGGTGAGGTATTTCATGACCCAATATGTGACATTATGCCATGGTGGTGGAAGATTGTCTCAAATGATTCTTCTAGCCATGCCTTATGGAGGTTTTGATAGATTAATATGGTCTTCATTTTCAGCAATGAACATTTTAATTAGATCGATAAAACTCAATTTGTCAGTAACAACCACACCTTCTTCAAGAATCCCTAAAAGTTTGTTGATAACAAAGGAATAAATAGGAATATGCTCACCTTAGAGTATAAAATGATCATCAAAATTTTCTAAAAATCATTGAATGATGTTCTTATGAAAACCCTTAAATGTATTCAATAAATTGATACATCCCACCATTTCAAAAATAACCCTAATAGATTCATCTTGTAATAGAGTTTCCACTGACTCTAGTTTGCTTTTCTTCTTACCCTCCATCTTTGTAGGTTCATATTATTCTTGAAAACTTTATTGTGTGATGAAAAAATTTGCTTGAAATTGCATAGAATAATTAGGAGGTAATGAAACTAGTATATGCTATATCAATGAGTAGTAATGAAGGGGTATCATTAAATTATATCATTAATGATGTCCAAGCACTTTAGAGCACATAAATTTTTAATGAGGGGGCACTTTTTGAGGTCAACATCAATGATGTGGCATGAGGGATCATACTTGGTGGCACTTGAAATGATATTCAAAATGATTTCTACATTAGGTAATATATTTTGAAAAGGTATTTTAGAATAACTTCACATCAAATATTAAAATTCGGAGATGGTTCCATCATTAGTCACATCTATGTGGCATCAAAATAACTTATCCATATTGAATAGTGTTGTCTACCTAATGGTCATACATGTAGAAAATAAAATAGAAAATGTCTAACTTATTGTGAAGGAATTACAAATATACCTCTATTGTAAGGATCTATTTTTATCTCCTAAATTTTCCATGTGTTCTACAAGGATAAACAATTTTGAGAAGAAAATAAGTTGACAAGACAACAGTTCATTATTATTACATAAGTTTCTTCTAAAAAGTGCCATTTTTGGTTTTCAATTTTCATTAGTTTTTTTTAAATATATTTTTTCATTTATTTTTATAGTTTTTTTTTTTTTTTTTTTGGATTTTTTTAAGGAAGGATAAATACCATTTGATTTTTTTTATCACCCCCCCCCCCTTTATTAGATGTCTAATACAAAGATCATCCAAACTTAGTGGAAGAACTAGGCTCTTCCATAGGGTAAAATTGATCTTGATTCTGTTTAATGAATTATTCCTTGCTAAGAGGTATTCTATACAATTTAAGTCTATTACCATTGACCAAAAGTGTACTTTGGTCATCATCAATTGGTTGAAGTTAGACAGAGTCATTTCTATGAATAGTTTTGATCAGGTATGGCCCTAATCATCTTGTCTTGAGCTTACCTTTGAAATGATGGAGTTTAGAATTAAATAGAAGCACCCAATCACCTTATTTAAACTATTTTTTATATGAGTATCATGTCATTATTTTTAGTGATTTTGAATTTTGTTGGTTTGATTGAATGGATCCATTCTTAGTTCATCTGGCCTATTTAGTTGCATGATTCTTTATTTCTTTGCTTCATTAAAATTAATTTCCATATCAGTGGTTCTCTTCAGTATCTATAGTTCAAATTCTATTAGCAACAAAGGTTTCTTTCCAAACATTAGTTCATATGGAGAGAGTTATATGGTAGTCTTCCATGTTTTATTAGATGTCCAAATTGCTTCAATTACTCTATCTACCCAATCTTTCCTATTATTGTTTACTATTTTGGTCAGAATATTTTCAAGCTCTCAGTTGGTGATCTCCACTTTCCCATTAACTTGGGGGTGATATGGCGAGGATTTTTGGTGACTGATTTTGTATAATTATATGAAATCCTTTATCGTGTTAGATATAAATTGAGGTCCTTGATTAAAAAAATAGATCTAGGAGCTCTAAATCTCAACATGATCTTATTATATAGTAAATCAACAACAATTTCATCCCTAGTAAAGGTGAGTTATTACACTTTAGCCTACTTAGTAACATAATTAGTATATACTAATAAATAATCTTTTCCTTGAGATGGTGGGTTGATTGGTGCAACAAAATCTAAACCCTATTTAACAAATGGTTCTAAACTTATTTGAGTATAGTGAAATGTACCTAGGGATATGATATATGGGTTGATGGAGATGGCGATATGTGGCACACATCCCCTTAGTTAGTTATAGGGTACAATATATTAGGATAATAGAGTAACTTATGGAAGTAGTACATTGGGTAATGGTCAGCCTACATTGGATTAGGAGGTTACCCATCCATGGGTTATATATATATATATATATATATATATATATATATATATATATATATATATATAATGGTAAATATATCAAGTAAGCATTGAGTCTTCTATGGTAAGAGGATATTGGAGGTTATCCCCTCAAAGAGACATTGTGGAGTTATTCTTTCTTAAAGGAGTATTATATGGTGTTTCCATACCTTAAGGGTATTTCTATATATATTGAATATCAAGATCATAACAAGTGGTATCAGAGCTTTGATTTGGGCAATTTGTGTGGAGCGAAACCCTAATTTCACTATATCTTTTGAAATATAGGGAATTTTTATTCTAAATTTTTATTAGAGATGTAAAAATATATAAGAGAATCGTGGTAAAAATTTCAGAATTTTTTGATTTGTTTTGAGGGAGTTATTTCTATTCTAGGGTTTATAATAATTTCACTATATCTTCTGAAATATAAGGAATTTTTATTCAAAATTTTTACTGGATATGTAAAAGGATATAAGAGTACAATCAAAAATTCAGAATTTTTTGAGTTGTTTGGAGTGATTTTTTGTGATTTTATGGATCAGTTTTGACATTTTAGGGTTTCATGAACCTTAATTTTTTTTTGTGGATCATGGAGTTGCAAAAATTTTCAAGGGAAGATGATGTTGATGCTAGAGAATGGTGGATCAATTTTAAGGAGAAGAATACTAAATTTTTTTTATGGAAAATAGAATTATGTTTTTCTTTGTCTGGGCCTGCAAAACATTGGTGGACTAATGAATTGAGCTTTGCCACAACAGTATTCTTCATGCGAAGCAATGGAGAAAACCTTCCTAGATCGATGGGATATAAAAGAAAAAGAGGATGTAGAAGAGGAAGAAAATCATGATAATAAAGAAGAAGAAGAAGAAGAAGAAGAAGAAGAAGAAGAAGAAGAAGAAGAAGAAGAAGAAAATGGTTCAAATCATTTGGCTCCAAAGAAATCTGAGTCAATTTTTCAATTTCATGGATGCATTCAAAAGAAAAAGGTGGTTGTGTCCATAAACCCTACCAACAAGTATAACTTCATTAACATGAATGTGGCTAAGCATCTACATGTTCAAGCACATAATATCAAGGAGGTTCAAGTAGATGGTAAGAATATTTCAATGTTTGAAGATCTGAAACTCATTATGGAAAAATATGTTTTGCATTATGGATGATATGGATATAGTTCTTGGATATCCATGGTTAGAGACTTTGGGAACAATGAATACTAATATTCAAAAAAAGTTCATGAAGTTTTGGTATAGGAAAAATAAGATCACTTTACAAGATATCATAGTGAAAAAGGCACCAATAACAATCCAAGTAGATTGTGAGGATGAGATGGAAACAAGTGATGAAGAACATGATGAAGATTCAGATGATATAGATAAAGACACACTACAAATGAACACTTTATATACTCAAGAGACAAAGAAGGAAAAGGTGGAAGAGGTAGAAGCAAAGGTGGATAAGGTCAAGGTATTGGAAAAATTTGAGGTATATAGACACCCACATCATCATGAGAGGAAACAATCATGGAACCAAGTGAGTAAGTGTCATAACAACAATCATTTTATCTATACAGAGAATAAAATTTCTAATCATTATGGATATGAATGGAATCCAAAGTAAAAATACTATGGCACATGGAATGAATGGGGAAATCACTATGACTATGCATGGAAGAATACCTACTATGGTCATGGTTGGAATCAGAGTAGCACAACAGAATATGGTACATGGAATAAAAAGAGGAATAATTATGCTTGGACACCAAATTAGTATAATTATGATCATGAAAGAAATCAAAAGAGCACAATAAAATTTGGAAACAAGATTGGAGAGCTATCACCTACCAAGATCACATATGGATGGCTAGATGATCGAGATTGGAGACAAGTGTGCAATGATTTGAAGCACACTCATTATTTGGTTTCTTCCTATGTTTCAGGGATGAAACATGTCAAGGAGGGAAGGAATGCTATGTACCTAGGGATATGATATATGGGTTGATCGAGATGCCAACATGTGGCACAACATCCCCTTAGTTAGTTATATGGGTACAATATATGAGGATAATAGAGTAACTTATGGAAGTAGTACATTGGGTAATGGTCGGCCTATATTGGATTAGGGGGTTACCCATCCATGGGTTAGATATATGTATATATATAGGAGATGATTATCATGGTAAATATATCAAGTAAGCATTGAGTCTTCTATGGTAAGAGGATATTGGAGGTTGTCCCCTTGAAGAGACATTGTGGAGTTATTCCTTCCTAAAGGAGTATTATATGGTGTTTCCCTACCTTAAGGTTATTTCTACATATATTGAATATCGAGATTATTACATATAGAGAGGAATTTTTTAGGATAGAGTAGGCTTACCCATCCTTTGGCAAGGATTGCATTACCATACAAACATTTTTACAATCTTGTAAAGACATGGACAATAATAACCTATACTAAGAATCTTATGAATGGTATTTTTTATTGAATAATGTCCTCTTCTTGGTTCACTATGGCATGCTCTAATGATGTCAAATACTTCATCTTCTCTGACACACATATGAATTACATGATGACATTTAATTTTAAACAACATGTCTTTAAACTATTTGAAATGAGAACTAGCTTGAATGAAACATTTTCTTTCTTTAGAATAAAGGAATGAGGAAACTTCCATGTTTCTAAGAAATTTTCCAAGTCTACAAACTATGGAGAGTGTAGATATAGAAAATATTTGTTCATCTAGAAAAGAATCCTCCATGGGTTCATCTTCATCTATAGTGATCAATCTGGACAAAAGGTCAGAAATAACATTATAATTTCCAAGTTTGTCTATAATGGTAATGTCAAATTATTGAAACAATAATAACCATCTAATAATTATCCCACTTACTACTAGTTTATTCATTAAATACTTAATAGTTGAATGATCTATATAAATAAATACTTGATAGTCAGTAATGTAATGCCTAAACTTATTTATGGCATAAACAATAGTAATAAATTCTTTTTATGTAGTAGTGTAGTTTTTATCTATGGAAGTAAGATTTTTTATGATATAATAAATGACATGCATTTTTCCTTCCTCATCTCTTTGTCATAAAAATTCCCCTAGTACATTATTGGAAGCATCAGTATAATTATGAAAAGGTTGTTTCCAATTATGTCCTTTCAACTCTCAAGTATTCATGAGTTTATTTTTTTAATTTTTCAAAAGATTCTTAATGCTTATCATTCCATACAAATTCACTATCTTTTGTTAGTAAGGAAAACATAGGTATAACTATTTTTCGAAAGTCTCCAATAAATCTTCTATAATATCTTACATGATCAAGATAAATTTTGACATATGTTTATGTTTGAGGAATGGGGAGACTAGAAATTAACTCAATCTTATTGGGATCCACTTTTATTCCTTGATAAGAGATATGATAACCTAATACTATCCCTTCATCAACCATTATTATACACTTCTCATGACTCAAAAATACTTGATGTTATTCACATATAATGAGCACTTTATCCAAATTGTTAAAGGCTTCATTAAATATAGTGTCATGTATAGTTAAATCATCCATGTATACTTCCACATAATCATTTGTAAGATCAAAAATATGGTGAACACTACTCTCTAAAAGGTAGTAGGTACATTGGATAATCCAAAATGAAGGACTATGTAAGAAAATATTCCTTAGGGGAAGGTAAATATGGTTTTATCTTGATATTTATGGGCTATTATAATTTTATTGTGTCTACTAAACCCATCTAAGAAATAAAATTACTGATTTACTACCAAGTTATCCAAAACCTGTTTAATAAATGGCAAAGGAAAGTAATATCTCATAGTGACTTTGTTCAGTTCTATGTAATCTATGTAGACTCTCCATTTTTCATTATTCTTAGGAAAAATAACCAAGGTGAAACCCATTGAATATTGGATATGGGGTAATTGAATCCAACTTATAATAGTTTTTTTTATCTCTATCTTTACAATTTATTTCAAGGTAGAGTTAATTCTCTGTTGTGCTTGTTTCACTAGTCTAACATTTTTAGTATAGATGTGATGGGTAAAAACATTAGGATTTATTCCTTTCATATCACTTTAATTCCAAGTGAAGGCTTTTGTGTGTCATACCACTACATCAAATACTTTACTTTCTTTCTAATCAGTTGACTAGCTATTGATATTCAACATTTTACTAGGATGGATTGCAATTTTTTTAGTACCTAAAATGATGGAATTTACCTATTTGTATTCACTCATCAAGACATTTAATGGAAATGTATGAGTAGCATGTAAAATTTAGCCACATCCTTATAAAATGTTTCACTTTTGGAGATTAAATAGGTCAATGGATAAAGAAAATCATTTAAAAATGAATTATGTCTATTTTAAGTCCAATAAACTATGTCTTGTTGGATATCTTGTGGACTAGATATCATGTTTGGGGAGCTTATGACATTGTCGTGGTTCTTAGTAATGTAATTAAATTCTTACCATTCATGATTTTTCATTTTTAGAGATATGTTATTAGTCTCTAGATCTATGTTATTAGTGTTTAGATCTAGGCTATCAGTCATCAGATCTAGGCTTTTAGACTTCATAGCTAGGTTATTGGAATTCAGAGCTAAGATGTCAAACTTTAGAGATAGGTTTTCTTTGTCTAAATCTTATGTTATTTGTTCCTAAAATACTTGGACATTTTATTTCATGGTAACCATGGCTAAGGAAGACACACTATTCTAATTTTTTTCAAGTTGATCCACCCATATCTATTCAGAATGATCCATTAAACGTCTAACATGTGGATAAAGGGATATTTGTTTAGCATGAATTCCTGTTATGATTATAGCTAACCAAGCTATTCCAATAATGATTAGATATCCTACCCTCTTGGGTTTAGGTTGAAGGATCATGAAATATATAGGGTATTCCTAGATTCTATGGTGACTAGAACATTTTCTATGGTTGCTTCAAGCACAAAAGTAGATTGATCTTCCATTTTTAAGATTTTAGTGGTAGGCTAGAACCCTATGAGGGATAAATATTCTACTATATTGAAAACCATTATATTGATGGCAACACCCAGATCTATAAGCACATTTGGTATGGACTTGTTCCCTCCTATCAAAATCATCATGGGACTACCAGGGTCTTTGCATTTATAAAAAAGTATGTTTCCAACTAGTAAATCATCAATTTTTCTAGTTACCTAAATTATTTTATGATATTTTTTCTTTCTACCTAGTGCTTTGATGTACAATCATTAAGTGACTTCATTTAACTAAGGAATATCCTTAATATCTCTTAACAATGTAATTTCTATCTTCATCTCTCTTCATCCATGCATCAATTCAGAATCCTCCCTAGGGTTTTCTTCCTTAATTATCTTAGGAAATGGAACAATAGAGAGATCATGAATTGTATTTGGTATGATTTGATTTATGGTGGATTCTACCTTATCTTCATTTGGTTCTTGGACTACATGTGACTCAAGAGTGTTTTCATCAAAGGAAATTTAAGTTATGGAAATGGGTGAATCTCCTACTACCTTTCTTGACTTGAGCTAAACATTATTACACTGAGTTAAACCACTTTTAACACTACTTTCTTGATTAGCTCCATAAATAGGAGTATTTGGTCTATTCTTAAGATTTGCCACTAGTTGGGTAGGTAAATATGGTTTGTTAACATATTTCTCAATTCATGATGGCTATGGTTTTAAAGGCATCAAATTTCGATATGGAAGAAACCTTCTCTATGTTTTATATTTTTTATTTGGGCATTGAGGTGGTGATTATTGTATCTAATGTGGTCATTGGTTTTGTTACTATGCCCAGGGTTGTGAAGAATTTTAAGGCATCCCCCACATTAGTGGCATCCATTCTTGGGTACCCCTTGGTTATGGTTATGGTTGTGGTCCCCACACTGGTGGTGTGACTTGTCCATTCCATGTATTGGGAGGAATTCTTAGACCAAATTAATTTTGAGGCTGAGAGTGTCATTTTCTTTATCTTTGGATAAATTTCACTTCCTCAACTATATATACTATTTTTTTGTACCTAGTTTCTCAAGGTAAGAAGATGATTACAATTTTTGGTGTCATGATCTAGGTCAAAAATACCACATACCTCTATTTTATCTAAAGGACAATCTTTTACCAAATTTTTAAGCCTACATCTAGGATAATATATTGACAACTATTCAGCATTGGTGGCATTGGATTTTGCTTTGAATCCATTTAATATGGATGCCAACTGTACTAGAATATCTATTTTGAAATTAGAAAATTCTTCCATTAATTGACCAACTACAGATGATTTTCCAAACTCTAATTTCTTTATGCTAGGTCTTATCCTAGAATAGTTAGTACATAATGCTAAAATGTGATGAAAGTTTAACTTGTCAATGCCACCCTTTTCCATTAGGTTCAAATCATCACATGCATCATCATCTAGGCCTTTAATAAATGTTATCTTGATGACCTCCTCTATGATTTGGTAACCACTCCATTTATGGGAAAGTATAAAAATTTCAAGGTAATCTTCTAAGGTTTCATCTTCAATTTGTTTAATCTTGAAAAAATCTTCTTTTCATTCCATGACTCTATAATAATCATGATATTTATCAATAAATGTAGTTTATATTTATTCTCAAGTACTTAAATAATTATCCTCAATGCCCATGAACCATCTCATGGGTACGTTCTTAAGTGTGTATGGAAATAACTTCAACTTCTAATTATTTGTGATATAGTCATATATTTGATAGAGAACCTAAAATTCAAAGAGGAATTGATTTGGATCCTCTAAGGATTTATCTTTAAAAGTAGGTAAAATATATGGAAAAATATTTTTGACCCAAGATAATTAGATAGGAAAATGTTTTATCCTATTGAGGTTGTTTATCATGGTTTTCTACATGTGCATGTACATCTCCCATATTTTCTTCCTAACTTTAGTTATCAATCCAATACAAGTTTTCTTCTTGGGTTTTCAACCTATGGTCTACCTCAGGAGGATAATATTTTTTGGTGATTATATATTATTCTTATAGATATTATGGATCAAATCCAACTATTCCAAAAATGAGGATTCTCAAGTTTAATTATTTGTATAAGAGAAGATGTCTTAAATATAATTCTTCCTGTAGGATTTGTTTGTGAGGATGAACCTTTTTCAAGAGATGAATAAGAAAAATTACATATATAGATTTTAATTTCCTTTATTTCACTTCCTAATCTTTTAAATAAGGATAAAATCATTTATTCTTGTTTTATTACAGAATATTTAGAGATAAACTGTCCTTGAGAATATCTTAGACAATCCATAAATCTAAGGAGTCTTTAGTTGTTTTTGTGTTTTTAGTGTATATGATTATTTTTTAATTTTCCTTGTATAAATCTAATATAGGATATCACTAACACTTATTAATCAATAATCCCCAATAATGACATAAAAATGATAGGTTGTCGTTATACCTTTCATTTAACCAATCAATGGATTGGTGTCATTTTATACCAAGGCTAGTGTCCAAGGCTATATGCAATGAGATGTTGGATATTTGAGTTAATATTTCATGGTTTGTGGGGGTGTTTACTCTATTGTTTATTTCTAAATCCTAAGGATAGTAAATAATATTCTAATTCTATTTTGAATAAAAAGTAAATCTATAAAGTTTTGCTAACTGAATATCCACTATGGTATTCCTTATTAAAAGTATTCTTCGATTTACACCACCAACATCCAAAATTTAATATATGGCATAAGACACTATAGTTTCCTCACTTGACTTGTTTGGTCAGGTAGAACAACGTTGTATTTTAGAATGTGAGAATGTCAATTTCCTATTGTCACTTAGACTCCTTCCTGACAATTTCTAAATATGATGATGAGTTAAAAAATCTACTTATTATGAGAATTGAAATACATACTTTACATAAATAAAACTCACTTGATTTTAATTGAAATAAAATTTTAATTTAATGAAAGCACACTTGCATTAAAATAAAATACACTTGTGTTAAAAGGGAAATCATACTTTGTAGTAGGATAATATATACTTGAATCAAAAGAAATATAATTTTAAACTGTAAACTAAAAATACCAATTATCCTAATCTTTGGAGAGAAGTGGGCCCTTATTCCTTCCTCAGAATAAGATCAATTTTTACTCAGTCATGGAATAAAATGCTGAACTTTATTAATACTTCATTAAAAGGAACATATATAGATGTTACAAATTCTATGAAATGTTTCTTCTCTCTATTCTATTCTCTATTATCTAATTACCCTGGAATGAGGAGACATGTATTTAAAGCAAATCTAAATGACTATTCTTAGAATAAAAAATTTGGTGATCTAAACATCCAAATCCACTTATTCAAAATAGAAGATTTAGGAATCAAAACCCATGATTATAAGGAGGTATTATAACTAATTCAAATAATAATTGACTAAGTAAAACTAGCATAGATATGAAGAGATTATGTTTGGTTTAGAAAATATAAATACATTTATATCTAGATCATTTTAGACCATTACTATTAATAGTAATGTGTAAAATAAGATATATAAAGAAGAAAAATATATATACATACATTAGATATCTTTGAAATTGTTATATTGATATGCAAATTATATTTGGGAATCTTAAAAGCATGGATATGCATCTTTAGAGCATGACTAGATAGGTATTCAAAGTGTATTCATAGAAAAACTAGATAGGTATGTGGATCATCTTCAAAGCTCAATTTGTTATACAACAAGTCTTCAGAACTATTGCCAAAAAGGTGTTGTTAAAACTGTTGATGACTTTTTAAAAAAATCCCTTCATAGGGATGTATATTTGTATACAAAAATATGCTCATTTCATCCAATTTAAACCTAAATAATAAGGTAGATAATCAATAATGTATCACATACAAACAAAAAATAATTTTACTTATTTCTTACATAGATGAGACCTTAACAATTAAGTGCAATGCAATATATAACCAAGAGGCAACACTTATGGATGGTTATATGAGATATAATGAGATATTAGAATTCTCATCAATGAGAACTCAAATGGAGTTATAGATCAAAATTTATGAACTCTAGAAGTTTATAATTTGCATCATTTATTTTCAAAACTTTTTAAAGTCCATACATGACCATGAGGGTTTGAAAAATTCTAAAAACATAACTAAATAGATATTGTTATTTATAGCTAAATTGTACTTCCCTAGATAGTCATTTTGTCATAAATGAGAGCTCAAATGGAGTTATAGATAAAAGGTTATGGCCTCCAAAATTTTCAAATCCACATCATTTGTTTTGAATAAATTTTAGAGGCCATATATAGATATTATTGGCTAATTTTGGCCCACATACCAAGATTGTACCTGGATAGATCAGCTAAGTAGAGATCTAGATGGAATGAGTAGATCAAAATTAGGAGAAGAAGATCTCATACTAATTACAAAGCTTTTGAAGGACTTTAAGAAAGATTAAAGTGAAATTTGTTGATCCTTGGGAAGTAAGATTGAAAATAGGTATAGGATTTCAAAGTGAAAAAGACCAATAAGTTCTCATGGTGTTACAAGAATTTAGGGGCATGATTTAGGTTGAAAAAAGTCTTATAAGTTCATTATATCCTTCTAAAGAGATAAAAAAGACTTGAGGAAGCCTATGAGAACTAGGCCATCATAAAATGTCATGCACAAATGAATAAATCAAGTTGGTTGTGCATTTAATAGATTTACTTGGAAAGCTTCTTAGGCTAAAATATTACATGGACATTAAGTTATTCATTCTTAAATCATGCTCTACATTTTTTGTATTTTGATGAGCTTATTATCTTAAGATATATGAATTCAAATTTAAACTATCAGATTAAGATGTACATGGGAAAGTCAAGTTAAAGATATGGAAATTAGCCATTTGAATTCAAATGTTCCAAGGTTTAATGTAGATCTGATAAGTGTCAAGATCATGGGAGCTTAAGTTGAGATCCAATGGTGAGTAAGCCATAAATGATGTTAGTAGGTATAGAAGACCCAATAGAGTATTTAAATCATACATCAAATATCAATGATGAGCTCACAATCAAAATTTTTGCATATCCTAAGATTTAATGCATGATTAATGAGTGGTAAGATTTTGTGTAGCTAAACATAAATTTAGTGGTGCATAGTGACTGACAAAGATAGTGGGTCCAAGAAGATCAATGGTACATGATCCATCATAAAAAATAGATCTAATGGTGAGTGATGGTTCAAAATGTTAGTGGATCCTAAGAGCAAATCCATAGGTGACAAGTTTCTCAACTGTATTAAACTAGAAGAAGATCTATGGATCATATCCATTTGTATAGAAATAAATTTATGGTGTGAGTCAAGGTCAAAAAGTCAATAAGGATCAAAGGAGGCACGAGGATACCAAGTGTCTTATTTTGATCAGCCTAAGTGAATGATTAATGGCTAATAAATAAATTTGAGCCCAAGAAATTTTTGATGGACGTTGATGAAGTAGTTTTTGACCTAGACCAACGTAGATGGATGTATAGAGCTAATTTTGAATATAATCCTAGGATGAATTAGAATAGATTATTAAAAATTAAACATTACCATTAAATATTTATAAAGTTATAATAGGTCTTTTTGAGTCTAACATATATTAGAATTAAGCTAATAGGTTGTTTGAGCAACATAAATACACCTAAGTAGATATAATGACTGTATAAAAACTAGTAAATGGGATTGGTTTTCATCTATAGTAGATATGTGTATGGGGGTTGAGGTAAATAACATGTCAACGTATAAATATGATAATCATATCATCCACAATTTAATAAAAAAATTCATCCACCTAAAGTAGACATGGCATGGCTCCTCTATCTAGATCCAAGATATGAGTATTTTGTCCTCATAAGCAAGTCAAGTAGAAGATGACATAGATTTCCAATAACATTAATGCATGGGGAGATTTAGCAATTGGTATAACTTTTATCTTGATCATTGATGATTCCTTCTCCATTCTCCCATGCATGTTACCCATCCTCTCTTTCCCTTCTACTATAAATATAGGATTTAGGATTTGAATTTCATCCCTCTCTTGGGCATGACTAGACTCTACCAAGATTGATCTCTGTAACCCCCTGACATAAATAGATGATTGTTTCAAATTTCATTCATCTAGTATAGTGTGTTAATATCAATCTAATTTGCATATGTGGTATAAATATCTCCTTTTTCAAGTCTTAATTTCACCTAACTATTAGTTTATCTTGTTATTAAGGTCATGTTAGTGTTTAATGTCATTTTATTATAGCTATCAAGTGGATACATTGACTAGCTAGTGCTTTGAATTAGGCCTTCCAATCACTTCCCTTAGGTTTTGATTACTTGGTGAACATTTTCATGAAATATTGATGCATAACAAACATTTGGTGTTATAGATTCAATATTTTACTTGTCTCATTAGTGTTTTTATAAGTTTAAGTAGAGTGGATGAGTAATAAATTTTGGTGCATCACCAATACTATCTTAGATTTCATTTCATTTATCTTTCTCTCCCTTTTCACCCTATTAATTAGTAGGTTTTAGTGGAAATGAACTAAGTAATACATTAGAAGAGCTAGCCTCATTAAAGATCCTAATGTTTGACCCAATTTAGGTAACCCATAGCCTAGGGTCATTCCCATATAGGAATAGATTTAAGTAGAGGACCTCAACAATCCTTTGTTTAGATAGGGTAAAATATAGGTCTACAATAGTTTTAGCATGCTCGATGGGACTCAATTTTATCTATTAAATCAAGTAAGAAACACATTCATCTTTAGAATTAGTTTCAAGTGTTCCTTGATCCTTATCTCAAGGTATGATGTATATTCTTGTTCATGATTTTAGTTATCTTCACGTTTTATAGGCTATGATAGCCTATAGAAAAGGATAATATATTTCCTCTCCTTGTCAACTATTTTAAAATAATCCATATACCTCTTTCTATGATCCTCACCAATAGTATGAGGACCTATATTAGTTATACATGCATGAGTACTAGCCTAATCTTCCCTATGAATAGCTAATCCACCATAATATTGTCCCTTATTAGTCTTATGATGAGCCCCCTTGTTACCAAAATCATCAAGCCTCTTATTAGTCTCATCTACCCCATCTCTAGCCTAGTTACGCTCTTGATTAGTCATGGTAGCTACATGAAATTCCTGAATATCCTACTCATACCTTAAGCCATTTTATATATATCCTTAAAAAAACTCTATTAGAGTAGGAGAGTAATATGATAAACATTGATATGTTGAAGGGGTATGGGTAGGAAATTATAAAACATGTAATTAGAGGGGTTAATAATTTAGTGTATTAAGTGAAATAAATTCGGATGTATTTCATTAGGATAGGTTATTCTAGAAACAATAATGACATGCACAACATATATGGACTCATCTCTAAGATTGAGGAGAAGTCAAACACCTCATTTACCATCCTGCCTTCCCTCATTCACTCCATGTCAACCTCATTTTAAACTTCCCGTAACCACTCATAATCCCTCACCAAATTATTTTAAAGGTCATCATAGTTCTTCCCAACTCCTCTCAACCATGCCCTTATGGATATCTATCTAAGGGAGAGTCAAGGAGGAAAGGCAAGTTTGTGTTGAAAGAGATAGCCATCATGAGAAATCAAGGTCTAATTTTATATCCTCCCTTGCTAATAATTTTTAAGTTAGATATAAACATTTTTACTAGACATTTAAAACTACAAAATCAACATCACCTCAATTTTACATACCTCCTTTCATTCCTCAAGCCATAATGCACACTATGCAAGAAAACCATAAGCCCAAATTTCCATCTTGGAAGAAAATCATGTAGTCAAGGAAACCCAAATTTACTCAATCCCTACCCTTCCCTCCTCAATAATATAAGTCCTTTCCCTCATGGAGATCCATCCAAATTGATATGTAGAATGAGGAAGAAGTGGTGATTATTGAAGAAAAGCAGCTAAAGACAAGGAAGGAGGAGGAGAACCAAAATCAAAAGGTTAAAAAAGAAACTATAGTTTTTCCATCTTAGAGGTCTATCAAAAGATGTTCTAAAATTAATATGGATACTTCAATGATGATTTTTGAATGGAAATTTTCAACTATCAAAGAGTCTCAAGAAGGCTATGAGGAAAATGAAGTTCTGGAAAAAGAGGTTGCTCCTTCCATTTCCCAACTCAACTTGATTTCCCTACAAAAATTTATTTAAGAGTCAACCATTCCCAAGGTTTCAATTTTAAATAAGGTTACCTCCATTCCCACGCCCATCCATGAACCATCCATCATACCCCATACTCCATATCCAACTTATTATCCCCCCATCACATCTTATCCTTCACCTCAAACCCGTGATCCTATCCATCAACCTTCCACCCCACCCTTTCTTGAGAAGGAACCCATTTTGAGAGAATCAAGAGAGGAGGAAATAACTCAAGCTATAATTGATCAACAGGATATCATGAGTGACTATAAATAATAAATAAACATAGGGAATCCCCTTGGTAAACACAAGTGTAACTCTACTTTATTAAATGAAGAGAAACACATTAAAGATCCTACTCTAGATATTGGTAAAAAATATAATGTGAAAGAGGATGTACTTGATAAAGACCTCTTACCTACTATCCATGATGATATAGTTATTAAAGGTGACATTGATGAGGAATATGGCTTAGGCAAAGGTTCAATGTAAAATGCAAGAAATTTGACAAATTGGAACATGAAGGTGAATATTTGTAGTTGGTCATGAGCATATAATCATGAAGGATTTTGATGTAGTTTCTACCCAATAAATTGTGAACATAGAGGATGAGGCCAAGGCATAAGTTGTGGTTATTAAAGGATAGTCAAGATCTCTAAGTTTGAAGCCTTTTCAAGGATTTTAGGATATGGTGAAGTGAATATTGATGTTTCCAAACATCAAATACATTTTGTCATAGAGGAAAACAAGGTTAAAAATCCTACCATATTTTCAAGATTGAATATTAAGGTTCAAGTACCTGAGAAGGTAGAGAAGAGGTTTTCCATTGAAGACAATGACCAAAATTGGGTAGAATATGTAGAGCTCATGGATGATCTTGAAGAATTTGTAGCTAAGAAGAAGCCTAATCTTATTGAGGGCACCATGGAAATTAAGAAGGTATGTGTTATTGAACCATCATTGGAGGTTGTAGTTGAGAATCCATTTGAGAAATCTGAGACTATCTAGATGTAATACAAATTCAATTCTATAGTTAACCTAGTTAGAGCTACTTGGTTCTAACTAAACATCATGATAATAAAGTTAGTAGATACCATAATGAATAAAGAGTCATCAAGGCTAGGGGTAAAAATTATACATGCCTCATTCAATCCCTTATCCTAAGATACAAGGGGTTTTCAAACTTTCATTTTGATCCCTGAGGAAAGGTATATGTAGATATAAGTTGTACATATTAGGGTAGTTTTTGTTAAATTCCTCTAGGTGCCATCTTAGCACATTTTTTTGTTGTCCTTGCTTTGTTTAGGTTAGTTTCCATATTTTGTATGCTTTATTTCTTGTTTTGGTGGTTGTTATCTTTATCAAGAGGTTGATTGTAGTTAAGGTTTAATTTTGTCATTATTTATAAGTCCAAAATTCATGTAAGTGTCTAGGTTATCAAGGATAAAAGGCATGTTTCTTAGTTAAGTCACCAAAGATGTTGGCCAATTTTGGCCCACATACCAATTTTTTACTTGGATAGGTCAATAGAGTAGAGTTTTAAATGGAATGTGTGGACCATAAGTAGGAGAATAAGATCTCATATTTCACACAAATAATTTGAAATAATTTAAGTAAGCTTAAAGTGTAATTTTTTTATCCTTGGGAAGTAGGCTTGGAAATAAGTCTAAGATTGAAAAATGAAAAAGACTAGTAGGTTCTCATGTTGTTCCAAGCATTCAAGGGCATGAATCAGGTTGAAAAAATTCTTATAAGTTCATTGGATCTTTATAAAGATACATAAATGACTTGAGAAAGCCTAGAATAACTAGGTCATCATCAAACATCATGCATAGATGAATAGAACAAGTTAGTTGTACATTTAATAGATTCACTTGAAAATATTCTCAAGCCAAATGATTACATGGACATGAATTTAATTATGCCTAAATCATGTTGTATAAATTTTGTATCTTGATGAGCTTGATTTCTCAAGATATAGGCATTCAAAGTTGAAATAGTAGAGTAAGATGTATGTAGGTTTGCCAAGTTAAAGATGCAACAAATAGCCATTTGAATTCAAATGTTTCAAGGTTTAACATGGGTCTGATAAGTGTCAAGATCATGGGACCTTAAGTTGAGATCCAATGGTGAATGGGTGATTAGTGATGTCAGTGGGTCTAGAAGACCCAATAGAGTGCATTAAATCATGCATCAAAGTTTAATGATGAGCTTGCAGTCAAAAAGTTACCATATCCTAAGATTGAATGCATGGCTAACAAGTAGCAATATCTTGGGTACTTGAATGGAAATCTAATGGTGCATGGTGATTTATGAAGATAATGGGTCGAATAAGATTGATGGTGTGTAATTTAATGTAAAAAGTAGATCTAATGGTGAGAAATGGTTCAAAAGGTCACTGGATCTTGAGAGCAAATGCTTGGGCGACAAGTGTTTCAATCGTGTTAAGCTACCAGAAGATCTATGGCTCAAGTCTATTGATATAAAAGAGGATTGATGGTGTTATTTAAGGTCAATAATTCAATAAGGATCAAAAGAGTCATGAGGATGATAAGTGTCTTATTTTTATAGGCCTAAATTAATGATTGATGGCTAATGAACAAAGTTGAGCCTAGGATATTTTTGATATAGGTCGATGAACTAGTTTTAGACCTAGACCCAGGCATACAGATGCATAGATATGAATTTAAATATGATATTAGGATGAACCATAATGGATTATTCAAAATCAAACATCTCTATTAAATCTATGAAAAGGTGGAATAGGTATTTTTGGGTCTAATATAGATTGAAGGTAAGCTACTAGGTTGTTCGAGCAATGTAAATACACCTAGGTGGATATGATGATTGTACGAAAAATAATAAATGGGATTGGTTTTCATCTATAGTAGATATTTGTCTAGGGGTTATAATAAAGGGCATGCCAAGGTATAAATATGATAGTCATATCATCCAAAATTTAGTAGAAACATTAATCTACCTAAATCAGACACGACATAGCTATGTCCAGATTCAAGATATGAGGATTTTATCCTCATAAGCAAGTCAAGTAGAAGATGGCATAGAGTCCTAGTAAAATTAGTGCATGGGGATCTCAAGGATTTGGTATAGATGTTGTATTGATCATTTATGATTCTTCTCTATTCTCCCATACATGTTAACCATATATTCTCTTTCCCTTCTATTATAAATATAGGCTTGTAAGCCTTGAAATGTATCCCTCTCTTGGGCATGACTAGACTCTACCAATATTGATATTTGTAACCTCCTGAGATAAATATATGACTATTTCAAATTCCATTATTTTGTTATAGTGTTTTAATGTTAGTTTTATTTGCATATGTGGTATAAATCTCTCCCTTATCAAGTCTTGATTTCACCTAACTCCTAGTTTATCTTGTTATGCAGGTTATATTTAGTGTTTAATGTCATTTGATTGAAGCTAGTAAGTGGATACATTGACTACATAGTGCCATGAATTAGGCCTTCCCATCACTTCCCTTAGGTTTTTATCACTTATTAAACCTTTGCATGAAATATTTATTCATAATATACATTTGAAGTTATAGATTTAGTCTTTTGCTTGTCTCATTAGTTTTTTAGAAGTTCAAGTAGAGTAGATGAGAAATCGATTTTGGTGCATCACCAATATTAGCTTAGATTTCATTTTCAGTTATCTTTCTCTCCATTTTCACCCTATAAATTATTAGGTTTTAGTGTAAATGAGCTAAGTGATACATTAGAGGATCTATCCTTGTTAAAAATCCTAGATGTTTAACCCAAGATTAGGTATCCCATAGCCTAGGGTCATTCCCATGTTATACTAGATTTGAGTAGAGGACCTAAATAATAATTTTCTTAGCTAGGTTGAAATTTATGTCTACAATATATACGAGAGTTTAAAGTTTTCTAAAAACATTCCTAAATTGATAGATCTATTATGGTTTAATTGTACTTTCTGAGATGATCATTTTGGTGCAAATAAGAACTCAAATAGAGTTATAAATCAAAAGTTATAGCCTCTAAAAGTTTGGAGTCTACATCATTTATTTTTAAAACATTTTATAGGCCATACATGACCATATGACTTTTTGAAAATTTATAAACGCATTCCTAAATGGATATATTCAATAAATGAACATCTAATATGGTTGATTTTCACACAAACTAGAGCTTAAAATGAAGTTATAAATCAAAAGTTATGGCATCCATCATTTTGGACTCCACATCATATATTTTTATAAAATTCAAAGGAAATTCATTAACATATTATGGTAATAAATTTATAAAAATATCACTAAATGGATAGAGCTATTTATTTCTAAATTTTACTTTTGAGGGTCATTTTGGTGTAAATGAGAGCTCAAATGGAGTTATGGACCAAAAGATATGGCCTTTATAAGTTTAGACTCTACATAATTTATTTTAGAACTTTTAAGAGGTAATTCATGACCATATAAGGGTCCAAAAATATATAAAAACATCCATGAATGGATAGACCTATTTATTGCTAAATTATACTTTTTGATGAGCATTTTGGTGAAAATGAGAGATAAAATAAAGTTATGGTTCAAAATTTATGGCCTCTATAATTTTGGACTCTACATTATTTATTTTTAAAACTTTTTAGAGGCCATAATTAACCATCTAAGGGTCATAAATGTTCTAAAAACACCCCTAAATAGATAGAGTGTTTTATAGTTGAATTGTTTTTTTTCAAGATGGTCTTTTTAATGCAAAGAGAACTCAAATAGAGTTACAGATCAAAATTTATCTCCTATAGAAGTTTTGAATCCTCATTTTTTTTAGAAATTTTCAAAGGCTATACATGACCATATGAGGATCCAATTTTTTTTAAAACATCCCTAAATGGATAGTTATGAGTACAAATTTTATTTTTATTATCCTTGAGAAGTCAAAGGACTAAGATGAATAATAACTTTCATTGAGAATATATTTTTTTATATGAATGAATTTCTTGATATAGGTAAGGATTAGCCTTGTCTTTTTTTATGTCTTATATTGTAAAAAATTACTATAATATGTTAGGGTGATTTATCCATCTATAGGACTCTAGATTGGGAAGTGTTTATCCTCTTGGTTCCCAATCTGGTATGTTATGCAATGCTAGAGTCTATTATGTCTAATGATGGTTAGTATTTATTACACTATCCAATATAGTCTAATAATAGAATAGATATATTATGGATGAATTATAATTTATGAGATAGTCATTTTGGTGTAAATGAGAGATCAAATAGAGTTATAGATCAAAATTTATTGCCTCCAAAAGTTTTAATTTTTTCAACTCCTCATCATTTGTTTTGAAAACTTTTCAACTACCATACATGACCATATGAGGATAATAAAAGTTTTAAAAACATCAATAAATGGACATATATATTTATATCCCTAAATTTTAATTTTTGAGATGGTCATTTTGGTACAAACAAGAGATCAAATGGAGTTACGAATCAAAAGTTATGGCCTCTAGAAGTTTAGACTCCACATCATTTATTTTCAAATCTTTTTGTAAGCCATACATGAATATATGAGGGTTTGTGAATTTTTTAGAACACATCTAAATGGATAGAGTTGTTTATGGATGAATTATACTTTTTGAAATAATTATTTTGACATAAACAAGATCTCAAATAGACTTATGATTTAAAAGTTATACCCTCCAGAAGTTTAGAATCTGCATTATTTTTTTCCATAACTCTTTGGAGGCCATACATGAAAATGTGAGGGTCTACAAAGTTTTAAAAATATCTATAAATTGATAGATCTATTTATAGTTGAATTGTATTTTCTTAGATATTTATTTTGGAGAAAATAAGAACTCAAACAAAGTTACAGATCAATAGTTATGGCCTCAAAAAATTTGGACTCCACATCATTTATTTTCAAAACTTTTTAGAGGCCATATGTGACCATCTGAGGGTTAGATAAGTTCTAAAAACATCCATAAAAATATATATCTATTTATGGCTAAGTTGTACTTTTAGATATGGTCATTTTGGCTTTAACAAGAGCTCAAACATTATTACAACTCAAAATTTATGGTCTCCAAAATTTTGTACTCCACATCATTTTTTTATAAAAAAGTTAGAGGTGATACGTGATAGTATGAGGGTTTTTTATGTTTTATTTTTATTAGATTTGGAAAGTTTAATAAACTATTTTATACAGCATCTTGGAGCAAACTAGACATCCTTATTGTGTTCAAATGCTATAAAACATAAAAAATGACTATAAATAATATAAGGCTTTCAATAGATATTCATGATCATTTTAGAAGATATAAAGATCGAATGCACATTTTTTTCTTCTTTTTATCTATAGAATTGTTTTTTTTTTTTTTTAAATTTTTAGATCTGTATTTTTTTATTTTTTCTACATATTTGACTTTTCTTTTAGTTTTTAGAGTTGATTTTTTTTCTATTTTGGGGGGCTTTGAGAAGTTTTAAGAAATATTTTTTTTAGCATCTTGGAACAATACATACATCTCCATTGCATTCAAAAGACAAAAAATATAATAATCAATTGTAAACACAATAAAGTTTTTTAAAGATTGAATATGTAATTTTTCATTCTTTTATCTATAAAATTGACATTTTTTCAGTTTTCATATCTTTAGTTTTTAATTTTTATACATTTTTTTATGTTATATATATGAAGTTTTTAATTTTTTAATTTTATTAGCTTTGGAAATGTTTTTATTAATTATTTTATTTAGCATCCTAAAACAAAATAAACCTCTATATTGTGTTTAAATGTCAAAAAACATAAAAATCAACTATAAACACCATATTGGTTTTCGACAAACTTTCTAGATTGTTTATGAATATTTAAAGATTAGATATGTAGATTTTTAGTATTTTACCTATAAATTTGACATTTATTTTAGTTTATAGAATTTTTGGATTCAAAAAATTCTAAGAAAATATTTTCTATAGCATCCTAGATCTCTAATGATTTCAAAGGTTGAAGACCACAAGAATCAATTGTAAACACCATAGGGTTTTCTAATAAACCTTTTCTCTCATTTTTTAATATTTAAAGAATTGAATATGCATTTTTTCTTATTTTATTTGCAAAATTATTTCTTTTATTTTTTTAGATATGTAATTTTTTTTTCCTACATCTTTGACATTTATTTTAGTTTTTAGATATTATTTTTTTCTCTTTTTTTGGCTTTGGAAAGTTTTATGAAACTATTTTCTGAAGCTTCTTGGAGGAAAATGTAAATGTCCATTACATTCAAACACTAAAAAAATAAGAATACACTAAAAACACTATATGATTTTATGATATACCTTTCAGTCATTTTTATAGATTTAAAGATTAGGTATATAATTTTTCATTCTTCTATCTACAAAATAAGCATTTTTTAAGTTTTCATATCTTCAATTTTTTATTTTTTCTACATATTTGACATTTTCTAGTTTTTGATGTGAATTTTTTTATTTTATTTTTATTGTCTTTGAAAGGTTTTAAGAAACTATTTTTGAATTTAGAGCAAAACAAACATCTTCATTATGTTCAAAGGACAAAAAACATAAGAATCAATTGTAAACCCCATAGAGTTTTGTGACAGACCTTTTGGATTATTTTTTGAAGATTTAAAGATCAAATACATAGATTTTAATTCTTTTATCTATAAAATTGACATTTTTCAGTTTCTAGTTATAATTTTTCATGTTTTCTTCATATCTTAGATTTTGTTTAGTTTTTCAAATATGAAGGTTTCTAAAGTTTTTGGGCTTTAGGAAGTTTTAAGAAACTAGTTTATACAACATGATTAAGCAAAACATATATCTCTATTATGTTTAATGTTTGAATACATAAGTATAAAATGTAAACACCATAGAGTTTTGTGATAATATTTTGGTCATTTTTTCTAATTTGAAAATTAGATATGCAGTTTATCATTCTTTTATACATAAAATAGTCATTTTTTTAAGTTTCCATGTCTACATTTTTTCATTATTAGACACACATAAAAAATTATATATATGTAGGTATTATTTTTATTTACAAAATAGACATTTTTTTAGTTGTCATATTTGTAGTTTTTCCATTTTTTGCATATTAAACATTTTTTTAGTTTTTAGATATGATGTTTTTTTGTGGCTTTGGGAATTTTTATAGAATTCTTTTATGTAGAATATTTGAGTAAAACAAACATCTACATTATGTTCAAAGGCCAAAAAATAAAATAATCAACCGTAAACACCATATGGTTTTCTCAAAAAATGTTCTCATTTTTTAAGTTTTAAAGATTCAATCTGTATTTTTTCTTCTTTTTATCTACAAAATTGACATTCAAAAAATTCAAATATTAATTTTTTCATTTTTTACATGTTAATATTTTTCCAATTTTTAAGAATGAAGTTTTATTTTCTTAGCTTTGGAAAGTTTTAGGAAACTATTTTTTGTAGCATCCTAGAGTAAATTTGGTATCTCCATTACATTTAAAAGATAAAAAACATAAAAAATGATTATAAATATTTTTATAATAAACCTTATAGCTCATTTTTTCATATTTAAAGAATTATATATGTTTTTCTTCTTCTTTTTATATGCAAAATCAGCTATTTTTTTCAATTCTTTCAGATCTATATGTTTTAGTTTAATACATATTCAACATTTTTTCAGTTATCAATTATGAAGTTTTTTTGGATTAGAGCTCAAATGGAGTTATAGATCAAAATTTATGGCCTTTCTAAGTTCTAAACTTTTTGACTCTGCCTCATTTGTTCTTATAAAAATTTAAGGCCATACGTGAATGTATAAGGGTCATAAAGTTATGAAAATATCTAAATAGATAGAGTTAATTATGGTTAAATTATACTTTTTGAGATTGTTGTTTTGGAGTAAACAATATCTCAAACAAAGTTACAGATCAAACCTTATGGCCTTTGGAAGTTTGGAATCCACATTATTTGTTTTCAAAACTTTTTGGAGGCCATACATGATCATCTAAGGTTGTGAAAAGTTTTAAATACATCCCTATATATATATATATATATATATATATATATATATATATATATATATATATATATATATATATATATATATATATATTTTATGTCTATATTATACTTTTTGAGATGGTTTTTTTGGTGTAAATGAGAGATCAAATAGATTTATGGATAAAAATTTATGGTCTCAATAACTTTAGACTTTTTATAATTTTGTTTCAAAAATTTTTAGGTTTCATACATGAACATTTAAGGGTCAAAAAAAAGTATTGAAAGCATCCCTAAATGTATAAAACTATTTATTAATGACCTGTATTTTATGAAATAATGGTTTTGGTGTAAATAAGAGCTCAAAAAGAGTTATAGATCAAAAGTTATGACCTCTAAAAGTTTGGATTCTGTACCATTTATTTTTAAAATATTTTATAAGCCATACGTGACCATTTGAGGGTCCAAAAATCTATAAAAATGTCTCTAAATTGATATCATTGTTAATCACTAAATTTTAATTTATGAGATAGCCATTTTGGCACAAACAAGGACATAAATAGAGTTATAAATAAAAACTTATGGATCTAAAAGTTTAGACTCTGCATCATTTATTTTCATACATTTTTAGAGGCCATATGTGACCATATGAGGGTATAAAAATTTATAGAAACATCTCTAAATGGATATACCTATTTATGGATGAATTTTACTTTTTAAGAGAGTCATTTTTATGTAAATGAGAGCTCAAACAAAGTTACAGATCACTGGTTATGGTCTTTAGAAGTTTGGATTTCATATCATCTATTTTCAAAACTTTTATGATGCCATACACGACCATATGAGGGTCATAAATTTATAAAATGTCCCTAAATTAATAGATCTATCTATGGCTGAATTATACTTTCTAAGACTATTGTTTTAATGCAAACGAGATCCCAAAGAGAGTTACAAATCAAAATTTTTGGCCTTTAGAAGTTTAAATGCTACATTATTTGTTTTAAATACTTTTTAGAGGCCATAAATGACCCTTTAATGGTCATAAAAGTTCTAAAAACATCCCAAAATAGATAGACCTATTTATGGCTAGCTTTTACTTTCCAAGATGGTTGTTTTGGCATAAATGAGATTTCAAATAGAGTTATAGATAAGAAGTTATGGCCCTTAGATGTTTGGAATTTGCATAATTTATTTTTAGAAAATTTTAAAGTCCATGACCATATGAGGGTTCAAATTCTTTTCAAAATGTCTCTAAATGAATAAAGTTGTTTGTGGTTGAATTATTTTTTTTGAGCCAGTTGTTTTGACACACACGAGAGCTTAAATAGAGTTATAGATCAAAATTTATGGCCTTTGGAAGTTTAGAATCCATATCATTTATTTTCAAAAAACATTTAGAGGTCATAAATGACATACAAGGGTCCAATAATTTTTGAAAACATCCCTAAATGGATAGAGTTATTTATTGTTAAATTATACTTTTGAGATAGTCATTTTGGTGTAAATGAGAGCTCAAATGGAGTTACAAATCAAAAGTTATGGCCTTTAGAAGTTTTGAACTTTTTGAATAGGCATCATTTACTCTCAAAACGTTTTGGAGGCCATATGTGACCATCTAAGGGTCATAAGGTTATGAAAAACATCCCTGAATGGGTATAGCTATTTATGGCTGAATTATACTTTCTTATGTGCTTGTTTTGGCAAAAACAAGAGCTCAAATAGAGTTACGTACAAAACGTTATGGCCTTAAACTGTTTGAAATATGCATAATTTGTATTTAGAACTTTTTTGAGGCCAAATATATCTAAGGCTTTAAAAATATATAAATATATTTCTAAATGGATATATCTATTTATGGTTGAAATGTATTTTTAGAGATAGTATTTTTGGCACAAACAAGAGCTCAAATAGAGTTACAAATCATAAATTATGGCCTCAAGAAATTTGAAATCCACATAATTTATTTTTAAAACTTTTTAGAGGTTATACATGATCATCTGAGGGTCATAAAAGTTTTGAAAAAATCTCTAAATGCATATACTATTTATATCTAAGTTATACTTTCTATGATGGTGATTTTAGCACAAATGAGATCTAAATTGGAGTCACATATCAAAATTTATGGCCTCCAAAAATTTAGACCCCATATCATTTATTTTTAGAATTTTTCAAAGGCCATACATGACCATTTAAGGGTTAAAGTTTTGAAAATATTCCTAAATGGATAGATTTATTTATGGTTGAATTGTACTTTTTGAGATAGTCATTTTGATGTAAATAAGAACTCAAATAAATTTATGTATCAAAAGTTATGGCATTCAAATATTTGGACTTTGCATCATTTATAGATAATTTATGTCTAAATTATACTTTTTGATATGACCATTTTGGTACAAATGAAAGATCAAATAGAGTTATGAATTAGACAAAAGTTATGGCCTCTAGAAAATTAATCTCCACATAATTTATTTTAAAAACTTTTTGGAGGCCATACATGACTATCTGAAGGTTTGAAAATTTATAAAAACATCCCTAAATGGATATAGTGTTTTAACAATTTTGGGAATATTGGGGTTTTATTCCTAATTTAGTTAAAGGGTCTGGATTGATAAATCAGTAAATAATGTAGTAAATAAGATACTAATTTGAGAAATTTATTTGTAATTAGAGCTTTTCTAAAAATATTAATAAGAGGAAGAAAATAAAACTTAGCTTAAATTATGTTGATCCAACTAAGACAAGGTCTGGTATTCACTTTACGGGTTGGGGACACTATCACAAATAGGATTTTGACTTTCATTTTTTGATAGGATAGGAGCATTAAACGTGAATAGGAATGGCATTCGCACTATATTCCTTGTCCATTATTGTTGTCCTGAGGATCTAAGCTTTCTGGGTTTTGATCAATAGGTCTATGTAACCTTGTTTGTGAATTTATGTAGCCTTGTTATCAATAATTCTCCCTATGGATCTGATTTTATTTGTTTTTATGACTTCAATATACTTGAATAAAACTTTGGGAAATATGGAAAATGGGTTAGTGTCTATAATATGCACTGAACATGCTTCACACCCCATGTGTGGGCATGTTGCCTACATACCAATACTCTTAAGATGGATCAAGTCATATGTAGTTCTCCCTTTCAAAGTACTTCATGCAATTTTGATATGAGAATGCAAGAAATGCTAGACTATATGTGCTTAAGGATGGCTAGGGATTGATGCAGAGATTTAGATGTGCTTAAGATTGTACTATATGGTTATATGCAGATAATAGGGAAGATTGCCTAAGTGGTTTCACTTGTATTCTTGCTTGCTTGATAATATTCTCCAAGCCCCTTTCCAAATGATCTTTGAATGGGATTTTATAAAGTTATATTGATCATGGATTGAATTTTCTCACATTACGCCAACAAGGAGAAGGATGGGGAACTGAAAGAAATTGACTATTGGGGCCAAAAATGAGCTTGGAAAATAACACCAAAATTAGATAGGAGTGGCATTAAAGCTATTATCCTAGTGTGGCACTATTTTCCTGGGTAGACAAGACCTAAGAGAATGGAGTGGTTATGAAAAGAGGGTCTTGGTTTACTTAAGATCAGGTCTAGAAGGCTACAAATGACTAGGAATTAGTGGGAAAAAACCTATGAGGATCATGAGAGTAATCAAGAGGGATATATGGATTGGGAGTCACAAGCCACACTCAAGTTACCATTTTTGCATTTTTATATGACTACATTTGCCCCCCTTTATTATAGTGATGCAACAAAGTGAAATACTAAGATGAAGGAAAAAGAAAAAGCATACCTGAGCTTACCTATAAGGGTGGATCTCATGAATATATTATGATGTGGGGTGTGTATAGAGAGAGCGCATTGTGAAGTATGAATCTGCAAGAAAAAATAAGAGTAGGTCAGTTCTTACTACATACCCTATATCTAAAATAAAAATGTACAAAGCTAGATAAGAGAGAGGAAGAGAAAGGAACATATACACCTCACTAAGTATGTGGAATAATACAAAACCTATTGTGATGCTAATTAATGCCGAGTAATGTTGAGTAATGCTAGATGATGTTGTACTAAGAGTAATATCATGAATAGAGCTGAGTGTTTAATTCCCTAAAAAAGGATCAAGAATGTAAAGTTTGGTCCTTTAGCTCCATTTTCACCCACTAAGTGAAGCTATATGGTCATACATGTGTTGATAAATATTTATAATATGCATCTAATCCCTCTAAATAGGTGGCTCAAAAATATAAAGGCTAACTAGTCCTTTGGATCCATCATTTCCCCATGAAGTGAAGCTATAAACTGATACCAATATGAAATGTGTGTCATATGAGATGTATCTTTAAGCCCATGAATGTACTATTATCTAAAATTTTTGATGTGGATATCCAAATGTATGATAAAAACTAGGCCACTCTTGGCCATTATAAAAGATAGAGATTAGGCTTATATGAAAGCCATTTTGAAACTAAATATATAGATTATGTGGAAGCCACTAAAGAACTCATAAGTTAGGCTTGTATGAAATCCGAACCAAAAATTATGCCAAACACTTGTAGATGGAGTAAGGCATGTAACTGTTGAGAATGTCTGGGTAATGTTAAACTCAGAAAGAAAGAAAACAAATATGTCATGCACATTTCCCCTAATCATTGGTGTCTAAAACATGGATTTTAATTTGAAAGTTATACCAGCTACCCTATCTAAAAATAAAAGTAAGAGTCATCATGTCATGCATGATGCCCCCTATATTTGTATTTTCTAAGAAAAACTATACTAAAACTACTGAATCTAGTCTGGTCTGTAGCTGATAAAACTATAACTAAACTTACCTTTATATCTATTTCTAGAAAATCTAGTTTTTCTAATGGTTAGATAGGAGCATTGGAAATAGATAGTAACACTACGAGTGTTGTATTACAATATTAGAACTATTTTCTTGGGCCAAATATTATGACTATTCTAGATTCTTCACTATCTACTTGGTTTATTCTGAATGGTTTGATGTCTAGTTACTATTCTAAGTGTTCTAAAACTAGATTTTTTGATTGGTAGGAGTTTTAATCTCTATGACAAATCCCCCATTTGTTTCCCCCTCTTTTGAGGGTAGGAATAGAGACCTTGTAATGATTAAAATTAGAATAAGGAGCCCTAAAAGTGTGTTATACTACAAAATATATGATATAGTAATGATAATCAACAAGATATCTCAAGATATGGCATGATTTTTATTGAGAGATTGTTAGATCAATAGTGATATTCCTAGATAGATGTAACAATGTAATATCATGTGAAATGTACTAAAATAGAATTTAAAGTCTTGTTAGTTCTTAGTTTTTAGTTGGAGGGATGGAGATGATGTCCATCATGGCATCCAAGAAGAAAGATATAAGGCAAGAATAAAAAATCATACAAGATGGACAAGGGTAAGAGAACAAGGGACATGATTTAGATCATGGCATTGCAAAAAATCAAAATTAATCAAGAAACAAGCACATAACGCAAGAATAAAAAATCATACAAGAGTGGACAAGGGTTTAAGAGAACAAGGGACATGGGTATATGTCACTAAAACTAGAAATTAAACATATAAGGCATGTTCAAATTACATATACATATACAATTGAAAACAATTAAAGGTTGGCATGAAAGCCACAATCACATAGAGGAGTACAAGAAAGGCAGGGTATTCAGAATAAAGGATGTGGTCATCCCTATTTGGCAAGAAACCCACTGGTAAATCCATCGGTGGACATTGCTAAATCATAAGTCACACACATAAAAAGAAGCAAAGGACATTGGAAACTGTCTTAAGGCACACTTAGAATATAATATAGAAATAGAAATGCAATCACATAAAACTTCCTAGACTCCCTTTAGAGTACTGGCATGAGGACATTTTTAAAGTAATAGCTAGTTCTTTTGGGGAGCTTATGGCTTTGGACAAGGCTACGGCAACCAGAACCAAACTTCAAACTACCAGGATGTATGTTAAAGTGGCAGATTTAAATAAGCTCCCAGAAAAAGTGGATCTAATTTCCAAGTTTGGTAAAAAATCTCAAGGAATTTTTTTTGAAGATTTACCCAACTCTTGCTATGCTTGCAAGAAACAGGGGCATTGGGTAAAAAATTGTCAATCCAGAAGCAAAATTTATTTTAATAGTGTTTTGGATGGGAAAAAGTCCACGGTCTAGCTAAAGAAAGTTTGGAAACCCAAAGAGGATCAGGGACAAGAACAAAAGGATAATGATATGTTAGTACAAAACTAGGTATATACTAATAATCAGAAACCACATTACCTACACAAAGCAAAGAAAATTTGATAGATTTATCAAAGCAAATCATTCTATACCAAAGGGTAGAGGATCGATGGAGAGAGGCAGAAGGCAAATAGTAGTGCTTGAGGAAGGAGAAATCTTGGCTAATAGGAAATATTAGAGGAGAGAGTTCCTCTTCTTTCTCAAATGGATAGGTATAATGAATGTTTGGAAGAGCTTCCTGTGATGTTAAAGGAGAAAATTTAAAGCATTTTCCAAACCAAAGGAAAAGGGCTGATAAAGGGAATAAAAACCAGAAGCAGCAAAAAAGACCAGCAAATAAGGCAAAAAACCTTGCTGTGGAAAAAGAGAAGAGCAGATTTCAAAAGTGAAATCCGATAGACAAACCTGGAAGAAAACCCATAAGGAAAATCAGAGAGCTAGAAAGCAAGCAGAATATAGCTGATGGAAGGCAGGCAACAATTCTGGATTTTACCCCTAAAAAATAGTTATTAAATTATTATTTGGAAATTAGACGGCTGAATGTAATCTAAATTTTGAGGTTGTCCTTGTATAACCTTAGGTTGTTGCTACTTTTTAGTAGGATTCAGGAATGCTTCTCCTGGTGCATGTTAACGCTTTATCTTTCTTGCTTCTGTAATAGGGTTTCAGGGCCCCTTCAAAACCTATTTTTACCTTAATCTAAAACAAAAGTGTATGGTGTACGAATGACATAACCTAGATGGTGTAGTAATTTAGAAGATGCCCCAAGTGGGTATGTATATCAATGTCTTGATGTAGAAGTAGGATGCCCCTTCAATGGGTAGAGTAAAACAATCAAAGAGATCGATGTCACTACACACACTCAAAGAAGATCAAGTGAAGAATGGTAATGTAGATAAATTGACAAATAATAACATAAAATAGAAATTGTAAGTCTAACATAGGAATAGTGTTGTAAAACATGGAGGATGCATATAATCAAGATGTTTTTGGATTTTTGACATTTTTTTTTTGGATTTTAATATGTTATATTGTTTTTATATTTTTGACATTTTGAGCTATATACAATCAATTGTAGAAAGATTATATACAATCAAGTAAAATTAACTATGTACATGTAATGATTAGGAGATTATGTACAAGAAATTGAAAATGAACTATGTACATATAATTGAGAAAAAATGATACTAATCGATGAGTTTTGGATGATACTCCCTATCATGGTATATTTTATCAAAGAGAGGGATTATGTGTGATTGTGAATCATGAGGGAATGGCTATGAATATGACTCTAAATATTCAAATTCATTACTGGTATCTTGGAAATCATTATAACATATATTGTTCCACTCATGATTATCATCTTGATTTTGAACCAATGGAATGTTGTTTTTGACTTTTGTTGTATCTATATCTTTTGTTTTAATGAACTATGTTTGTGATGATTTTATGTAGGATTTTTAATAAATCCCAAACCTTGGTGACAAATATTATCAACTATTAGAATAGGAGTAGTGATTCCTTGAGCCTACTTTCCCAACCCTTGACCTTGAAAATCAAATCATTTTAGATATTTTTAACCAACCCCATACTGATTTGAAAGTTAAGCCTCATTTTGCAGAGGTAGATTTGTATATTTTTATGCTTTACCTATGCTTTTGGTATTATTTGTTTCTCTAATTATTCTTTTTGATCCCTTTTTGTTTTGATATATGCTTTGGTAACCACTTTTATACTATTTCTAAATTTGACTCTTTGTGAATGTGTTCTTGTGTCACCATGGATTGCTTGATTTATTTACCTTGTATAGGGCCCTTATTAACATTTATCTATTGTATATGTTATTTTAATGTTAAATATGAATATGTATGATGTCACCCATGCATTCTATGATATGCACAATAATAACTAAATTTTCTAACTAGATGTAGAGGAGCTAGTTTGATCAGCTTAGATTTAATTATTTCCCTTGGTACCTCACTTGAACTCTTATTTGATCTTTGAATTTTGTTTGAATCACTAGTTGTAAAATTAATTTATTGTGAGTTCTTGATTTGATATGTAACATTGCTTGCAACCATATGATTAGGTGAAGGTACATATACATTATTGGCACTAAGATGCCCTTGGATATTTTGTATTAGAATCTAATTTTACAATGTTTTGATCTTGTCATGTAATAGTTAATTTTACATTTGTAAATCTGAAATTAGCTTTCTCAAACTAGTGATTTGATCCCTTAGAGTCTCACAAGTGTCGGCCCTAGTTAATTTTTATTGAACATGTAAGAACATATTTTGTAGATGATTTGAAGAAGCTATAGGTTGAATTTATGCATTATAAAAAACATTATAGGCTTCCTGACCTTTGGGAGGGGTGATAGCATGGACCTGGTTAGAGGGAAAGTATCTATCACCCTCTTGAGGGAGAGGAGGAAAAGGGATTTATTTCCTTTGCATGAAATATGACATTAAACCAAGAGTAGCTAAGGAGGCATATACATCTAGGTATAAGCCATGTATATAGGCTAAAATGCATGTAAGTGGAGTTATAAATTGTATAACAATATGTTTATAAAGATCATTATACATGAGAGAAAGCAAGTTTGGGATAGAGAACATGTATTTGTGCATAAATGTATTAAAAAATTATGACATGAATCATAATCTTTCTAACATGTTGAGCATGGTAAACTTAAAAATATTTTCATATGAGATATATAAAGCAATAGGTATATAACACATATTTGTGCACAAATGTATATAAAATTATGACATGAATTATAACATTTCTATCATGTATAACATGATAAACTTGAAAATCTTTCCATATGTGTGACAGAGAGTATGCAAAAGGAATATTGAAATTTTGTACATTTTTAGCCATAAATTTTGTAATATCATTCCTTATTATAAAATATAATCATAAAATTAAAATAATAAAGCTTTTTACTAACATATGATAAACTTCATCATTCATGTACATGATAGGACCAATGTTGGTCTTTTTATTGTTTGCAAGAAATGTAAGACAAACTTTTTAGATAAGGGAGATCCATTTTTACAATCTAATTTTAGAATATAAGGTGATATCTCAAGAGACAATGGGAATTAGTACATGAAACTAGGGTTTTAAAGATGAATAATTTCTAAAAAATACTATGAACTTTTGAAATTTATAGTGAATTTTTTAGTAAAATATGCAACTAAAATTTAGAAAACTATTGGAAAGAGATTGATTGAATTAAGACCTACTATGTGCAACTAGGGTTTTGAGAAAAATAAACTTTTGAAAATTACTATTGAATTTTGAAATTTGAATTAATTTTTTTAATTTAAATATGCTAGTAAAAATTTAGAAAATGATTGAAAAATTATTGGGGAAAATATTGGGATCTAGTATGCACAATAGGGTTTGAAAGAAAAATATTTTAAAATTTAATAATAAATTTTAAAATTTGATTCTAATTTTTTATTGAAATATATAGGTAAAAATCATAAAATTACTTTAAAAATTAGCTAGGAATTTACCCTAGGGTTTTTGTGCATAAATGAAGTAAGTTAGGTTCAATAAATGATTTAACAATTTTAGGAATATTGGGTTTTATTCATAATTTAGTTAAAGGGTTTGGATTTATAAATTAGTAAATAAGATACTAAATTATGAAATTTATTTGTAATTATAACTTTTCTAAAAATAGTAATAAGAGGCAAAAAATAAAATTTAGCTTAAACTATGCTAAGCTGACTGATATAGGCTCTGATATTCACTATGCGGGCTTGGGACACTATCACAAATAGGATTTTGAATTTTATTTTCCAATTGGATATGAGTGTTGAAGGTGTAAAAGAGTGGAATTGGAATTGTATCCCTTATCTATCATGATTATCTTGAGGATTTGAGCTTTCTAGGTTTTGCTCAGCAAGTCTATGTGATCCTATCTATAAATTTGCATAGCCCTAATATCAATAATGTCCCTATAGAGATGATTTTATTTGTTTTTATGCCTTTAATTTACTTGAAAAAAACTTTGGAAAATAGGGAAAATGGGTTAGTGTGTGTAAGATACAATGGATGTGTTTCACACCCCATGTATGGGCATGTTACCTACATACTAATAATCTGAAGAGGGATTAAGCCATATGTAGTTCTCCTTTTGAAAGTGCTTCATGAAATTTTTATATGAGAATGAAATAAATGCTATACTAGATGTGTTTGAGGATGGCTATGGACTACTACATAGATTTAGATGTGCTTATGACTATACTGGATGGCTATATATAGAGAATAGGGAAGATTGCCTAACTGGTTTCATTATTTTTCTTGATAATATTTGCCAACCCCCTTTTCAAATGATCTTTGGATGGTGTTTTATAGGGATCTATTGGTCATGGATTAAATTTACTCACATTAGGACAATAAGGAGAAGGATGGGAAATAAAAATAAATTGACCATTAGGGAAAAAGATGAGCTTGGATAATAGTGCCAAAAGCAGACATGAGTGGCATTCATGTTATTGTCCTAATGTGGTGCTATTATTCTAGGTAGATGGGACTTGGGGGATGGATTTAACATAAAAAGAGGGTCGTAGATCAACTAGGATCAGGTCTAGAAGGATACAAATGACCAGGAATTAGTGAAAACAAGCCTATTAGGGTCATGAGAGCAAGCAAGAGGGATTTATGGATTGGGAGTCATAAGCCACAATCAAGTTAGCAATTTTGCATTTTTATATGACTACATAGAGCTATTTATAACTAAATTATACTTTTTGAGATGATGGTTTTAGTGAAAAAAGATCTCAAATGAAGTTATAGATCAAAATTTATGGCTTCTAGAAGTTTGGACTGTACATCATTTGTTTTCAAAAAAAATTGAGAGTCATATGTGACCATATAATGGTTTGAAAAAGTTCTAAAAAACATCTCTAAATGGATATAGTTATTTATGGCTGATTTGAACTTTTTGAGATAGTAATTTTGGTAAAAATGAGAGCTAAAACAAAGTTACAAATTAAAATTTATAGCCTTTCTATGTTTGGAATCCACATCATTTATTTTTATAAATTTTCAAAGGTCATACATGACCATATGAATCTTTAAAAAGTTATAAAAACATACCTAAATGAATAGATCTATTTATGGCTGAATTTTACTTTTTTAAACAATAATTTTAGCATAAATAAGAGCTCAAATAGAGTTAGAGATCAAAATTTATGTCTTTTATAAGTTTTGAATCCACATCATTTGATTTGGGAATTTTTTTAAGGATATACAAGACCACTTGAGGGTCTAAAAAGTTTTAAAAATATCCCTAAATGGATAAAGTTATTTAGAATTCATGTCATTTGTTTTAGAAATTTTTAGAGGCCATACATGAAAATATGAGGGTGCAAAAAGTTATTAAAACATCCATAAACATATAGAGGTAATACATGACCACTTGAGATGTTCATTTTGGCCCAAATGAGATCTCAAATAGAGTTACAGATCAAAATTTATGGCCTCCAAAAGTTTGGACTTTGCATCATTTATTTCTAGAAATTTTCAAAGGCTATTCATTACCATATAAGAGTCTTAAAAGTTCTAAAAAAAATCCTAAATATATTGTAGTGTTTATGTATAAATTTATCTTTCTGAGATGGTTGTTTTGGTGTAAACAATAGCATAAATGGAGTTATAAATCAAACATTATAGCCTCTAGAATTTTGGATTCCACATAATTTTTTTGACTTTTTTTAGGTAATACATGACCATATTAATGTCATAAGAGTTTTGAAATCATCCTTAAATTTATAGATCTATTTATTCTTATGTTGTAATTTATGATATAGTCATTTTAGTTTGAATGGGAGCTTAAATAGAGTTATAGATCAAAATTTATGGCCTCTAAAAGTTTAGACTCCTTATCATTTGTGTTTAGAACTTTTTAGAGGTCATAAATGGCCATATGAGGGTATGAAAAGTTATAAAAACATCTTTAAATGGATAGATCAAAAATGAGAGCTCAAATGGTATTACATATCAAAAGTTATGGCATTTAGAAGTTTGGACTCTGTATCATTTTTTAAATAACTTTTTAGAGGTCATAAATAACCATATGAGGGTCTTAAAAGTTATAAAAACATCCATAAATGGATATATATTTTTATTTATAAATTTTAATCTCCAATAATTTCATTTTTATTTAGATGAGAAATCAAAAAGAATTACAGATCAAAATTTATGGCCTTTAAAATTTTGGAGTCTGCATCATTTGTTTTATAAACTTTTTTGAGTCCATACATGACCATATAAGGGTCTAAAAATTTCTTAAAACATCCTTAAATAGATAATGTAAATGCATGACCATTTGAGAAGGTTTTTTTGGTGCAAATGAAAGGTTAAATGGAGTTATGGATTAAAATGTATGGCCTTCCAAACTTTGGACTCTACATCATTTTTTTAAAAATATTCAAAGGCCATATGTAACCATATAAGGGTCTATAAATTTAATAAAACATCCTTAATGTATATATCTATTTTTTATTGAATTATAATTGTTGTATGGTTGTTTTGGAATAAATGAGAATGCAAATAGAGTTATAGATCAAAATTTATGGCCTCCAAAATATTGGACTCTATATTGTTTATTTTTATAAAGTTATATAATACATACATGACCATATTTTGGTTTTAAAATATATAAAAACATACCTAAATTTATGATATGATCATTTTGTCTCAAACTAGAACTCAAACAAAGTTACATAACAAAAGTTATGGCCTCTAGAAGTTGTGACTCTACATTATATGTTTTAAAAAAAAATTGGAAGCCATGCATGGCAATATAAATGTATAATAATTTTTAAAAACATCCCTAAATGAATAAAACTATTTATTTTTGAATTATACTTTTTGAGATGGTTGTTTTGGTGAAAAATGAGAACTCAAATAGACTTATGGATCAAAAGTTATGGCCTATAGAAGTTTGGACTCCACATCATTTATTTTTAAAGGTCATATGTGACCATTTGAGGGTTTTAAATGTTATAAATAGATCATAAATGGATATATTTATTTATGGATAAATTATAGTTTCCAATATAGTCATTTTGATGAAAATGAGATCTCAAATGGAGTTAAGATCAAACATTATGGCCTTTATAAGTTTAGACTCCATATCATTCTTTTTTTTTAAATTTTAGAGACCATATGTGACCATCTAAGGGTTTTTAAATTAATTAAAACAATCCATAAATGGATAGATTTTTTATGGATTAATTTTAATTTTTGAGATAATGGTGTTGTTGTAAATGAGAGCTCAAACAGATTTATAGATCAAAAGTTATGACCTCCATAAATTTGGACTCCATATCATTTATTTTCAAAACTTTTTTAAATACATACATGACCATTTGAGGGTTCAAAAAGTTCTAAAAATAGATAATGCTCTAAATGGTTGAATTTTAATTTCTAAGGAGGTTATTTTGACACAAATAAGAGATTAAAGGAGTTATGAATTAAAAATTATGGCATCCAATAGTTTGGAGTCTGCATCATTTTTTTAAAAAAAAAATTCAAAGGTTGTATGTGAATATATGAGTTTCTAAAAAGTTCTAAAAAAATCCATAAATGTATAGATTTATTTATGGCTAAATTGGACTTTCTAAAATGGTCATTTTGGTTCAAATAAGAATTCAAATGGAGTTACATATCATTAATTATGGCCTCTAAAAGATTGGAATCCACGTCACTTGTTTATAGAAATTTTAAGAGGCCACACAACCATATAAAGTTCATAAAAGTTTTGAAATGATCTTTAAATGTATAGATCTATTTATGGCTAAGTTGTACTTTCTAAATTACAAATCAAAAGTTATGGCCTCTATAAGTTTGGACTCTACATCATTTATTTTTTAGAATTTTGGAGGCCATATGTGACTATTTAAAGGTATAAAATATCTTAAAACATCCCTAATTGGAAATATTTTTTTATGGCTGAATTATACTTGTTGATATGGTTCATTTGGTGTAAACGAGAGCTCAAACTGAGTTATGGATCAAATTTTATGTCCTCAAGAAGTTTTAACTCTACATCATTTTTTTTCAAAAAATTTCAAATACCATATGTCATCTAAGGGTATAAATGATTCTCAATAACATCCATAAATGGATATGGTTATTTATGGTTGAATCATGTTTTTTAATATCATAGTTTTGATGCAAATGAGAGATCAAACAGAGTTATGGTTAAAAGTTATGATCTCTAGAAGTTTGGAATTTGAATAATTTATTTTCAAAACTTTTAGAGGCCATATGTAACCTTATGATGTTTTTAAAATATATTAAAACATTCTTAAATGGGTAGAAATATTTATGTTTGAATTTTACTTTCTAAGTTGGTCATTCTAGCACAAACAAGAACTCAAATAGATCTATGGATCAAAATTTATGGTCTTCAAAAGTTTAGATTCCACGTCATTCATTTTCATAACTTTTTGAACTCTATATGTGACCATTTTAGGATCAATAAAATTATAAAAACATATTTAGATAGATAGAGCTATTTATGACTAAATTTTACTTTTTGATATAGTCATATTGGTGTAAATAAGAGCTCAAATATAGTTACAGATCAAAAGTGATGGCCTACATAAGTTAGGATTCCACATCATTTATTTTAAGAACTTTTTTGAGACCATACATGACCATATGAGGGTCTCAAAAGTTCTTAAAACATCCCTAAATGGATAGATCTACTTATGGCTCAATTGTAATTTTTGAGATGATTATTTTGGTGTAAACGAGAGCTCAAAAAAAATTTATTGATAAAACATTATTACCTTTGAAAGTTCTATACTTTTTGACTCCACATTATTTATTTAAAAAAACATTGGAGTCCATACATGACCATTTGAGGGTCATATAAGTTTTGAAAAAATTCCTAAATGGATAGAATTATTTATGGATAAATTATAATTTTTGAGATGGTCATTTTGGTGCAAATGACAACTCAAATAGAATTTTGAATCATAATTTATGTTACCCATAACTTTGGACTCCACATAATTTATTTTTTGAACTATTCAAAGGCCTCCATATGTTTGTACTGTACATAATTTCTTTCCAAAATATTTTTAAAGCCATACATGACCATTTGAGGGTTTGAAAAGTTCTAAAAATATATATAAATGTATAGAGTTATTTATGGATGAATCTTACTTTTTGAGACATTTATTTTAAAATAAATGATAACTCAAATAGAGTTATGAATCAAAAGTTACAGCCTTTAGAAGTTTCGACTCTACACCATTTGTTTTCATAACTTTTTAAAGGCCATACATGACCATAAGATGGTCTAAAAAGTTTTGAAAACATTATTAAATGGATAAGCATAATCATGTATTATTTTTAATTTCTAATAAAATCATTTTGGAACAAATGAGAGCTCAAATTAGAGTTATAAATCAAAATTTATGGACTTCAAAAGTTTGGACTCTGCATCATTTATTTTCAAAACTATTTGGAGGTTATACAATACCATATAAGGGTAATAAAAGTTATGAAAACATCATTAAATGCATATATTTATATTTATGTTTGGGTTTTATTTTTTGAGATAGTCATTTTGGCACAAAAAATATCTCAAACAGAGTTATGAAACAAAAGTTATGGCCTCTAGAAATTTGGACTCTGCATCATTTGTTTTTAGAATTTTTTGATTTCTATATGTGACCATTTCAGAATTTGAAAACTTTTGAAAACATAGTGAAATGGATATATATTTTTATGTTTGAATTTTAATTTTTGAGATGGTTGTTTTATCACAAAGGAGATCTAAAATGGATTTATATATCAAACGTTATGGCCTCTTAAATTTTGGACTACACATCATTTGTTTTCAACACATTTTAAAGTCCATACATGACCATATGGGAGTTCTAAAAATTCTAAAAACATATCTAAAATGGATATATCTATTTATGGTTAAATTTTAATTTCCTAGATTATAATTTTGGCATAAATGGGAGCTCAAACTAAGTTATGGATCAAAATTTATGGCCTCTTGAAGTTTGGACTGCACATCATTTGATTTCAGAAATTTTTAGAAGGCCACACATGACGATCTAAGGGTCCAAATTTTTATAAAAATATGATTAAATGTATATAGTTATTTATGTATGAATTTTTATTTTTTATTTAGTAATTTTGAATAAAATAAGAGCTCAAATATAGTTACAAATTAAAATTAATGGCTTCTAAAATTTTGTACTCTACATCATTTGTCTTCAAAAAATTTCAGAGGTCATACATGACCATATGAGGGTATGAAAATTTTTAGAAACATATTTAAATGGGTAGAATAAATGTGTGACCATCTAAGATGGTAATTTTAGTGCAAACAAGAGCTCAAATGGAGTTACAAATAAAAATTTATGGCCACCAAAAGTTTGGATTTTGTATCATTTTTTTTTAGAACATTTTAGAGACCATGCTTGATCATCTGAGGGTCTAATTTTTTTTAAAGCATGTCTAAATATATATAAGTGTTTATAGTTAAATTTCCTTTTTGATAAAATTGTTTTGGTGTAAATAAGAGTTTGAATTATGAATCATTTATTTTCAAAACTTTTTAAAGGCTATACATAATCATTCTAAGGTCTAAAAAGTTCTAAAAACATACCTAAATGAATAGAGATATTTATGTCTAAATTGTACATTTTAATATAAAAATTTTAGGTTAAAAAAGAGCTTAAATGAAGTTAAGATTTAGAAATTATGGCTTCTAAAATTTTTAAACCCACATAATTTATTTTAGAATGTTATATAGGCTATATTTACCATCTAAAGGTTTGAAGAGTTATTAAAACATTCCTAAATGGATAGAGTTATTTATGATAGAATTGTACTTTCTAAGATGGACATTTTTGTTGAGATTTATCATGATGATGTCATGGAGGTGTCTTGGTGAGTGGATGAAGTGTCTTTATAGTCTATATGACAATGACAAAGTGTGCAATGTGTTGGTTCTTGTATGCTTGAAGGTGGCTTGGTTGATCGTTAGTGTTGATTGATTAGAGATGTTTAGGGATGAGTATGGTGATTGAATCATGTGTAAGAGGTCTATAAGATATTATATATAATTTTAGATATTGTTTTCATAAGTGGAATCCATCTGGTAATCCATAATTTTCATCTAGACACATTGGGTCTAGTGGCAAAAAATCTAAGTAGATAATTTGATGATGTCATCATTGCCACATGGGAATGAGTCAAGGGGAGTTGGTCATATGGATATGATAAAATTAGTACCTATTTGTTATGCAATAGATATAAAGTCATGTTTCAAATTATGATCAAAGATATCAGGGTGCAAAGTTGGTTTTTCAGTCAAAATTCTTTTTTTTCTCATACTTAACCAAATTTCCTATGTGGTCAGAAAGAACTAAGTAAGTAGTTTGATGATATAATATCTCACACATGTATATGTTTCAATAGAAGGTGATCATATGGGTATATTCAATTTTTTACCTATTTTATGTGTGCTTAATTTTAGATCATGCAATGTAACACATTAAAAGATGGACATATGCAAAGTTGGGCTCCCAAGCAGTTTGACTATGTTTTTCCATACTTAGCCAATATTAAAATGTGGTGAGAAGAGTCGAGTGAGTATTTTGGTGGTGTTATATATTTTACATGTGAAGGTGTAAATATAAATTGATCATATGTGTTTATTTAATTTTTAACATAAATGATTTGTGATAAATTTGATATCATGCACTAAAGCACAACAAAAGTTATGATTGTTCAAAGTTGGCCTCTCTAGTATGTTTTGACATAGTTGGCTCTGACATAAGTTTTTGAAAAGAAATGTTAATGGTGATAATCTCACACACACGAGGGTTCTAGGAGTAGTGTGTCATATGGTTGGATTATCCTATGTGAGGAAATCATTTGGTCTAAATTTGAGATCTTGCATCAAACAACAGAAGAAGTTATTAAGGTGAAAAAAGGCTACTCAGGCATATTGAAAGGATCCCCATACTTAGTCATTTTTGAAAGAGTTAAATATCAAACAAGATCAACAGTGTGCATTGCTCCAAGAAGTCAAGAATTAGTGAGATGAGGATAGGTGCATGATGTTTAATGATTGAGTAAAGGTACAAAATAAGGATCCAACAGGGAATAGAAATTCATAAAAATTGATCAAATGGTAAGCATTGATCATTGAATACCTAGTTAATCCATAGAAATTGATAGAGTGCATTTAATCAACATTTTAAGATTGTATGAGATGAGGACAACTATTAGATGTTTAATGTTTTGATTTGGTAGTATATTCATTAAATATCAGATAATATTGATGGTGTGAGATTGATCTAAAGTTGAGAGGACATGATATTATAGCATTGTGTTCAAAGGATAACTATGAATATTTGTATTTGAATATTTATATTTGTAAAGGAAATCTAGTGTTTGGTTTTTGGTCTATAACTTTCATTCTAAGATGAATTTTTTGATGTAGTAAAAAGAAAATTGGTAGAGGGCTCCAAGGTACATCTGTAAATATTGATTTAAAGATATGAAAGTGTGTATAGACAAAGATATGGTGATCCAAAGTTAACTATGTTTTCTTTTATGTTCTACAAGTTTCTTTTATGTTCTGCAAGTGACCCAAGAAGAATATTTGAGATTTTATTAATGTTGTTTTGATGTCTCATGATGAATTAGATATTGGAGTATGTTTTAAAATCCATGAAGTTGGTTTGTGTGGATTTTGAAAGTGTGATAAATATGTATTGAGTATGAATAATTCTTAAGAAAATTACTATATGTTTGGTAATAGTACTCCTATGTGTAAGGTTTGTGTTTCAATTGTTTGAACATACACAAAGGTGAGCTAATATGAATATGATAATTTGAGGATGTTAAAAGGGATATAATGAGTGGACCCATGTATTTTAAAGTGGTCATATGTTATTTTTTGTTTCATTTTAAGCTAAATGGGTGAATAGGTCTCTATGAGACCTATAATAGCTTTAAGAGCATTATTAAAAGGTGTAGTTTCTTAATGGTGACCCATATATGCTATGGCTAACTTATGAAGTTTGTATTAAGATTTGTCTTCATGTGATAGTTATCTCAAGGGTTAAGGTATGCTTATAGATAGATCAATATGATGGCTATCATGATTGCTCTATAAATAGTGAAACCAAATGTGTTGGTTTCTAGACTAGTAAGACTTAAATGAGGGAGTGTGAGTGTGGAACTAAGCGAAGGAGATAACCTTTGAAATAAAAGGTAAAGGTTAGTGAAGAATAGAAGATATTGAATAATATTAGACATGCTAGTCTAAGCAAGGTGTTGAAGGTGATCACATAAGTCATTAGACTTAATAAGCCTAGAAGAGGCAGAATGGGTGAGTATGCTCAAGAGGTTATTTGAGAGAGGCTTGTGTGTGTGAATTATGGATCAAGGGAGGGGTAGAGTGACTTATGGATAAGTTAATGAAAAGATCAGTTTGAGGACTATTTTTATACCTATTGGTCATAATTTTATTGGTAGAATAGTGATCTTGTTGTTTAAGTATGAGTGAACGTGAAGAGTGATAATTAGTGGTCCATCATTAGGTGTTGTAGACATCAGTGCAAAGGTGGATGTGTTTATATGTGTTGTTTTGGAATATCAACATCTAAGGTGATTTTATCCTCTTTGCAAGGTAAAACTTGATAAAAGGTATGGTTATTATTGTAGCTCAGCTAAACAAGGGTGGTAGCACCTTGTGGGATTGTAGTCTCACTAAATAGAGATTATAGTTCCTTGATCATTTGTAGATGGTCTCAATCAATTATTTTTTATAGTGCAATAGTCCAATTGTAAGTTCTATTAGGTTTGATTCCCTAAAAGGGTTTCCCACATATGACATGTGTTATGTGAGTGTTCCTGTATTATCTCTCTTATTGTTATGAATGATGTGTATGCTTCATGGATTCTTGTAGTAACTGGTTAAGTGTTTATAAATATTAGAATTGAAGTTAGATTATTTGGACTCATTGATTGATCCCCCCTCTTAGTGATTATAACTCTAAAAATTGGTATCAGAGTGGGTCCTTTGGAGAAAGTCTAATAGCTTGAAGGTGATCCTAAGTAGTTACAAAGAAGGTTAAGTAATTGAAGAAAACAAATTAATAGTGGAAAGTATAATCAATGCACTTGAATAATAGATATGTACTTTATAAAAATATGCCAAAGAGGACGAGAATATTATTAATGATCTCAATATTTAGTTAGTAGATGATAAAACAAGTTTGTGTTTAAAAGAAAAGGCCATCATGTGTGTTGAATAAGCTTTCCATAATAGTAGATAAGATGACAATAAGGAAGAAGTTGATCTAGAAGCTAAGCTCATGAGTGTACTTGGTGAACTACAGGATCAGAAGAAGAAGAATCATAAAATGAGAAAATTTATCTAAGGTCTTAAAGCATAAGTTAGTTATTTTGAGGGAATTTTGATAGAACAAGCATGTAGAATAAAGGATGACATGGCTAAAGAGGCTAATAGTGATAATGAGACTATCCAAGTTCTCAAAATTCTGATGGAGACTGCATGTTCAAACATGAAAGCTAAAGAAATAAAAATTGACCAATTAAAGACTACTCTTGTTTCCATAAAAGATGAGTATGAAAAAGTCATAATCAAGAAAGGCAAGCCTAAATAATAACAAAAGAACTTAGAGCAAGTCAAAGAAGATAGAAAATAGATCAACAATCTCAAGGATTAGTTATAAGCAACTAATGTAAATTTGAAGATAAGAGAAGGAGAATGCAAACATCTTAAAACTCAGTTAGAAGAAACAAAATGTCAAAATGAGTTCAAGGCAATGTGAGTATGATGAGATGAAAACTAAGATAAAATAATTGAATAATGAGCATGAACAACTCATAGATAATTTGAACAAGGTAAGAAATAAACATGATAAGTCTAAACAAGTCAAGGAGATTGCAAACTTGAAAAGTAATGAATGAAGATCTGTTAGATAACCAAATGCTTCAAGGTATACTTGTTTATGTCATGTTCATTTTTATAAATGTAATAAGTATGGTCATGGAGATAATGAATATAGAATGAATTCAGACAAGAATGGATATTCATGGATCTATGATAGAAGAATTTTTTGGCTAAAGATTAATCATAGTTCAAATATATCAAAAATTATGAATGATGTTATTTTTTTCAATTGTCATATGGGTGGAAATATTGCTAGATTATGCTCAAATAATGTTAAGAGGTATTCAAGGTATGTCAAAGGATATAGATCTCCTATAAGGTTTGAGAAAAGACAAACTCAGGTATGGAAACCAAAGGTAATCATTTCCAATTCTTCTGGTCATAAGGTTTATAGAAAATTTGCTCTAGAAGGCTATGTTTTAGATCAATCTAAACTCAAAGGTCAAGTTGGTAAGTTGGTTATAGTAGATGAGAAGAGTCAAACTATAGCATGAAAAATAATCATAAATAAAGGATAGTCATGAGTTTATATTGATAGCATTTATTGACAAATCTAAATAAAAGAATGAAATCAAGGATTTATTTTAAGTCAAGTAGGATTAAAAGTTAGAGAAATATATGGAGATATGGGAGTCTCCTAAGTTTTAGGACTTTTAGTCCCACTATGTTAAAGATGTGTCTCTATCTAGGCTTCAAATAAACACATGTCAGTCAGAAGAAGCTTGGTGGTTGTTAGATATTATTTGATGAAATGGTATGTAAACAAGGTATGTTTATATATATATATATATATATATATATATATATATATATATATATATATATATATTGGAGAAAATAGGCTTGTGAATAATCTTAGTGGTCCTATCTTGAGAAGGATATTGGCTTGTTGATCATGGTTTGGATGATATGGTATAAGTATTTGAATATTTGTTGAAGATGTCATGTTCCTCATGAAGTATGAAGTTAGGGGGAGATTTATAATTGGTTGGGTCCTAGGATTAGAGGAATGAATAGTTGAATCTAAATAAGAAGGTATGTAAAATAAAGTTTGTGTTCTCAAAATGATAATTCCAATCAAAAGAAGTTCTTTGGTTAAGTGGGAGGAACTAGTTCATGAGTTTGCTCTAGAGGTTTGTAAAGGAGCTATAATACAAAGTCAAAATGGGTGGTTTTAGGTGGCTTAATGATATTTATGAAAATGAAAAGAATATTTTTATACTAAAAAATGTCTATACACTTATTTATGATGGGATCTATGTGTTTTTGTGATCTAAAGGTAACTTGTTCTAATTGAAGATTTTTGAGTGCTCACAGTTTTCTCAGTTTTTGGCTTAAGGGCAACTAGGCCTAAAATGTGTTGTAGGAAGTCTATGTTACCAGAGTTATGGTGGCTTAATTTTTGGTCTATAATTGTGTTTTAGTTTTCTCCAAGTGTATAAAAAAATTATAGGTGGATGTTAACCAGAAGGAGGTTTGTTGACCCTATTTGTTTTTAGATTTTAGGGTTTTGGGCTCTACTAGAAAAGTGATTTGCCTTGTGAATTGTGATCTAAGGATTAATAATATGTTAAATGGGTCAAATTGGTGTTAAAATAAAACTTAGAATATATTTGAAGTTGTGTGGTTCTCAAGTTATTCAATTTTTTGTCATTTTGGAGGCCTAATTAGCTAATAGGTTTGTGAAGGAAGTATGTTACAAAACATGAGCCTAGTAGTGAAAATTGGTATGATTGAGGTTACATATGAAAGTGACATAGATATTAATTTTTAGGTCCCAAATATATGACTACAAAAAATTGTAGACTCTACAAGTTCTAGGTATGGCTACAAGGAAGCTAGACAAGCCTAGTTAGAACAAGAGTGTTTTTTTGCTTAGTTTATCCAAAAGAGAAAGGTATGTTTGTTTCAAGGTGAGTTATAAATTTATTTTAGTTAATATTTAATATTTTTTGAGTGACATTGATTTATATTGGTGGTCCTTATAGTATATTGAGAGAGAAGGCCAGTTATCATGTGTGATGGTTCTTCATGGTGTGTGGAAGATCTGAAGTTACTCAGAAGGTGCAATTGTTAAAAGTTCATAGAGGGAGTCCCTCTCAGATGTTTTTTTATGTGTTACAATATATTTCTATGGTTTTGTGTGTTATTTATTCATTGGTTGTAGTTCTTAATTGAAGAGAGTGTTAGCATAGAGCAAGAGGATGTTGTCGAAGCAAGCTGAAGTAGGCTCAAGGTAAGGGGGAGTTTTATCATCTTTATAAGATGTTCCTTTCATATTTTATATTATTTTGAGATCCTAAATATCAGTTTGTGCCCATATTTTCATTATTTCAATGGGGGATAAAGTTCCTATTGGGGAAAAAGTTCCTGTTATGGGAGTGCTTTGAAGGGAGAGAATGTGAGTTGTATATTGTTATAAATGATGGTTATTGACATCAATGACAAAGGGGTATATTGTTGGATATTTTTCATGATGATGTGATGGAGGTGTCCTAGTGAGTGGATGAATTTCCTTGATAGTATATATGACAATGACAAAGTGTGTAATGTGCTTGCTCTTATAGTTTTGAAGGTGGCTTGGTTAATCTTCAGTGTTGACTAGTTAAAGATGTTTAAGGATGAGTATGGTGATTAAAGAATATGAAAGAAATACATAATATGTTATCTATTCTTTGAGATCTTGTGTGTATAATTTTAATTCATATGGTAGTCCATAATTTTCATATATACACTTTGGGTCCAATGGAAGAAAAGTTGTGTAGGCAATTTGAGGACATCACCATTGCTACATAGGAATGAGTCAAGAAGAGTTGATCATATGTTTATGATTACATTTTACCATATTTATTATGGTATAGATCTCAAGTCATACATCAGATTACAATCAAATATATGAGGGTGTAAATTTGGATTCTTAGTCAGAATTCATTATTTTCTCATACTTAGCCAAATTTGCTAGTGGTTAGAAAGAGTTGAGTAAGTAGTTTGACAATGGAATATCTCACACATGTGGATGTTTCAGTATAAGGTGATCATATGTGTTTTTTTAGTTTTATACCCAATTTATTTTCACTTAATTTTAGATCATGCGATGTAGTACATCATAAGGTGTGCATATGCAAAGATGGGCTCTTAAGTAGTTTGACTGTGTTTTCCCATACTTAGCCGATTTTGTAATGTGGAAAGAAGAGCTGAGTGAGAATTTTGATGGTGTTATATATTGCACATGTGAAAGTGTAAAGATAAATTGATCATATTTTTTTTTTCCAATTTTGAACATAGATGATTGTGTTAAACTTGAGATCATGCATTGAAGTGTGGTAAAAGTTATGATTGCTCAAAGTTGGCCTCTCAAGTAGGTTTTGACATAGTTGGCTTTGTGATAGAATTTTTTGAGAAGGAATTTTAATGACATTATATCTCACATGCATGAGGGTTTTAGGAGTAGTGTGTTACATGGTTGGATTATCCTATGTGAGGGGATCATCTAGTCTAAATTTGAGATCCTACATCAAATCATATAAGAAGTTATTAAGGTGAAAAAATGACTACTTAGGCATATTGAAAGGGTCCCCATAGTCATTTTTGAAAGAGTCAAAGATTGATCAATATCAATGATGCATGTTTCTCTAAGAAGTAAAGTAGTAGTGAAATAAGGATAGGTGCATGATGTTTAATATCTAATCAAAGGTATAAGATAAGTATCCAATGATGAGTGGATGTTCATATAGATTGATTTAATGGTGAGTGTTTATTGTTAAAGACCTGGTTGATCTATAGAAATTGATGGAGCATATTGAGTCAACATTTCAATATTGCATGAGATGAAGTCAACTATCAAATGTTTAAAATTTGGATTTGGTAGTCTATGTATTAAAACTTGAACAATATTGATGGTGTGAGATTGATCCAAGGCTGAGAGGACATGAGATTCAAGCATTGTGTTCAAAGGATAATTGTGACTCTTTGTATTTGAATATTTGAATTTGTAAAGGAGAAACTAGTGTCTAGTTTTTGGGCTATAACTTTTGTTCTAAGATAAATGTTTTCATGTAGTAAAATAAAATTATTAAAGGAATCCAAGGCACATCTAGAAATATTTATTTGAAGATTTGAAAGTGTGTGAAGATAAATATATGGTTCTCTAAAGTTGATTGTGTTTTTGTATATGTTTTGCAAGTGACCCGAGAAGAATATTTGTGATTGTATTGATGTTGTTTCAATGTCTCATGATGAATTATCTATTGGATCATTTTGTATACTTCATGAGGTTTATTTATGTGTATTTTATAAGTGTGATAAATCTATCTTAAAAATGAACAATGCTTAATAAATTGACTATATATTTGATAATGGTGTTCCTATGTGTAAGGTCATTATTTGAGATGTTTGAGCATATGCAAAGGTGAGATAAGATGAATATAATCACTTGAAGATGTATAAGGGGAATTAAGGAGTGGAAATATGTATTTTAAAGTGGTCTTATGTTCTTTTTTTTGTTTGATTATAAGCTAAATGGGTGAATAGGTCTCCATGAGACCTATAAAAGCTACAAGGGCCTTATTAAAAGGTGTAGTTGCTTAAGGGTGACCTATAGATGCTATGGACACCATATGAACTTTGTATTGAGAAATGTATTCATGTGATATTTTATTTAAGGGTTAAGGTATTCCTAAAGGCCAACCAAGATGATGGTTATTGTGATTTCTCTATAAATAGTGAAACTAAATGTGTTGGTTTCTAGACTAGTAAGACTTGGATGAGGGAGTGAGTGTGTAGCCAAGCAATGGAGATAAAATTTAAAATAAAAGGTATAGGTAATTAAGGAATAGAAGCTAGATAATACGATTAGACATGCTAGTATGAGTGAGGTGCTAAAGGTGATGACATAGGCCATTGGACTTAATAAGCCTAGAAGAGGCAAAATGGGTAAGTATGCTCAAGAGGTTATTTGAGAAAGGATTGTGTGTGTGAATTGTGGAAAAAGGGAGGGGTAGAGTGCCATGTGGATAATTTGATGAGTAGATTAGTTTGAGGAATATTTTTATGACCTATTGGTCATAATTTTATTATCAGAATAGTGTTCTTGATATTTTAGTATGAGTGAAGGTGAAGAGTGATAATCAGTGCTCCATCATTAGGTTTTGAAGACATTAGTGAAAAGGTGAATGTGTTCATATGTGTTGTTTTGAAAACTCATCATCTAAGGTGGTTGTATCCTCATTTCAAGGTGAAACTTACTAAAAGGTTTGGTTGTTGTTGCAGTTCAGCTAGACAAGTGTGGTAATACCTTATGGGATTATAGTCTTACTAAATAGGGATTATAGTTCCTTGATCATTTGTACATGGTCTAAATTATTTATTGTTTTATAGGTTAGTAGTCCAATTATAGGTACTATTGGGTTTTATTCCCCAAGATTGTATCCCACATATGATATGTTTTATGTGTTTATTATTGTATTATCTCTCGTACTTATTGTTATTAATGATGTGTATGCTTCATGAATACTTATAGTAATTGGTTAAGTGTTTGTAAATATTAGAATTAAATTTGGATTATTTGGGCTTATTTATTCACCACCCCTCTTAGTGATTATACTTATAACACACTTTGGTGGAAATGAGAGCTCAAATGGAGTTACAAATCAAAATTTATTACCTCTTAAAGTTTGGACTTCGTATCATTTATTTTCAAAACTTTTAGGAGTCCATATGTGACCATTTAAAGTTCTATATTTTTATAAACATCTATAAAGGGATAGATCTATTTATTTCTAAATTATTCTTTCCTAAATAGACATTTTAGTGTAAAGGAGAACTCAACTAGAGTTACAAATAAAAAGTTATGGCCTCCACATCATTTATTTTGAGAACTTTTTAGAGCCCATAAATGACCATATGGGGGTCTAATTTTTTGAAACCATACTAAAATGGATAGACCTATTTATGGTTGAATTATAATTTTTAAGATGGTTTTTTAATGTAAATGAGAGATCAAATAGAGTTATGAATCAAAAAATATTTCATCCAAAAGTTTTGACTTTGCATCATTTGTTTTCAAAACTTTTTGGAGAACATACATGACCAAATGAGGCTATGAAAAGTTATTAAAACATACATAAATGGATAGAGGAAATAACTGATCATTTTAGGGTCTAATATTTTTTTAAAACATCCC